>OZ037784.1:11795460-12067960 GCA_964035525.1 Porites cylindrica
TCATTTTTTAATTCTTTGAAAGGCTCCTTTTAGATAATGGCGATGAAATACAACATTACGAGCAAAATTTAAACATCCGACCGGTGCTAAAACAGCAAACATGACCTCGTGCTTTGTAACAAAGTATAGCAATCTTTTAAAGCCAGATTACATTTTACTTTATATCAACTCGAAACCAGCTTCCCTCTATTGTAAGAGAAGGAACGGAGGCAGGAGCCACAGTGATGGAACAAGGAGTAAACTTGTTGGCCAATAGAGCGTTTTCACTCACGTGGCCAGCATCTGTTCTAATTTATTGGAACAAAAGAAAGTTTTTACATAAGAAAAGAGTTCAACTCCCACAGGATTATCTAGGTACACCAACATGGCCGCCGTTCCATTGTTTTGGAACACCAATATGGCCGCCGTGACGTCATGTGAAAACGCTCTATTTCCCTCTTCCGTCGCCATTTTTTTCTCACTACGGAAATATGTGGACGTCCTCGAGAACACATTAATTTTGTGGGAAAGCCTGTTCTAAAAATTATTCTTTACGGGAATGGGTTGACCCAAGGGTACAGCACATATGGAGGCTCCAATTAATCGGCTCCTGCACCTACGTGTCTTTCCCATCGAGCTTGGTCGTCTGGGGTGACCTCCCATAACTAAATGCTAATAAGTATGCAAGAAGGATATTGAACAATTCAGGCATATTGATTAATTATTTCTTGCGTTTTTTGTTCTTACAGGATTTATCTCTGATGCGATGCAGTTTTACATTTTAGGCCTTGGCTCTGGTTGGAGGACCACGACGTGTTTATGATGAATTTGCACTAGAAAGAATTTGCTCCACTCTTCCAGAGTGCAAGAGTGTATGTTGAATGTTAGAAATGAATTATTTTATTTATGCTATCTTTCCGTTGAGTGATTTAGTATTACTGAATTTTGTTTCGGCCGATAGCCGCATTACAAGTAGCCGCAATCAGAAATTTGTTTCACTTCTACTCATTTCCAGTAGCTCTCGGCCAAATTTACTTTGTTTTGGTTTTGATCTCAACCAATCCCTCCCGGACTCATTGAGACTGGGCTTTTGTTTTGCTTCCTGCGCCCGAAACTTCACAACCGCTCATCCTATGACCACTTAAATTACACCAATAATGTACTCATCATTTCCAGAATATAACTTGATTGACACCATGACGTAATATGACGTCATTATGACGTCACATTGTTGAATTTATTGGCAGAATTCAAATTCCCTCAAAGTAGACATAAAACGAAAAATACTAAAATAGTAAGGTCTCTGATAAAGTTAACGAAAGTTGGTTAACACATAAATGATCTTAAACAATAGCAGTGATGTCATGATGACGTCATTTATTACTAAAAAAGGAACTAGAAGAATCTGCCATCTTGAACTATTTAAATGTATTCCATTTTGCTGAAAACTCGTACACACTGTAAATCGAGGTGTTTTAACGGAAAACTTAATCTGAGTATAAAAGGACTGGCTTAAAGAGCAAAAAGTCAGCAAAATATGAAATTCAGAGAGAAAGACTGTTGAAAATTTAACTCGGCATCTGCCATTAAGTCATATTAAACTCGTGCTTTTCTCAAACTTGTCACTGAAAAACCTGTATTTCCTAAACAGTTACAATTAACTCTCAGATAAAATAATGCTAAATAATAATTCAATCGGTAAAAATAGAAATAAAACCTGTTTTTTTTTAGAGAAAATGCAAATTTTGAAAAACACGGCTGTCAAAACTCGGTTACCAAGGTAACATCAAGGTTGACGTACTCGTCACGACGACTTTAAAATATTTTTAGATAAATTTTAGGAACTGAAGTCGCTAAGTTTGGTGGGCCTAGCTTGGACGGTTTTGAAGTTATTCAACGTTTTAGCGAGCGGTCTGAATAGGGTAAAGTCCTAGTTTTTACTTTACCGTTATAAACATGTTTTAATTGCTCATTTTTTCATCTTTTCTCATGTTCTGCATGCACTTTGTGTATACAGCTATTTCGAGAAAGGTTGTTGGAAAAAAAGCACGCGACAATCCCGAAAGGTTTTGACATTCGAAAGAATGGCGCGAGAAGCCATGGCCGAAAGCTCAGCCTACAGTGTCAGGAACAGAGTATTGATCATATCCCTTATTACCAGTTCGGGGTTGTCGCGTGCACACTTTTTTCCGACAACGTTTCTCGAAATAGCTGTATTTTACCAAAGAAGGACCTGTGAGACTGAGGTTTCCAATATAAAGTGAGTAATCATTTCATTCGCATTTAAACAAAACAGGAAAGTGTTATATTTTCTAGATATTTGGAGCAAATTGCTTGTTAATTAAATGTCATGAAATAAATTCCCAGTGTTTGCAAAACAGAACTGAATATTAAACAAATGAATTTAATTTGCAACCATACGAATCAGAGTTATAGCTTTCACCTGCTTGGCAAATTGGCTTGATATATTTCCAATATGCCACGTTAAAAGCACGTTTACTTAAGAGCTGGTAGAAAAATACGTTTGTGCTTGCCATAGTGCAGAAAACTGATAAAGGGGGCAAACAAGGTAGGCGATTTTGTTTGTATTTTTCTTAAGGTGAATACGTCATTACGTATGTATTTTACCTAAAAATAACAAAGTAATAGTAGGTATATTGCAGCTGCAAGAAGAGGAAGAAGGCCGGGAAGTTAACTCAAACGTGTTTAACTCCAACTTTCATCTGACTTGAACTCCGTTTCAAAAATTAAAGTTCCTCGGTTAACCTCAAAGTTCCAGACCATAGCTCTCTGACGTAATTCAGGCAGGTAGAAGCTATTGTCTCATACTTAGAAAGTTCAAAAAAAGTCTAAACAAAATTCAAGACAAACAACTTTAGCAGAACTCTGTTGGCAAGAGGGTTGTCGTGAAAGTATTGATTCGAGTGCTAACACTATTACGGGTGGTACATGTAGGAGTTGCGAGAAAAGACTTAGTATTTGTGCGTTCCGCGTGAAGTGAGCAAATAGGATAAATTTCAGGAAGGTAATAGGAACGATGGTGAGGAAAGTTTACAAAACAATGATACTATTACACTGTACATGCACATCTATGAGTTTTTTTGAGTATCAACACCAACCTCACTAACTCGAATCCGGCCCGCTAACATGAATTATTCAAAGGTCACCATGCAGCGCTTTTGATCCTTTTCATAACAGTTATTTGACGGAAATCTATTTCCAAAAGGTGTTGATTTCGAAGACCGCAGCGTAGCAGTGAAAATAGTGGTAACTATCAAATTACTATGCGCTGTCATTGATCACCATTAACTTCCCTTATTCGTCGTGACAGTCCATCGCTTTTAGTCCATTAAGGCCCCCGTCCGCACGTATCCTGATATTTTTTAAAACAGAAATTTTTTTCCTCCTTTTCCAAAAAAATACGCATCCTCGCGTAGCGTATTCGAATCGTTTTCGCCCGTTCACACGAAAACGTTAAAGCAATGGAAATACTATAGCATCCACTATTGAGCATGGTCATGCTGTGATGTATTTTAAATGATGTCTCTATACGTGGCACGGCACAAAATCTCCTGTTTTCTGGTGATTTTACCAAACGCTTAATGTATTGAAAATGCCACGTTCACGATCTGTTTTCTCATTTCGGAATTCGCAAGGAAAACTCGGCGTTCACAATCCGTTAACACCAGGAAAATATGCTGTTTACTTCACGTTTTCCAGCACACGGAAGACGTGGTTTAACAGTGCGCTTTCTCTCGTTAACCGGACATTTTACCAAACGGTTAATGTAAGGAAAATATCGCGTTCGTGACTCGTTTTCCAACTTCGGAAAAGACAAGGACAACGTGGCAATCACCATCACTTAACAGAGGGAAAATATGCTGTTCATGTCACATTATCCAGCACATGGAAAACGGGGTTGAACAGCTCGTTTTCTCTCGTTAACCGGAAATTTTACCAAACGGTTAATGTCGTGAAAATATCACGTTCCTAAATCCTTTTCCGACTTCGGGTAACACAAGGAAAACTCCCAGGAAAACTCAACATTCACCGGCGGTAACACCAGGAAAACATGCCGTTCATTTCACGTTTTCTAGCACCTGGCAAACGCGATTCAATGGTGCGTTTTCCAGCTCATTTTACTGTCGTTATCAGCAACGTGTAAACAGGCCGTTGACCGCCGTGTTTTATTTGGGTCCAAACATTTCCTGCCAAGAATTCCCTCAGCTTTATTTTGATTATCTTACCAGCAACAACTTTGGCAAGAAACCGGTGTCTGTGAATATTACAACGGAAATTGACTTCTCAGTAATCTCAGTTCAGCAGATTCTGAATACGATAATACTTATTAGAGGTCTGTCGTAATCGTCGTTGTTTTTGAAACAAACTTAAGGCATGCAAAATGCATTCAGAGGCTTCTCTTATTTCTGCCGCGAAGCTAAAGATCCTAGAGAAAACGCAATGGCACAGACCATTTCTGTTTCCCTAGTAACCGGGCTCGTAGCCTCGACATCATGAGTGACACAAAAGAACAAGATCACATGACCTCAAAGTCCACGTTTCTTTCGTGTGAGAAAATATTTTGTCACATTTCGAAGAAGGCGGCGGGAATTTCGAGTTTTTGTTGTTTTGCTGCCATGTCCGCGGTCGATCTTGGCCAAGAAATCTCTCTTTCGGACCTTTACTTCTTGTTATTACAAGCCACGATTAAGGGAAGCAAGGTTTTGAGGGCGCAAGTGGCCGAGAGAACGGAGAAAGAAGAGGACGTCAACAGACTTACCGTTAAGCTGTAGACGAGCTGTGTGAAAAGTTTTCGACCGAAGAAGCGTCTAGAAAGAGGAAAAGGAGCGCCAGTTCTTAATTGACGGTTTCAAGACAATTAGGGTAAGATCTTTAACTTCTTTTAGCATGTATTGTAAGGAATTGATCTCGAAATTGAATGCAAGTCGAGGATTTGTCAGTAAGCTACGTATACAGTCAGGAATCTGGAATAGTGAAATTCGGAATCCGGAATGCAACTGTACCTAAGGAAACTTTCTTGGAAGGGACAAGAGAACAGCTCTGGACGGTCATGTTGAAACGCAGACCATGCAGACTGCAGACTGCAGACTGTGCAGACTGAGTGTTATTTTTTTACTTGTACCTTAATTTTCTAGTAAAATTTTTACTATAGTTTCCCGCTTCCTCTCATTATGTGCACTGTGCATCACTATCATATGTGCACCGATGTGTACCTGCAAGGGTCATGGCTAAGAAATGAGAAAATCGTGAGCTTATGTTTACCGGAAGATGTAAAGGCAGTTTCGCGCGCTTTTAGCTGGGCCGCTTTCATGCAGGAGCGAGCATGATGGAGGAAGGTAAGCTGATTCTTTCTGTAATTGTATTATATTGCCACGATTATTTAAATCTTTATTAGTAGAAGAAGTTTTTTCAGGTTAAGTGACTTAAAATAAAACCTACAATGGCTACGAGAGAGACATTTCCTCAATTTCGTTGATTGTTGATGATTGCCTTGTTTGGTTTCACTCTGTAATTCAAACCGGTGACTTGCTGCCATTTCTTCAAATCTTACAGATACTGATGTCGTCGTTGTTAGCTTGGAATATCAAACCGAGACGTTTGAGAGATGGGCCTTGCTTTAAAATGTGTAAATAAATCAACGGTATATCTACCTTACAAATATTCTGATTTCCTCGTATTTGGCGGTTCCATAAACGTCAGAATTAAGAGGAGAAGGGCAGCGACTTTAACTTCTCACAGATAATATTCAATGAAAATTAAGACAAAATATGCCTAAAATACATGGTGCATTCAAGCCCCCTCCACATCTTCGAGTTGTGCAAATAATACATTTGTTACTAATGAACTATTTAGTTTTGGAACTGCATAAACAAGAACCATGATACTCGGACAATATTGTCGGTTTCAAACCACTACCACTTATTGGCGTGAATGCATGGAGCAAATACAATTGTCAATCCCCAAGTGAAAACCAGCCAAGAAGGACACTCTTGGGAATCAAATAAAAAAAATACATAAACAAAAGTCTTAGCGGAGTCTTCCGAGCTAACAACGATAACATCGGTATCTGTACTGGATTTGAAGAAATGACGGCAAATCACCGGTTTGAATTACAGAGTGAAACTAAAGACAATCATCAACAATCGAGGAAATTGAGGAAATGTCTCTCGTAGCCGTTGTAGGAAGCCGAAAAGGGTTTTATTTTAAGTCACTTAACCTGAACTGAAAAGCTTCTTCTACTTAAAAAAATTAAATAATCGTGGCAATATAATACAGTTACAGAAAGAAACAGCTTACCTTCGTCCATCGTGCTCGCTTCTGCAGGAAACTATAGTAAACATTTTACTAGAAAATTAAGATACAAGTAAAAAATTTAACAGTCAGTCTGCACGCTCTGCACAGTCTGCAGTCTGCATGGTCTGCGTTTCAACATGACCGGCTCTGGAAGATAGGCTAAAACTTACAGTACCTTGTGGCACAAATTTCTTGTGGGAGTTTGTTTTTGCAGATGTAGCATGTATGTGAGGCAAGGAGTTTGGACATGATAATTTATTTGTTATATGACAAAGTATTAATTTTTACAATCAATCCTGGCTGACCTGCAGCTAGCTAAACTAACCGAGGCAGATCAGTCTCACAAGTTCTAAATATTACAGATAACCTGATGCTGCTGGTAAAAAGAGCAATTAAAGGGACACAGTCACCTATTGGGCCACACTGACCTGGACACTACTTTTCCCAGTTTGAAAAAGATTTAATTACCTCAACTCAAAATCAAATGTACACATCAGATACATCTAGAAATCCACTTTCATCTGGCCTAGTTTTTCATTCGATCCTCTATTTTTTTTGCGAAAACCTCTTTCTGACTCAGCAAACTTTTATGCATCCTAAAGCATTATTTTATCATAATTATTTGGTTAAGCTCAGTATCCAAAGGAACATAAAAAGAGGAGGTGGAAAACGTGTAGGTGTTGGATGGGAGAAATCCCCTTCGTGTACCAAAATAACGAGAAATGAATCAATAACACTGCAGAGCAAATCATCATTACAAATATTTGGAAAATTGATGGAGAAAGGTACAATCAAGCTGTCTCAACCTACTGATTCGTCAAATTCAGAAGTATTCGTCAATGTTTAGCTTTCCCTGGACAAGTGCATTGGTGAATTCTTGATGGCATATAAAAAAATGAGTGTTCTGATATGACTTAGAGTCTATAACTAAGATTTTGACTTGCAATTATTAGTTCAACTCCACAAGGTTTGTTTAGATATTCCGGATGCACTTCTCACTTTCTGTTTCACGCGCATCTTGTGATGTGCAAAGCAGCTAAGAATTGGTATGTAATGCGCATGTGCATCAGCTGACTGTGTCCCTTTAAGTGGCCTTTTACATGGAGGGAGAATTCGTGCAAAGCATATTGTTATGGGTCAAATTTGTTTTCAGATTAATCTTGATTTAACCCTGTTTGATTCTCAATTTCCTTTGTCTCCTAGCCCCAAGAGACAAAGGAAATTGAGAATCAACCTGGGGGAGGGGGGTTGGGGGGAAAGCAAACCCAGGTGCTACATGTATGCAACACAATGTATGGAAGATCACTAAGTCTTGTGGAGTTGTATAGCTTGTGATTAACTGATCACAAATGCTTTGTTAGGTGGGTGCGAAGGCAGATAATATAATATACAGAATCCAAGTTCAAGAGTTCAGTAAGAAGGTTGAACCTTTTTTATCTGAACTTATCATTGTGGGGTGCTATGAAAAAAAATTTGTGACGAGTTTGGAAGTGTGCCGACTTAAGTTGCCATTATTGTTCTGTTGTTTCTTGTTTAGATTAGGTAAGTCCAAATTTTGCTTGAGTACCTGTCTAAAAAAGATACTTTAAGAGAAGATAATAGATAAGAAATTTTCACTCCAAAGGTTCATTGTGGTTCTGGGGTAAAATTAGTTTTCTGGACTGCATTGTCACGTATTTTCTGGTGGCCAATCACAAGGAAACAAGCAAACATTTCAAGTAGCCTACATTATTTTGTGATGTAACAGTGTTTATTTTTTGTTGTTGATCCCTCCTGTGGGCTTCATTCTCTTGTGATCTTGGCTGCATAAGGATTTTGAGAAATGCCAAAAATTATTTTACAAAATTATATAAGTAGTATAATTATTATTATTGTTCCTTTCCGCTCAGTTTTTGAAATTGTTTCCAACATTTTTCACTCGTATCATTTTTCAACAAAGTTATGACTCACTTGATATGTATAAGTATTTGCCACTAAGCTCTTCTTTTATCGTTAAGTTATAAATAATTTCAACTGCAAGGTCAAGTAGCATTGCAAAGCACATAAGGGAAAATGGAAAAACAAATTAACTCACAAGCAAATGCCCGTACTAGCCACGATATTTTGTGATGAATAACAAAATATTTGATATGTTGAAAAATGTTGTGAAAAGAAAATGTAGGTAAGAATTACAAAAACTGATCAGAATGGAACAATTTTTCTTACTACTCAAATAATTTTTATATATTTTTTTGCATTTCTTGACCCCCTTCTGCAGTTGAGGTCAAACAAGAAGGAAGCCCAACGAGGGATAACAACAAAATTAATATATTCATCACAAAATAGCGACTACTAGGCTACAAGCATTTGCTTGTTTCCTTGTGAGTTGCTGCCAAAACAAAACATGACAACACCATTAATCTAACCCCAAATCCACACCGAACTGTTTGAGTGAAAATTTAGCATGCTTTATCTTATCTTAAAGTATCTCCTTGGTGGCAATCGACCAAAATTGGACTTACCTAATGCAACCATGAAACAGTCGTGCAATAATGGCGACTTATTAAGTCAGCACTTGCAAGCTTGTCAAAAATTTATTCATGGGGCCAGCACAACAATGATTACAGAGTGATATAAAAAAGCAGTTCAACCTTCTTACAGAACTCTTGAACTTGGATTATGAAAATTATTAGCCTTCATACCCAGCTAAGGACACTTTTGTGATCAATTAATCACAAGCCATCTGACTCCACAAGTATAAAGCAAGCTGTACATCACATGTATATTCAAACAGTATTACATGTTGTTTTAAAGAAGGGATTCCAGGGATAGAGCACAATCCAGTGGCATTACTCAGTTGGTAGCATTTGTGAATAATTTAATTAAAGGGAAAAGAAATTAGCCTCACTAAAAGTGACAGCGACAGATCAGTGACCACTACTGGTTTTTCAATGAGCATATTTCTCTTGACTACAGATGCTCTGAAAGTTGAAAACAAATCTATCAAAAATAATTGATTTCTATATTATTTCACCCAGAAACTTGAGAAAAGACTAAAAGTGGTTACAGAAGGTGAGAAGAAGATGCTAGTCTTAGAAGCCCTACATTCAGCCTTGATTTCGTCCGATGAGTCAGATGAGGAGGGTGATGTTCTCAGAACAAGGCCCCTAGAGTGGAGATCAGAGGAGGTTTCCATGTTTTTTTCACCATTTCGACTCTCGCTATAAAAGAAGTATGTCCAACCAGCAAAAAAGGCAATCTGTTAACAGAATGGTTGGTCCTCCAAGTACAAGAGGCCGTAATAAAGTTCCTGAGTCATTGCTGTGGGCCATTAAATTGTAGTTCTTTTCATTTTTTAATGCTTGATAACAGTGGAGCTTCAATACATTTTTAAAAGTAAATCAGGGAAAACCTTGTTTCAAGGCTTATTTCAGAACAAATATGGCACTTGAAATTTCTTTAACAGTGTGCTATTGCCATTTGGGGTTCCACTGGTGGACATATATTTAACAATTTATTATTCCTCAAGCCCGAATGGGCTATTGACTCAGAGGCCATGAGGGCAAGAGGACTAATTTATTGTTTTAGTAAAATCCAACTAGTTGGTCCAAAATATCGAGACAAAACAAGTTTAGCTAGCAAAAACATTGTTCAGCCTCCATTGTTTTGGTTTTCAAAGCCGGCACTTTTCGCTACTAGTGGGCTATAACATGTGGCCTAGTAGTAGCTCAGCCAATCAGAATGTGACATTGATAATAGACCACTAGTTGGATATTACCAATTAACTATATTCCAGGTGATTTTCACCAGCAAACCGAGAGAGTACTCATCCTTAAAGGAAATACACTCAAAATTCCACTCAGTACGAGCACACATGGAATTATTAAACTAAGGAGTGGATCAACTTCATTTTGACCTTGGAAACAGTATTGTTTTAAAGTCAATGTGTGCTCATATTGAATAGAATTTTGAGTATAAAATATAAACTTTACTACAGAAAACAATTTGTATGCAAGTGGAATGTTGACTGAAATTAATCAGTACATGCCTTACTCGTTTCATAAGTTAGCATCGATATCTGCCGACTGTTCTTATTTGGATCAGTTGGTTATCAGTAGATATATTGTCAAGAGTGTTCTGAATTGTACCGACCTTATTCATTTGATAACAGAATTTTGTGAATATCTTATCTTTGATTGAATGCATTTTTTATAAATAGTAGTTTTAGTTTACTGTGGAGTGGTCATAATCAGTTAGAGGCATTCTGTACTGCAGACGATGAGTTGAGTTGCTGATAATAAAAGAGTTCAGAAGTACATTGAGAGCTTTTCATTACTTGTTTCCATTGAGGGATATCGGGGACAGACAGAATCGAAGTATTTATTTGTCGTTTAAAGCACCTATGGCGGGTGTCGGGAAAAACAAAACTGCAACAACGAATGTTAAATTTTGAACGAAAACACCATTGAATAAAGGACTAAGTTACATTCCAGCATAAGATCACACTGGAAACGTAGAAGATGCGCGAAAATAAGCGCATTCGATACTGAAAACGGCGCGTTTTCCTGGAGAAGAAAGTTTTGAAACGATGGAAAACATCTCATTAACCGATGGGTGAACGTTGGGGAACATGCTGTTTCCCGGCATTTTCTAGTTGTTTGCTGCCCCAGAAAACGCGAGAAAACTCACGCAGAATGGCGGAAAACGTCTGTGAATTCTTTGTTTTGCCACTTGAAAACACCAGAAAACACCAAAAAACGCGATGTTAAGTAACTGGAAAACTGCGGTGAACAACGGAATACGATCCGTTCCTCATGTGTTAACCGTATGTTTTCCGTGTGTTTTCCTTGTATAATCCATGCGTTAACGGTCCGGTTAACACCAGTAAAACAAGCGTTTTCCTGGTGTTAACTGAGCCTGAAAACTATCGGATAATGGAACGAAAACTCAAATTCACCGGCCAGAAAACGACGGGAAAAGAGTGGATTTTACGACCGGAAAACGCGAGAGAATTTTAGCAAAATGCCGCGTTTTCGAAAATTAACCGAGGGTTTTCCGAGACGGTGAATGCCATATTTCTTGCCGTGTGGATTTTTGAAAACCGGGTTAGCAAAAATATCATCTCATTCTAAAAAAATAAAACTTCATTCAAAGGCCGATTAAAAGCCTTTATCTAACTTCGAGCAGTAAGTTAGTAATTACTAGAAGCATTTCAACGAGTCCAAATTTAAAATGACGCAAATTTTAGAACATTTATCATGGGCACCCAACGTCAATTTTTGGAAACTATCTGTTCGGAAGACGATTTGAGATCTAGAATTTTCGGAACATGACGATTTGAGATCTAGAATTTTCGGAACATTTGTTGTAAAATTTCTTGCTTGCCTGCCTCTCCTAGAATTTTCGGTAGCCTTTTTTCTGGCTGAAATTTTTGAAAAGGTAAGTTTTGATCCCTATAATTTTCGGATCATTAGACTTTCAGCTAGTATATCCGAACAGATGAAACATTTTTAGGGGATAAAAATATGCCTATATCTTTTTTTAATAACCGTTTAAATACTAAAATACGTTCAACAATGCTATGTATATGGGGTTTTGAACAATATGTTCGATGGGTGCCCCTGATTTATTCGGTAATCTGACTCCGTGAAGTTTCACACTGGTGTCTCTTCGGTCTAGAAATTTTAAAGTTGAGTGAACGGCAGCCTGGGTAAGCTACTTCCCATACATTCTCTTAAATGAAATCCAAACGATGTTCTCACAACTTGCAAAGCGATCAGCAAGGGTCTTGTCAGCGGATTTGTGTATTGATCATGCGCATTACGTCAAAATCCATTGATCAACGGTCTTGAGAATCAAAAACATGGTGGTCGAAGGCGGGACTGTTTCTCACTATGATATTTTGGTAATTCGCAAATTTATTGATTTTATGTCGCTTTTCAGACATAGTGTGTGTTTTTCTTTTTCTGTTAAACAATTTCCCTCTGCAGAGTTTGGAATATGCAACATATAGCTCCGTACAGCTGATAAGATCCGCCGAAGAGTTGAGCTATCGAGCAGTATTTTGCTGCAAACCTTAGGAAAGTTAAAGTCGCTTCAAGGTACAGAGCTTTCAGTAGTAGTTGGGATTTGTTTAATAGGATCGTTTTGAATTTTAACTTTGGATTCAAGGTGTTGACTGATCGTAATAAACGAAGTGAAATGTTATGAAGTGTGAATGTTTATTCAGTTATGATTGTAGAGCTGTAAGCTCATATTTATAAAGCTCTCTGAATATACTTGCTTCCGATAAATTTGACACTTTCTCCAGTAATTTTATCAGCATTAAGTTATCCTTACCCGGCAAAGACGATGTAACCTCTAAATCGATCGAGCGCATTGTTGTTGGTTAACATCTAACACGGTTTCCCCCGCAATTTCAGTACCGAAAAACAAATACGACATGCAAGAAAAACAAAGATGCATGATATAATGTTTTTCAATTTTTTAAGCATTTCTTGATTTCCTCTGCCAGTTCGCTTCTAAAAAGTCTACATCATTTACTGTGGAAAAAATACTGCAATTATCCGCTGACCACCGCGCGGGGTGACCGCTTTGCAAGTCGGTGAGAATGATCGTTTCTAGGTCCCAGACCTCGTCTCTCCCCCGCCCCCTTCCCCCCCGCCTTATGGCATCATTGTATTCGAAATCCTCGGTTTTCGTCCGTCCACACGTAAACGACGATTTCAAAAATATCCTCCCTGGGGAGCGTTTTTGAAAAGATGTGTTTTTCGGCCATTGTCTTATACCAGAAACCCATAAGGGGTTGAAAAGTGTAACTCGCGTTCAATGCTTGTGAATATTCATTTTGACCATATTTGGAAATCTTAGTGACGGATATCCATTTTCAACAAAATGGCTGCTGCGCGATCACCATGCAGATGTTTTAAGACAAGAGTTCTGCATTTCAAGGTTAAAAATACACCGTTTTAAAAAAGACAAAAAATGGAAAGAGAAAGTTCAAAAGAATGCCCAGCTTTCTTTTTGTGGAGAAAGGGAAGCTTTTCATCAAGAAATCGTCCTTCGAGGAATTCAACCTTGTTTTCTTCACGGCGGAGCCCATGGTCTGTTTTGAAATGTGACCAAGTCAGCGAAGGTTTTTGCTGAATTTTCAGGTACATTTTGCACTCTATGGCCAAGACAATTACGTTTTTGAAAGGGAATTTATGTATTTTTAAATGTTTCATAGACGTTTTAAAAATGTTTCTCTTCGGCGCTAAAGAAAAATTACAAAATGTGCCCTGGTTTGAGATTGATTTTGTGTGGAATTTTGCCATGTGCTTAGCCGATGTCACTTGCCTGAACGGATCCACGATCCAGATAGTGTTTTCCGAATTGTTTTAAAGGATTAACCTTTTTGGACTTTGAATAAAAATTTTCAAGAAACGGCTTCTCTGTCTATTGTTTTGAGTTTGTTCATTCATAAAATTGACTACCACATCTAAGTTTAATTTAAGCTCTTTTAAAATGCTTCTCACATTCATTACAAGCATCACTTTTTGCGAAGATGTCAGGTTCAGGTTTTGGACACTTTCGCTACGCAGCTAATGAATTTTATTCGAAAATATTTTTCACTGTTTATTCTAGACTTTTAACATAAGAATTTTAAAAGCCTATTTGCAGTGTAAGTTTACTGTACAGAGGGTCAACGAGGCATCGTTTTTTGAAGTGACAACTTCAAGAAGTTGCGAGGCCATCAGTGGGTTTCATAATGTTGCGTTTGGCCCGGGTGGTAAGGCAATAATATTCCGCTCAGTTTTTCGCTAATATTCCTGGTTTCAACCTTTGAAAGCTTTCTCGGGTTTCGGGAGTTTTTCCCCCGTTTGTCGGCCATTTTTTTTAAGCGGGCGCGGGAACCTGAAGGAAAATTACGTCACGTTGTTTACGATGTTTGATTGGTCAGTTATCTCTTCTTCTCGTTCCAAATATGGTACTTTCGAAAATGAATAATCACGAGCATCGGACAAAGCAAACATAATTATGAGAGTTACACGTTTCAACCCCTGATGAGTTTCTGCTTATACTTAGAAAGTTCACAAAAATTGTAAACAAACCGATGTTATCAAAACTCAGTACCCGTAAGCAAGAGGGTTGTCGCGAAAGTATTGATTCGAGTTGTAGCCACGAGAGATTGCGCGTTTTTTCTTATTCAGTTTATTTTTCATGTTTAGCGTTGCGTGACTAGTTTAATTACTACCTTTATTATCGCGCTTGGAGTAGTTTTTTGTTGGCCTTTTTTCATATGCGTATTCTCTCTGTAATTCTAGTCTCCGCATCGCGCTACGTAATCGTTACTGTCAATTTTCGTAAGTCAATTAGGTTTATTGTTTTCGGGTCTAGTTTAGTATAAAGTTTTATTTTTTTAGTCCATGAAAATCAGTCGCTTAGTTGTATCCGGAGCTGCCGTACAGATCTTGTAAGTATACTCTTTCCTGTATTTTTTGCTCCTTTTCTTAGTCATTTGTTGTACTTTAAATTATCGTTTTTCGAAAGTTTTCGGTATCGCGTTTATTAATTAATTCTGTATTTTTCTTTTTTTGCTGTAATTTTGTTCTAGTGAATCGTAAAGTAAAAAGACGAATTCAAACTGTACGTAAGTGTTCTCTACATGCATTCAAAGATCTGAAGTGGATGTCATGTCTTTCGGAGTTGAGTGGCAAAGAAGACGCCGTTTTCGTTCTGAAGATGCTTTAGACAGTCTGCGACTGAAAAATTCAAGAGCTGGGTACTTGTCGAGAAGAACCAAGTTGTACCGAGAAACTGGAGAACCCTTAAATGACGCAAAGAATGTCTATGAAGTTTCGGAGAAATTATTGGACATTGACGAAGCTTTTGCTCGCTTCGAGAAGCCTCATTACGATTACATCGCCACTTTATCTGGAAACTTAAAAGAATGGGAAAGCGAAGCACGCTATTTTTTAAATAACACTGCAACCGAAAAATGGATTTTGAATCAAGAATTGAACAGTGGATTCATA
Organism: Porites cylindrica; assembly: GCA_964035525.1. Classification (NCBI taxonomy): domain Eukaryota; kingdom Metazoa; phylum Cnidaria; class Anthozoa; order Scleractinia; family Poritidae; genus Porites; species Porites cylindrica. The sequence continues at coordinate 11,810,751 of OZ037784.1, forward strand.
GCGTAAAGGTGCCAGTTGAAACACATGAAGACATAGAGATACCGCCGGAAGGTGTCGTCAGCACCCGCGCATTTACCTTTTAGACAGCTGAAGGCCAAGCAAACGTTGGCTAAAAGCTGAAACAGTTGAAGCAAAGGCAAGAATTATTACGTCAGGAGGAAGAGACTAAATTAAAGTTAGAAGTTCTGGAGGCACAGTATAAAGTCCAAGAAACAGACCTTCAAGTTAAGTCTCTGCAAGATAATGATATCGATTATCCATCTTGCCGGAGGTGTTTAAAGAGCTGAATCCGTTTGATAAAGGAGTTGAAGGTCGAGCTACAAGCGGCCATAAGCAGGAAGACCCTGAGCCCAGAGGCGGACAGAAATCAATTGAGTCCACGTACAGCTGAATCCCAATACGCGAGAATTCAAAGGTCTACCAGCCAGATGCACTAAAACCTGCTCTGATTCAGAAAACGGATATATTTTGCCTGAATAACTTATAGACAAGATCGCGTTAACCATAAGGCAGGGGTTTGCGTTTCCGAAGAAGGAGTTGGAAATTTTCTATGGTGATTCCCTCGGAGACTGGAATTTTATTAAATCGTTTGAAACAAGCATCGTCTCTAATGCAGCTAGCGAAAGCGAGAAGCTTATGAACCTTCTTCAGTACACATCGGGTGTAGCAAAGGACACGATCCAATGTTTGTTTGTACAAGGATCTATTCGAGATCCTTCCCTAGGATATCAAACTGCAAGAAAAGTACTTGAAGAACTGTTCGGACATCCCTTCAGAATTGCCTCGTCAGGATTATTACCATTTGCTGACCAGTTAAAGGATTGCGAACATACACTTGAATTTATTGACTACCTGGATGAAATTAATAGCTGCCGTTTCATCTCAGGACAAAATTTGTTGAAGTAGCAGATCACACCCAGGAAGCAGGTCAAAGAACGAACATTAGTCACATTACAGAATTTGTCAAGATCAAGGCGAGAGCTGCAAATAACCCAGTGTTTGCATTGGTTGCGTGATAGATGTCGCATGAGACAAATCGGATAGTCAAACACGTAAGCCTAAACTACCTAAAAGAGCTACACTGTCCAATGAGCGCAGTAACGCATTCATTACTCAAGAGACCGATTCCAGAGAAAGAAAGAGTTCACCTGGTCACAAAGAAGCCCCAACTACGAGATATGAAATCTGTCCGGTATGCAGTGCAGCTCATCCCTTAGCGAAATGCAAGATTTTCATAGAGAAAAACTTTGAGGAACGTCTACAAGTGATGAGGAAAGCTCAGTTATGCCAATATTGCTTCAAGTATGGCCACATTGCAGTGGGATGCTTAGCAAGGAGTACATGTGAAGTCTAAGGTTGTAAGACAAGACACCATACTTTACTTCACCCTCCGCCCTCACAGCAACCAGTTGAAATCAGAACCAGAGCAGTAGAACAAGGAACCCAAGTAAGCAGTAGCACGCCGTTACCAAGTGGACAGACTAACAGTACCTCAGCAGGAGGGGGAAAGGTTTGCCTCAGGGTGGTCCCTGTGAAAGTGCAAAGTCGCGATACAAACAAGGCAGTGGAAACAGCGGTTCAGATATCTCCTTATGCGACAAGACTCTAGCGATGGAGCTTGGAGTCCGAGGGCATGAGATCAGCCTAACCGTAGAGTCACTTGATGGTACTGACAAGGTTGAAGTTAAAAGACTATGGACTGTTGATAGACTGAACGCCTCAAGCCCAAGTATCCCTTTAGAGCAAGATGCAAGACAGAGGCCTCACCTTGAAGACATTAAGTTACCAAGTATTAGCGAGAAAGAAGTCCGATTAATCGTAGGCACCAACGCGTCAGAGGCCTTCTGGGAATTAGAAGAAAGGCGTGGTAACAGAGGAGAACCATATGCTATACGAACACCTCTCGATTGGACACTCATGGACCCAATGGGAGGCATCGATTGCCGAGAGCGCGATCTGAATGGTAACTTTGTTCGCTTAGAGGGGTTCGCGAGAAAAGATGAAGATTGTCTCATGCAGCAAGTTGAAAGGTTCTGGGCCATAGAGAATTACGGTTTGGCGAGTGACTCTACCGTGTGCATGTCAGTGGAAGACAAGAACGCCCTTCAGTGCAATCATGGAACGATGAGTGAAACTTGATTAAGGTCATTATCAGGTGGCGCTTCCCTGGAGACTGTACCCACTATTCTTGCCTTATAATCGGCCCACGGCAGAACGAAGGCTTCAGATACTGAAGAGAGGTGTCTGAAAATGAAAAACTCTTTGATAGTTACAAGACCACCATTGAAGAGTACATTGCTAAAGGGACACGCAAGAAAGGTACCGTTTAACGAGGTTCATTGAGACGACATGCGGCCGCTGTGGTATTAACCTCACCACCCTGTGTTAAACAAGCCTGCAAAACCAGAGCAGTCTTCGACTGTGCAGCCAAATACAGAGGAACATCTCTTAACCATCAGCTTCTTACTGGATCGGACTTGACCAATTCTATAGTTGATGAGATTTCGTGAGGAACGAGTCGCGTTATCAGCTGACATCGAGTACATCTTCAATCAAGTTAGAGTGCCACCAGATGACCAAGACGCGTTCAGATTCCTCTGCTGGCCGAATGGTGACTTGAACCAGCAACCAGTCGATTATCGTATGGAAGTTTTGTTTGTTTGTACCAGAATAATTTAAACAATATCGCATTCTTTTTTACATTTTTCAAGGTCTATAGATGTAATTAGTTATCTGTAATTAAAACAACACCAAAGAAAATTTCTTATGAGAGCCCGAGAAAATAAACGTCAAATTTAACAAGAATTATTGTGAAAACACAAGTAAAATTCTGAAAATTTCATGTGTAAGATGTCAAGTTGTGAAATTTGACATTTTTGTTTTCTCGGGCTCCCATGAGAAATAGTCTTTAGTGTTATTACAGGTAACTGGTTATATCTATAGCCCTTGAAAAATGTAAAAAAAAAAAAAAGAATGCGAGATTGTTTAAATTATTCTCACCGACTGGTACGAGGTTTTTGTCCACTGAAAATTGAAATTACTCAATTTCGTGATAGATTCTGTCTTAAAACTTTTCAGATTGATATCAGTCCCTCTTCTTTCATTTTGGTCGTAACGGGATTAAAAGGTCATTGACAGGCTCAGTAACCTCAAGATGCTTAATTCTATAACAAAAACATGATAGAAAAATCAAACGCCGTCACTGGCAACAGTCACGTCTAGTCTAAAAAGAAGTCCAACTAATATTATTGTTTAACAGGTGTTGCTGTTCCAGATATGGAGATGGTATCTTTTGTCGTGGTCTCAGTTCTTCTTACATTGATTCTCAGCGTACAAGCACAGTACTGTAAGAAAAATGTCTCACACATTGCACATATTTATCTAGATTTAGTGTAACTATTAATTAACTGTGTAAGCCCACTGCGTTACTTTTGGGTCAAACTAATATCATATATTGTACAGTAGCTTTTAATAGTAGTTAGAACGTCAAGTAGATGTTTGACCACATAACCCCTTACAGGTACAAGAACTCTGTTGCTTTTAGCGCTCAGTTGCTCAATGTCAGTGGTCAATGACAGATGACCATTCACAGCCACCCCAAGGTCGGAGGCTTAGGCACAGCCTCCGAATATGGTCAGGAAGCTCGTAGTTGTGTTGGGGTCCTCAACTAGATCTCTTCCTGGTCTTTTTGAGGCCTTGTCATTTGGCGTGTTGAATTTCATGCCATGATCAGTGCTTCAGTTGTGTAACCAATAGGGACTTTAAGATAGGATGACTACGGACTACGGTAAACCATGCTACTGCGCATGATCAGAACCACGTGACTGTGCATTTTTCCCGCCTAGTCCAGCGGCTACGCTGAGTTGTTGCGACTACGAAGAACATTTTGCTCGCATTTTGCCGTCTCGGTAATTATAGAATCTCGTCGTTTTGTAAAAAAAAGTTTTCAATTCACCTGCTTTAAGTGAGAAGGAAGGAAATGTGTAAGTTGTGTCTAATTTCTGCTCAGATTTACGTACGCTTTTAATACACTCGAACCATTTAAAGTTATATAAACATCTTTAACTGCCGAGATAATCGAAACTCGGCATTTCGATACTTCAAACTACATATACTAGTTCGTCGGTAATCGGAGAATTCCATCTTCTAAACCTAAGTATTACCATTTCTTCGAAAAAATAAAAACTGTGCAGCCAAAACTTTGTTCACCAATTTCACCCGACATTACTTCCCCAAATACGGAAGAATTTGTTCATTATTCTAAAGATAAGATCCCATGCAAAGTACTTGCATTTTTGTGAACTGAACATGAAAACAAGAAACTCCGTCTTTGCGTGTTGTTTAGCCTGCGAAAACATCCTTTCCTCCTCTCTCTTCGCCGCTGGGACGTTTCGCGCGGAGGAACGTCTGCGACTCAGCGACACAAATTCCATACTGATGACGTAAAATCTGTCCGGAATCCAGTCAGAAGAGCTGATTGGTCGACGGAGTAGTTACATTGTTTTAGCTATTGTTTACGAATGACAGACAAAAGGCAAAAGGCCACAAAGGTCAAATGTAAACGCGAAGAATCTCTAACAAAACAATCAATGTTTGTGTAGAAGAAGCATTTGAGATTTGCTGGAGCTCGTTGCCAGATGAACACAACACTTTACCAAAATCGACCAGAAAACACGTAAAATTGGACAAATTTATATTTGGAACCCCATGACTACCGGATTTATTATGTAAACATTGATTTGCGTCATCAGTATAGAATTTCTGTCGCTGAGTCGCAGACGTTCCTCCGCGCGAAACGTCTCCAGCGGCGAAGAGCGAGGAGAAACGGATGTTTTCGCAGGCTACGTGTTGTTTCCCTCTCTCTTCTCTCGTAGTCTACTGTCTGTACTGCAATCTTAACATTCTATTTTTGCATGACTTAACCCAGTGCTACAAACAAAGGAAAACGCTCGTCCAGCCGTAGTTCTTAGTCTTTAGTCGCCATATCTTAAAGTCCCTAGTCTAGGTCCACCCGCGGAGAGACAACAGAACTTACAGAATCAATAGGGTGGTAGAGCTTGGTGTTGTCCGCGAACAGGGCAATGCTAGACTCGTGCTAAATGTAGCTAGATATGTCGTTAGCATGAACCAGGATCAGCAGTGGGCCAAAAATGATGTCACAGATAGCCTGTATGCGGATAAAATGGTAAAAAATAACACAAACTTAACGAATTCATGAAAATATAAGGAAAAGTGAGTGACATAAAGTTCCGCTTTCAAGATCGTTTTTGTTCATTTACGAAGTTGACTTTCCCCATAATGCAATTTTTTGTTCTCCACGGAATTTTGCGCAAGGGTTGTTTTCAATAGTTAGTGATGAAGTTTTATCATTGTCTTGCAAGCTATGAGAATATCGAGAGGATCGCATTGAAGAAAACGGATAACAAGTAGCCCCTTCTCCCCCAACCCAATGAAAACTCACCCTCTTTGAGTGAAATAGAAAAGAAAATATATTTAAACGATAACGAGTATTATTTGAAAAAAATATTTACGTTGAACCTCTTCTAGTACTGGAGTAGTTGACTTTGCAAGTAACATTTTCTTCCAGATCAAGATTATCCAGCAATCATAAAACCAGAAAGTATTCAATCTTTTTTCGCTGGTGAAAATATAAGTTTTTCCTGCGAAGTTAAAGACTGGGCCCCACCAATAACAGTCAAGTGGCTGAAGAACAACACGATTCTCAAGGAGACAAAAAGTGAACGAGATATAGTCCTCCCTCTTGATTTTCCTGAGTTGGACTTGCATCACACCGGAAAATACACTTGTGAAGCAAGCGATTATCTCACACTCAAGAATCACACTGTCTTCGTCAATGTTTCATGTAAGCATATACAGTGTGAATTCTATAACGGGGGCCACTTACACAAAGTTGACCAATGGGATTACAGGAAAATAGCAATACATTCCGAGAGAGTTGGTTGTGGCCAATTAGCAGCTCGTAAACAACAACAACAACAAAACAAACAAACAATCGTTCCTCTAAACACAAAATGTAAATATTGATATAGCAAACGTTTATCAGGAAAGCAAAATGTTTCACCAGAAAATGTTTTTGTTTTAGAAACTTTGCATACAACACCTTGGAGACAAATTTGTTTGACTCAGGCTGTTATTTTTTCATCTACCAGCAATTTCTTTGTTACGATTGCCGTGTTTTGCAATAACATGCGACTTCGAGACAAAAATATAACTGACGTTTATGTTTTCGCCTCCGTTATTCACTCTAACGGACCTCTCAGGAAACAGTGCGGGTTCAAAAAGTCATGTCTGCAGGTTGTAATTGGTTGATTTCGGTTCATTGTGTTTATGATTGACAACTAGCTTTATCGGGATGTATTGTTATTTTCCTGTAATCCGCTGATTGGTCAACTTTGTCTTTGTGGCCCCGGTTGTAGTAGTCACGCTGTAAATAGTTTTAGTCACACAACATGTGAAGCCTTGCAATTGCTACCTCACAGTCCATTGATCATTCGCTGAAATGTGAGTGTTCTTCCGAAGAAATATGGGGTCATAGGCGAGACAGTGGATGTCTTTCCTATGGTGTTAGGACTTCGTAAATTATTATTCCTAATGATCTTCCGCTTATCATTCAACCTCGTCCCCAGGGCGTTTTTCCCTGGCTTTGGAGGCCGGCCCCACCTCCAAAGCCAGGGAAAAGCGCCCTGGGGACGACGTTTCTTATCATTGTGATCACTTTGTTACCACAATTGTACTATTAATCCCAATCCTATCTTTTTAGGGTGAGTTACTTTTCTTTTTATTTAGTTATTATAGTAAAGTTCAGATGTAACGCGCACTCTGATTGGTTGAAAAAGCATGTTTTATGAGATTAGAAAACACGGAGAAAAAGCTGTCGCGCCATCTGTGAATCACCCCGTGCGGTGGTTTTCAAGACCAAAGGTTCGCATTTCAGGGTTAATAGTACACCGTAAAGAGACGTAAATGGATGGGAAAGTTCAAAGAAATTCTCAGTTTTCTTTTTGTAGGCAAGAAAAGCTTTTTGTCGCGAAATCTTCCTTCGAGGAATTCAACGATGTTTTCTTCACGGTGGTTAAGTGCGAGATTTGTGTTCCTTTATATAAACAGAGAGAAATTTCGCAGGAAGTCAGGGTGTTGATGTGGCCTCGAATTCTCTGCTTAGAACTTGCTTAAGTCTCAAGCATCCTCTGTCAGAGCCTTCAAGCAGCTAGAATGTATGGCCAAGTCCAGAGTTTTTTTTTGGTGGACTTGAATATTTCTTTGCTAATAACCAAGAAGAGAGTCACCTTAAGAGAACCATGGGTAAAAGCTGAGTTTCTTGGCAATATTTACTTTAGTTGAATCGGTTTAAGGTGTGTGGCCTCCAGGAGCCAGCTGGTGTGGTTTTCATAAATCCAGATAGATATATATGCACAGAATTTTTTTTTTTTTTTTTTTTACTAATTTTACTTTTTATTGAGATAAGTTATTGCAAAACTTTGTCAGCTATCTGTAGAGATTTTGATAAACGCAAATTTTGCACTTAAGAGCGGATGTCAGTAAATATCGACCCGAGGTCTACAAAAGAGAAAAATCAAAAATTCTCAAAAAAATTCACAAAGTAGCACTAGGTAAGCTATTAACATAAATGTAATTTTTACTTCGATCCGATAATTATTTTCCACGTACGGGGGGGGGGGGGGGGGGGGTTGGGGGTTATTGGTTTCGCGACTCTCGCACCGAGTTTTCCAGGCCCGAGACCATGTGTCACAAAAACATCGTTTTAAAATTCAAATCCATTGTAATTAATGTGGACAACAAATAACTTATTCAGAAGAGTACATAATTGCACACATTTTAAGTGGTGATTTACTCAGTTTGAACGAAAATGTAATATTTTGGAGATTTTTCATTATTTTCAACATTTTGAACGTTTTCGTTCAATGAAAAAATGGCAAATTTCAACGCCCAAAATCGTCGACTGGTACCTCGATTTCGATTTTCGTTAAGAGCGTTATCTCTTCTTTCAAAATCTGTTTTCAAAACTATGGGCAACTTAAAAGAAAATTTTTGAGGCCAAAAGATACAAGTAGTACTTTTCTGAAATTTGAGCTTTTCAGACTCAGAGGGCCGGTGCTAAAAACTCAGAAAAATGCAATAAGAAATCAGTTTGAGGAACAGTGGTTTGACGTTATCAGCTATCAGAAACCAACACGTGTTTATCGAGCGATCTGATAAAATTTAAAGCCGTTTTGCAACAAGAAAAGCAGAGTTTAGCCATCTTCTGCTACCAAACGCACGAGTCACGTAAGATTGTCAAAGGGCAAAACACAATAATAAACTTCAAAAAGCACAACGTTTCTGCGTCCAAGAATTAGCCTTTAGCGGACAGAAAAATGCCTACGAGTGTATGCCTCATACCTTAGCATGGGTTTCCTAGATATTGGAAACAAAAAACATCAAGGACAGCATCGGCAAGAGCATCTTCGGGTGCTCTCAAACGACCGAGATTGCGTTACTTTTCACAGATTGACCGCTTACAACCTGTTTTTGGGCTCGCATTTCGACGGAACGCTTGCCTCGAGTGGCGCGCGGCACGGATCTAAACTCTTCTTCACAAGATATTGAACTGAATTTATCGGAAATATGCCACCACCACCAAAAACACGAGCTTTTTTCGGGTATTTGTCGTTTTTTATACGAAAAGTTCGGGTAGGCAGATTCACGCAAAAACCATTTGGCTTAAGGTGGCTCGATACAGTTTTTCAGGGTCAATACCTCCCAAGTTTGAGCATAAACTACGTCGCCATATACAAAGTTTTGGAAAAATTGCCATCACAGTTGTATTAGATAAAGATGAAAATTTGTTATGATCAGGCTTGCAACGACATCGGTGTTGTCATAGCAACGAAATGACGCTATTACCTATTTTACTTGCAGCAGTATATCTCGGCACTAGGGACTGTTCTTCGAAAATCATTCACGGGAGCCTTTTCCTCCAATAGCAGCCTCGATGTTCGTGAAGTTTAAGCGAAATCTGTAAGAGCGTTATCGAGTTATTTTGGGATAAAGTTTTTATTGTTAGAAAAACAGTAAAAAATGGACAATATTGTTGTTTGGCCGTTATCTGTAGAAAATGAAGAGCTTTCGACATGCAATTTTACCTCATAGTAGTTTCAATCTTTTAAAAAGCGTGTGTTAAAGATCATGGAAGATAGCTCCAGCCGATTGCTAGAAAGAAGGGTTTGATTAGTATGATCGAGGCGCTCTTGTTAGCGGTTTTGTAGACATCTTGGTCTACTTTAACAAATTAGCGAATAATTTTTAAACCGCTCGATGGATTTTTTTAAAATTTAAGATTCTTGAGGTTAACTTTCCTTTTATATGACCTTTTAGTTTCAAGATTATTGATATGTTGTAAGGCAGTGAAATAAGGGCTACAATTTGTTACTTTTTTTATCGGAAGTCTCGTCATTACAAGTGAAAGGCATTGTCTCCAAGTTTCATTTTCACGTGAACAGCAGTAACTAACAATGCATTTGAAATATGCAAAACTGCTAGCTATTGTTGTGCACGAAAATATGAAACTTGGGCACAATTCCCTGAATAATGAGAGGCTCACACTTGTAAACGCAAAATTTCTGCCAAAATATTGGCGAGTTGTAGCCCTTATTTTACTGCCTTACAATATATCAATAATCTTGAAACTAAAAGGTCATATAAAAGGAAGGTTAATCTCAAGAATCTTAAATGTTTTAAAAAATCTATCGAGCGGTTAAAAATTATTCGCTTATTTGTTAAAGTAGACCAAAATGTTCAAAAAACCGCTAACAGAGCGCCTCGATCATACTAATCAAATCCTTCTTTCTAGCAAACGGCTGGAGCTATCTCCTTGATCTTTCACACATGTTTTTAAAAAGATTGAAACTACCCTGAGGTGAAATTGCATGTCAAAAGCGCTTCGTTTTCTACAGATAACAGCCGAACACCAAGATTGTCCATTTTTTTACCGTATTTTTAACCACAAACTCTTTATCCCAAAATAACTCGATAACGCTCTTACAGATTTCGCGTAAACTTCACGAACGTCGAGGCTGCTATTGGAGGAAAAAGCTCCCGTGAATAATTTTCGAAGAACAGTTCCTTGTGCCGAGACATAATGATTCAAGTAAAATAGGTAATAGCGTCATTTCGTTGCTATGACAACTCCGATGCCGTTGCAACCCTGATCATAACAAATTTCCACCTTCATGTAATACAACTGCGGTGGCAATTTTTCCAAAACTTTGTTTATGGCGACGTAGTTTATGCTCAAACTTGGGAGTTATTGGCCCTGAAAAACTGTATTGAGCCACCTTAAAAAATGTGTTTAAAAGCCCACCCTGGATTTGAAGCAAAAGGTATTTCCTCGAAATAAGCTAAAAAATACCTAATTCACGCGGTGAAAAAATGGATGATTATGAAAGGATTATCGAATTCTTGCCTAACCTGAGGGATATCCCAATTTCCCGTGATGTAGGATTAGGGGTAGGAAAAAAGCCCATAACCTGCTCCTGTCGTTGTGAATTTCCTCAAGATCAAAAATTTCAGTAAGAACCGAAAAAAAACAGCTTAAAGGAGGTGCACGCACCTTGACCTAGCCAGGGAAAAGGGGCTTCTGATTGAGCTAAACTGTCATTGATGCACGGTGCAATTAGTTAGACCTGTTAATATCCCCCGCGCAACCACAGCAACAAGTCCAGCCATTTGGGCCCGGGGGTGGGGAGTACTTTGAAGCGGTCCTGTCGCGGACTTTCAGGGGTAGGGGGGAGGGGCAAATCGAAAATAACTTCTCTTTGTTTTTGTGAAGTACATCATTTCTCGCACGGTTGAAAAGGTGACGGCGGACTCCGTAGCTGCGGAAAGACCCTTTTGAAACATGTCCCGGCAACATGCAGGGCATCACGAAATTGACGTCAACACCTTGAATCAACTCCATGAACAGGGAGAGGCGATAAGTCCCATCTTAAAAGATGCTTGATGTCTAGACGTGAATAATCTGTCCGCAGTCATTTTTCATTTTGTATATCGGAACTATTTGACAGCGCACGAGTGAACCGGAGCTCAGTAACGAGCCCTAACCCCACCCCATTGCCCTTGCGGTCAATAAATCATAGCGTTTTTTATTTTTTTTATGCGCGTTCGAGAACCTCCAAAGGGAATATTGAGGGTCTTTGTACAGTTTCAGTTTATTTTACCGACAAAAAAGAACAAAACAAAGCAAAAGATAAGTATACAGAAATACGCAGAAGCAATGTGGTGAGGAAGCCCAAAAAGAAACCATAAGGCTTGGGACATCCCCTTTTCGTTCGTTTAGCGTCGAATAGGTTTCCTGGTTTTGGGTTTTGGGTGGGTCGGTCGGTGGGGTGAAAAAAAAATCACAAGAAATCTGAGAACAGCAGGCCTGAAACACCGGCATCATTGCCGTGGAGCCTGAAAACAACAAGACATGGTCGCCAAATCGACACAAACTCAATATGGCGGAAAATGTGGTGGTCAATTTCATAAAAAATAAGGCCCAAAGGGGATAAAAAGCAAAAAGGATACACCACAGAACGTTTTATGCCTTGAAATGCTGTTATAATGCTCATTTTTTAGATTAAAAGAATTAATTTAAGTCCAAAAAAAACCAAACCTTGTCGTTTCTTTTTCTTGCTTTTTAAAAAAATGCCAAAAAAACTGGGTCTGTTGGACGACACTAAAAGAACAAAAATTAATATAGGTATTAAGCTCCCTTAAAGTATAAAAGTATAAGTTTACAAGGACAGGATCGAACGTATACTGAGTAACTAAACGATAAAATTTGATCAAAATTAAATGAAAGGCTAAGAGCCTAAGCGCTGTCTGATAACGAAACGGTAAACAAGAAGTGCTGCCTGTCATTTAATAGAGACGTGAAATACTCGGTGGACCACATCCTGAACTCCTGCAAAAACCGCAAGAGAGGAACGCTCAGGGCTAAGGAGACTAAACAAGGGCGTAGCTACTTGGACGCACGGTTCGCACGTGCGTACCCGAAAACGTTGAGGAGAAAAAATAGAATGAAATAAACATAACTAAAAAAGTCGGTTTCCAGAGAAGCGACGACATTTAATTGGAGAACCGAATCTTGGATGATTTATTTATATACAGCAAGCTTGATGATGTAAAGCGTGAACGCGTTGTTTTCTCCACGACCTATCCTCGGAGTAGACGAAGTAGGGCACAATTACGTCAATGTGTGGTGCTTTTGTCGGTCAAAATAATGTGACAAAAGGGGGTAAAAAGAGTCATTTGTAAACTAAAGTCGGAGGTACTACAAGCTTGATTTTTAATAGCTGAATTAATGATAAACCGTTGACGTCAATGAACATAACAAGCTAGAGGATGTGTCATTTCATAAACAGCAAAAATGCGTTTTCTTACAACCGTTAACCCCACCTTTAATAAAGGCACCTTAAAAAAATGTTGAGATTTGGGGTGGGGGGGGGGGGGGGGAGGGGAGGGGAAGACGATGTAGAAAAAGTTGGGCGTACCTCCCGAAAAATCCTGACTACGCACCTGCTAAAGCCTGAAACTGAACAACAGAGTCTTGACGAAACGTCCTCAGTTATCATCTGTCCGGGTCGTACTTTCAAGGAAGCGCTCGCACTTAACTATTTTGCGTTAACTGCTAAATTTCTCTCTGTTTATAATAAAAAACACAAATCTCGCACTTAAACCATTTTTCGTTAAATGCGAAATTTTTGCCTCTTTATAGTAAAAAAACCCACAAATCTCGCACTTAAACCATTTTTCGTTAAATGCGAAATCTCTGTCTCTTTATAGTAAAAAACACAAATCTCGCACTTAACCATTTTTCGTTAACTGCGAAAATATGGCATCACTACTGTAGAACCATCGTTTCATTACAAGAAATATTATACATATTTTATGACAAATATCAAGGTACCTGTAAATAATTCTTGCTAAAGATGTTGACCAATTTTTTTCTTTGTGAATGGTTAATAGGTCAAATTGGTCCTGTTAATTACATATTTACATTGTGCTTCCGCTAATAAAGTACGATCTTTTTCTTCTTTCCAAATCATTTCTATGGCTGTAAAAAGCCTTCTAGAGACACATTAGATATATGATCCTTGCAAGGTCGATGACAGACAAGGCCGCAGATAATGACCTATTATGCAAATTTTGCGTTGCTAAGGCTAAAACATTGTTTTACGGCGCCATATATATTGAGGACCACGTCACGAAACGAGTTGAAACGAAGATTTTGGCATTTTCTCGCCACTTTCTGTACTACAATCGGTTCACTCGTAATTTACTAGGAATTCAATCTGACGACGAAGAAAGCAGCGCAGCGCGACGAAAATAAAGGGCGAATTAAGGGCAATTTTGCGGCTGCGCTGTACCGCACCATGAAAACAAATTCATGTAAAAATACGAGGATTTATAAAAACGTTCCACCTCTTTACGTCAGGAAAAAATTACTGGCTACTGCCGGGAATTTAACGGTAAATAAACAATCTAAGTATAGGTCAGTTCCAATTATTTTTCTGTTCATAGCTATCGAGAGAAGCCAGAAATACGCAATTCTCGAATTTTTGAGCCTGCGATGTAAATCGGAAATCACACCTTAGGTGTGGAAATTGACACCTCGGATATCAATTTCCTGAAAGCTCAACTCTCGCTTGACAGACCTGTGTAATTTTTATTTTAAAATATTCTTTATTGTTTGAGAAATAAATTTTTCAGCTGGAATGGCTTATAGCAGATCTAACTCTTACACCGAGAGAAATTTCGCAGTTAATGAAAAGTGGTTAACTGCTAGATTTTCCTTTCTTTATATTAACTTAGAGAAATTTTGCAGTTAACGAAAAATGATTAAGTGCGAGATTTGTTTTCCTTTAGATAAACAGAGAGAAATTTCGCAGTTAATGAACAAAACACGATCACGACGAGACTACAGCATCACTTCTGAGAAGATGTCGGCAAATTTTATAGAATTTCTACTTTCGGGTTCTGTTTTTGAGCACTTTTCGATACGAAGCTAAAGCATTTTGTTTTCAAATTGTCATGTTAACGACGTCCAGGTTTTCATGCGCCGGAATACGGCCGGTAATATAACGGTACTTCAGTTACCTTTAGAATCTGATTTTTAGGTGTAAAATGTACATCTCTTCTACATCACTCACAGAACGTTTCGCTCGTTTCACTTTGTGATAGCTTTGGTGTTTTGACAGCTTTGGCAGCTTTTGTCTCATTCAATCAGTCAAATCATTGGCTAATTTTAAAATTGTGTTTTATGAGAGTGAAGAACATATGCATGCTGACGACAATCTGGTTCGCTTTGAAAAGAAAGTTTTTTTTGAAAATTAGAAAGTAATGCTTATTATTTATTTATTTTTCGTTAAAAAAGAGAGAGAGAGAGAAAAAAAAAAACACTCATTGCACTCATAAAAAAACTTATGAAGATATGATTTCGCTTTCCATGTCCATGGCTCAGTCAAATCCAAGCGTGATCCGCCCCCTCCTTTTGGGCATTAAGGGTCTGTTTACATGGAGGTGGGTGCAGAGGTAACCCGCTTAGGTGGGGTAAAAAATAACCCTCCTTTACATGCAATCTTAAAACCCCGCCATCCCAGGGTGCACTTTCTCAACATAGTGGTAGCTAAGCACGTAAACAAGAAAAATACTGGCAAACCACCTGTTTTGCCGATTAATGCTCTTCTACACTTACTTGCTGCTCTTGCTGCAACCTTGCAGGCCCTAAGGAACTTTTAGGGCCTGTTTACACGGAGGTGGGAGACCTCAGGTAGGTGAGGTTAAACCCGCTTAGGTGGGGTAACCCGCCTGTCCATATAATCTCTCATTTTAACTTGATTAACGGTGGCTTTCCATCATTATTAAAGGTAACAATAGAAAGCCACAGCACTGAAGGTTGCAGCAAGAGCAGCAAGTGAGTTTAGAAGAGCATTAATCGCCAAAACACATGGTTTGTGAGCATTTTTCTTGTTTACGTGCTGAGCGGCCATTCAATAATCTTGCGAAAGCGCACCCCGGGATGGCGGGGTTGTAAGATTGCATGTAAAGGATGCTTATTTTTTAACCCCACCTAACGGGTTACCTCACCAACCTGGGGTCACTCATTTCCATGTAAATAGGCCCTAACATTCAACGACGCGACGGCAACGAGAACGTCTAAAAAAACAATAGGTTTAATCAAGCTCTTGATTTAATAAATAAAGCAACTTCTTTACACCATGGATAATAGAAAGACTGGATAGGAAACTGGCTGACGTGATCGGTTCCAACATAGTGGAAAAATGTGACGTCACATTATCGAGAGCCATTCAACCTCTTACATGCGATGTTTTGCGCGTCTTTAATTAATCGTCGCATATTGCCCAGATTGCCCATGTTTTGAAATAAAGGATGAAGAGTACTTGTTCTTGGCGAAGACAGTTAGAGGGTACAAAAGCGGTAGAGGCAAAAGACTGAGTAAATGATAATGGAACTTGTGAGAGCGAACAATGACTCCAGCGCCCGATAATTTTATGCACCAAACGAGAAGCCTAACTACATAAAAATTATGCGAAAACTTACATGTATACAGCTACAAAACACCTGGAAAAAAGGCACAGCCTAATTTTCTACAAACCACAAGAAAACCGGGAAGAATTTTAAATATTTTTGTCACGGTTTTGACGATTTCTTTTCTGCTTTTATACGAGCTCAGCGAGTGTCGAATTTTACAAGTTAACAACTGACTCCTGACAAAATGATTTTGTTAGAGGTAAAACTGTCGAGGCTTGATGTTTCAAGTACCCAGCTCAAACGAGGGTTTAATTTTCCATTCAAATTTATTTACGGACAATCAGTGACAAGAAGCCGTAGTTGAGAACTGTATAAAACGTGATAAAAAGCGGGGATAAAAAGCTCAGCAGAGAAAGGAAATGTGCTTGCGGACCACCGTGGAAACGCTGTTTCTAACTTTCTCAAATCAATTTTCATAGTAAAGCGGCAAGTTCTTTTGTTATTTTCAGGTATAAATGTACCATTACCCAAGGTAATTTTCAGTCAGGTCTTTGAAAAAGCGAATTGCAACGCTTTTAAAAATGTTATGTAAAACGGTTAATTGTTAACCACTAGATTACAGCTGGGAAGCAAACTCGTGATTAATAGTAGGCCCTTCACTTCTTTTTATGAGGAACACTTGTCTTCCACTGATAAGGCTTATAAAGCTTAGAAATATATTTATTCTTTGAAATACTGACCTCTTTTTAGGATGAAACAACCTTTAAGTTTTTGTATTGTAGTCTTAATGATATAGAAATCACCTATGAAAATTAAACATTAACACTGTTCCCAAAGAAAATAGAAGCTGATTATTAAAAAAAATAAATAAAAAAAAGTAACATCCAGGATTTTTGTTTAGCCTGAGGTAAGTGGATAAGGGCTTGAAAAAATATGACTGTCTGGTCACATTATTATGTTGTTGAAAACAAAATTCATACCCCAAACAAGTACAGGTATATGTTTTATTAATTTGATTTAGAATACATCTTGGTAAGGTTTATCATCTACAGGTACATTGTTGCTTTGGATCTCTAAAAGAACCGAGTTCAATAATAGTGCTAATCAAGTCCATCTCTGGTTTGAAAAACAATGTGATTCAGATTTAGACCGCTTCAGAGAAAAACACTAACCAAATCTAAAACACATTACTCTGCAGCTAATACATGCAGTGACCCTCACACACAATTTATTTGTCCCAGTCAGAAAGGAGTAGCTAACACTCTTCAGATGTGATGAATAAAGCTTAAAGCACCTTCTGATCAGAAATAAATTATATGCCACCTTCTGGCTCTCATGCATGACAAAAGTAACTTTAGTTGCTGTTTTATACAGAAAGATTGATTGATTTGTGCCCTCTCAGAAGATTACTTGACCCTGCTTGACCACAATTTACTGTCTTCATTGACTAAATGTGTTCAGCAAATCCTACAAAAAAGACAAACACAAGGAAAACTAAAACACTGTTTACAAAATAACAACAACACTTAGGAGCCTAAACGGAGGCCAAAAATCAGCAGTCAGTAGGTGTAGTTTATGTTTATGTAGTTTATGTACAAAAAAAATATTCGAGTCTCTTCAGTACCTTCGAATACAAGCTGCGAGGAGCGACGTGAGGCGATTGTATTCAATGGATATGTAATTTAGAAGTTATATTTCAATATGAAAAGATGAGTGAAATTAACATACTGCTTTACGAACAATTAGCAGGGTTAATCTAGGATATTACTTGAGCGGAGCAGTTCTCAACACAAACAAGTCTGCCCATTGGAAAATTGCACACCGTGTGCGTACACTTTTTCGGCACTAGCTCCGAATGTAGTTAATTTCGGTCATTTTCAATCGAAATGTACGGCTGGAAAATAACAGCACTCAGTCTGTAACTATGCCTATGCCACAATTCCATCCTTAAAACATCTGTCAATCGTAGTTATAAATAGAAAGAAGAAGGAACCTTCTAAATAAAGGCGTCCCAAAATAGTCCTCAAGTCTAGTAAATATGGCTCTGTAAGGTAAATTTTTGGGACGAAATTTTCTCAAAGACAAGGACAAATAACACAAAACAACAACAAGAAGTGCTTACCTCGAAGGTTCAAGTGTGGCTTTGAAGGGTCGCCATCGCCGCAAGACAACAAACGAAGGGAAAAACATACACCAAAAATTAAAGTAGCACTAAAAACTCCGAAAAAGAACAACATGCAGGCAAACAAACCCTACATTTCGACTGGTGTGCGCCACATTTTCGCCATCATTTCGTCACAAATTTCCACTATGATGGAACCAGTCAACGCCATCTTGAAGCACGAACCAGCCAATCGGCGATTAGAAATCAGCCCACGTGACATAAGTTTCCTATCCAGTCTTTCTATTATCCATGTTTACACGCGCATCGCGCTTTTTTGAACCTTTATTTACCATTTTTGCACGACTACGACGTGAAAATGCCTAATTTCGTGTTTTATGGAGAACGCAAACAAGCAACGAAGAAATCGTATTTCGCTTTCTGAACTTGAGTATGGTCCCTTGGAATTCAAATTCAGGAGGGTTCGCGTACATTTGACAAAGTAAGTAAGTATGAATAATCGTGATAAAGTCTGAGAGAACGCAAATTCAATTTAAGCGATGTTCTCGTTGCCGTCGCGTCGTTGGATCTTAAAAGTGCCTTTTCGTCCAGATAGGTCGCGCCGGCATCTATCAAAAAAACATCACCTCCGGTAATTGTTTTGGCAGATATGCCATGCCTTTATTTTATCTTTTGCGAGGGAATCGCGCAATGAAAAGGTTATGCAAAGCGGCTTTTTTAAACCCTATTTGAATAAGAAGTCTGTCCTCTTATTTAATGTACTGGCACCTGTTGTTCAATGAAAGGTGGATAGCGCTATCCATCTGATAAATCTCTATCCACTGGATAGCGTAATTGGTTTTCCTAATACTTATCCACTGGATACTGATTTATCCGCTGGATAGCTCTATCCATCTTTTGAACAACCCTGGCCTGAAGTTTATTTTGACTTGAGTTCTTGTCTTTTTCGCTAAGAGAATTGTTCTGTGCAAGAAACCCTCGGGGTCCAGCTCCAAATTCTTTTATAAACTATATTTTCTACGGAACCTTTTTTTTTTTCGTTCTTTGGCAAAAGAGGAACAAGTTGGTATCATCAAATGAGCTGGTCGGCGTCAAATGCTTTTATATAAACGGACACCTTGAGCTAGAGCCATCTCCTTTTGATAAGGCGCAATCATACCATTCGATTCGAATCCCTTTAGATTGAAAAATCGTCTTTCGTATGTTTTCATTTCGCGGTGACTAATGCACCGTTAAGTTTACAAACCATTTTATTGTTGAGTTTTGTTAGTTTGCTGTTTTTTTTAAATTTATTTTCACCTCCCCACCAAGGCAGAAAGAAATAAACCAGTTTATCCAATTTGCACAACAGGTCCACCAACAGTACCTAAACTAAGTTCCCTTCCTCTTAATATGGCACCAAACGGCAATGTAAATTTGAGTTGCAAGGCCAAGCAGCTAAACGCTCAACAAATGGCTTCTTACAAGTGGAAATGGATGTTCAAAAACGGAAGCGAAATAACAAATGTATCTGGGAAGTATAAAATACTCAGCGCGTTCTCATCCCCCAATTGTTGTCAACAAACTAAAGGCGTCGTTTATCTTCATGTTAATAATGTAACTACGGAAGATCTTGGAACATACAAGTGTGCGCTCCTTGATTCTGACATGAAAATTGCTGTGGAGGACGTTCCTTTTTATGAATATGGTATGTTTTGTGCTCTGGGCTGTACCTTGTAAGGTTTGATGAGAATTCTAATACCTTGATAATCAGACTTACAAATTATTCCCTATCTTTTATTTTGCTGAGGCGGCAGGGAGCTTTAATAAAGCCGGTCACCCCTTCAAGTTAAAAAGAAGAAAAAAAAAGATTGGGTTGAAGATATTCCCAAAAAGCCCGGACTGGATTCAATCCAGAAAAAAAAAAAAACCTGACAAGTATAACTATTGTTTAAGAATCTAAAAGCAAAAGCCAAACTTAGTCCTATTAAACTACACATGTGGAGAGAGCTTATTGAATTGACTCTGTGTAGGGGCAGAAGATGTACAAGACCTGTTGCAAAACACGATGGAAAACCACGTACGGGCTACCCCGATAACCTTAATCATCCGTTTCCTTTTACTTCAATTTCCAACTCATTCAAACTAGATTCACCTGACCCATTCTCCTTACGTATTCGTCCCCACCATACTGTTTGCCGCTGTTAGTGCAGTCGTTTTCCTAAAACTGAATTCACTTGAGCAGATATTGAGCTCCTTTAATATGGTTTATTTTCAGTCAGCTCTAACGTTCCACCACGTCCTGAAATTGTAAAAAATGTCGCCTTTGACTGCGGCCGTACGATAGAAGTGGAGTGGAAACAGACGGGAGGAGGTGGAGTAACTGGATATGAACTCATCATATCATCACTAGCGGATGATTCCGAGCAAAGATTCAACTTGTCAAACAAAGATCATTCCAAAAAACTTGATGTTCAAAGTAACAATGTTTACGAAATACACATCAGGGCAAAAAACGCGTTGGGCCATAGTTTTTGGACGAAACATCAACTGGAAACGACTGCAGGTACCAATTAAGGTGGCTAGACTGGGTTTTTTAAGGGAGGATTCCTCTTAAGTTTGAGTGACTTACCATGTTACAGCTGTATCATATGAAGGTGAAAATTTTTTGTATCTATGTTTCATTGACATGGGAGTTGCTTTGGCCACTTAATGACGGTATTACTTTTTACTAGACTTCGAGTAGTCTCCATTTTTCCTCATCAGGGATAAAAAAAGGAGCTCAACGCGAGCGCGCGTGAAAATCACCCCACGCGTAGAAAGGCGAGACGCAGTGGTGAGAGAGAAATATGAGGGACTACAGACAAAGCCCATTGCAAGCTTTTGACCTTATGCGTTGCTCTCACAACGCAAAACTCTGATTGGCTCTTTCATGGAAATCTGTCAACGTCTGTCAAAAACGCGCCAGCCGCTATCAACACTCGACATAATAGGGAACTTAAGAACCACGACGAAGTTCACGACGACGACGTCTGTTGACTGGGAAAAGACTGGAGTGAGAACGTCAGTTTCGGCGTGAAAAAGCAAACTTAAGATGCAGTCGGTCGGTAGGTCGACGACGACGACACTGAATGTAAACACAAATGTAAAACTTCAATGTTCGTTCGCAATAAAGTTTTTTCGCAATGGCGTCTTTTAAAACAATGCAAGATCTTATTTTTTAAGCCGTACGTCTAATTTAATTGACGATGAAGAATTTTTTGTGTTATCTGACTTTTTCGAATGGAAAAACACCTGCTTTCCGTACGAAGATTATTCAACTTTCAACCTGAATGAGATGACCGAGTCCGAGTGTCTGTCAGGGTTTAGATTTAATTGGAAAAAGAGACATTCCGATGCAATAGCTGTTTTCCATATAAAGTTTTAATTATTTTCTATATATTAATCCATTAAAGGCATCTGATTTGCCTTTCCTAAATGCGTACAAATAAATCTATCACTTACGAATTCGCTCCCTCCGCCTCCACAGCTGTTTTCATTCTTCGAAGTAAAAACAATTTATTAGTCGAATTTTCAATCAACATCGCTTGTTAGGAGAAAAAAGAAAGGATACCTAGATTTACAAGGATAAGAAAATGCAAAGGACTTCAAAAATGGCTTAAAAATAGTGAATTTATACCTGCCGAAGCTTGTGGGTTGCAGGACGACGTGATTCTACTTTGTTTGGTGTAGTCGACGACACCACGACGACGAAATTTGCTGGTCGCGCTTGCGCAGTGCACTATAACGCACTTCCGGTGGTCGTCGACAAAGTCGTCGTCGTGGTTCGTAAGTTCCCTAATCAGAAGTCACAGAACAAAAATAACTAGAGCAGAACAAATAACAGCACAGAACAAATAACTAGAGATGTTCTTAGGAGAAGTAAAAGCAAGTGAGCACAACAAAGCCAACCCCGCAACTGATGAGGTTTGCTTAGAGAACCGAAACCATGGTCTTGCCTGATCAAAGTGGCAATAACATAGGGAACCCACGCTCTTATTAGTAAACTGCAAATGGAAATTAAATAAGAGATAAAATCGTACCTGTTTTGTTTTTTCCTCGAATCTGCTGTGCTGCGAAGTGAAATGGAAGTTGTTTTACGATGCGAAAACAATGTTCAATTCGACGCTTTGACCGTTGTTGATTTTACAATGCTTTATGTGGTCTGGCTCGCATTTCACTGTTGGTGTCACGCGCCGGTTGTTGTTATCGTCTCGCGTTTCATCGTTGGTTACTAATTTATTAACTTTTTGAATTAACGGTAGAAAAAACTCACTCTAATTCAAAAAGTTAATAACTTCAACCGGCTTCGAGATCTTTGTAGAGAAGTACATGTACAACTCTTTCTGTGCGGACGACGTCGAGACCATGAGATAGCGAGAGTCCGTAAAGATGGGATTTTGTATTGGAATTTAGCTGCTATCCGTATTATCGGGTTTTCCATAAAGGCAATGTACTGTGTTCTTGACTGTATAAGCAAAATATTTTGGAAGTTTACTAGTAGCACGGGAAACGAAGAAATGCGGTTTCATTACCAGCGAGGATATGACCAGAGATATAACGAGATTTTAGTGTTTATTACCATGAATAAGCGCTCTACTAATATTTCAAAGAACCAAAAGACACTGACATTGAGCACAACACAGTGCCACAATCATTATCATAATCAGACAATCATCATCATTATTATCATCATCATCGTGGTCGTCGTCGTCGTCGTTATTAGAGAGTTTAAGATGCCTGGACGGCAGACCTAGTGGACGATAACATTGAGCGCGAAGAACTGGGTCGATGACGACTACCTCTACGGGAAACTTTTCACGTTAAGGAGCAGATTTCAAGTTGAGGACGACAACGTTTTGTTCATCATGGCATCTTTAAGAAAGACTCGTGAAATAATTGTTATTGCCTACGCGGGAGGGCTATCGACGGATGAAGAGTTTATGTTTCTTTATGAGACAAATAAACCAGTTAATTTAGAGCTGCCTTACTACGAGTATGAGGAATTTAACTTTGACGAAAACATCAGTGAAGCCGAATGTAAAGCGGGGTTTAGGTTTGAAAGAGGAGATATCGAACGTCTCGCTGATGTTCTTCAATTACCGCCCACCTTAAAGTGTCCACAAGGCAGTGTTTGCGACCGAATAGAGGGCCTTTGCATACTTCTTCGTCGCCTCGCATATCCAGGTCGTTACATTGACATGGTCAGCAGATTTGCAAAACCAGTTCCTGTTTCGTGTATGGTATCGAACATAGCCGGCTCAACTATATCTTCGATCTGCATCATCACAGAATCACAACCTGGAATAATTTTATCCTGAATCCATTTGCTATCCAACAATACCCTGATGCTGTGTTTGACAAGGGTGCTGCGCTTAACAACAACTGTTTTGGGTTTGTGGATGGAACTGTCCGCCCCATTTGCAGGCCGGGGGAACACCAACGGCTTGTTTATAATGGACACAAGCGGGTACATGCCCTCAAATTTCAGGCTGTTGCTCTGGGCTTATTGGACATTTGTTCGGTCCTGTGGGTAAGACGAATTATTCCTACAGTCTCTTTTGTTTTTGGTTTTAAGTCACCAGTTTTGGCTTAGAAAAATTTATCAGTTAAACAATTGGTTTTTCAGACGGAAAGAGGCATGATGCTGCCATGTTGACCGACTCTAATTTTCTCACCGCTTTGGAGCACAATGCTGTATCCCCAACTGGCTAACAGATGTGCATATACGGAGACCTGGCCTATACTTTAAGGGTAAATCTCATGGCACCGTTCAGAGGGGCCGTCCTGACAGCGCAAATGGAAGCCTTCAATGATTCTATGTCGAATGTGCGCACTTCAGTCGCGTGGTTGTTTGGAGTCATTGTGGACTATTTCAAGTTTATGGACTTTAAAAAAGACCTTAAAATAGGTCTAAGCTCGATCGGAAAATTGTATGTCGTGTGTGCCCTGTTAAGAAATGCGTTAACTTGCATTTACGGAAATTCAACTTCAAGTTTTCTCGAGCTGGATCCTTCCACACTAGAGGAATACTTCTCTTTCTACAAACTGCTGACGAAAAATTTAGCTCTGAAATCAGTTAAAGGTAGTTAAACAACGTTTCGATAAATCATCGATTTTTTTCGAAGATAGAGGAATCAAACACTTTATTAACAGTCAAATATTATTCAAGCACAACTTTAATAGAAGAAACAAAGCTGCCGAGATAACAAGATAAAGGCTGTAATAACACTCACTGTTACTAGAAAGGCTCAATAGTCCGACCTCAGTGTTTACCAATGTTAATAGATAAACACAAATTAACATAGCTGTACCGAGCTACTTTGAAAGACAATTAAAGTCACTGTAAAAGTCACTTGTTTACCAGTTTCGATAGTAGCTACATCATGTTTTGTTGTTGCTGCTGCATCAATTGCATCATCTCCCTTTGCTACTCAAATGATCGGACTGTCTCCTTTTCTTTAAGCTCTAACTCTCTTTTCCCGAATTCAAGCTCTGGTTAAGATTTTTCCCTGAGAAATCCAATGGAATCATTGCCTCCTCTTCTCTTTTTCTTCTTACACTGTAGGTTCCATGGGAGCTTCATCTCCGGCAATTCTCTAACCATAGCTCTCCATCGCCTTTTTTCGAATTTCTTCTGCTTTGTGCTTGTTTTCTTCTCCTTTGGCTTGCTTGGATTCTTTCTCTTCAACCGGGAAAGATTCTTCCAAAGAGCAAATCTCTTCTAGGGCTTGTTCGAGCTCCGAAGTGGGTTCCACGTCAATCCCTGACGAATTTTCCTCCTCTCGAATTTTACGCTTAAACTTTTCCTTGATCAATTTGAATCGCTCTCTTACAGATCGTTTGTTTACACGGAATTTGGCGGTCTCACAGGTATTAAGGTGATTCGAAATTTCTTCCCAAACTTTGCCTCTTTCGACCGTTCTTTCTTTGAATTTGTATGGCTGACAGACGAGTATTTCGCGGCAGAGAAGGAGATCGTGCTCTTCCTTCCATTCTATGCTCGCTAATCCTGTAAATAAAGAGAAACCAGATAAAGCAATTTCTCTGATTTCTTGCTCCTAACTGACCGAGGGAAAAGCATTTGGAGGGTCTAGATTAAAGTTTAATACAAGATAACACATCTTTCGATCATTCAGAGGACAGTCGGGTTCAAGTCCTAGGGACTTTTTTTTAGTAAAGCAAGAAAATTTAACGCACGTGTTCAGTCGAAATGCTCCACCGTGGGTGTGCACAGTCAGCACAGTGCACATCACTTTTACAATTTTAACCAGCTCGTCAGTGGTTCTATTGCCCAAAACAAAAAAGTGACAAACAATGTTCACCTAATGGAGTTCGAAAATCTAAAAACATGCGGAAATTTATGGGAAAATAATAGTAACAGTACTCACGTTGACTGGTGGACGGCAAAACACCACTTCTCACGTCCTCAACACAAACAGGACTGCAATCCGCGTGGACCAGGCATGCACATTGTGGTCTACACGCGAAATTTACTTCCGGTCAGCCGTCCTCAAGGTCAGCCGTCCAGGTATCTTAAAGTCTCTACTATCCCACTATTGTATATCACTTATAATTGCCAAAGTCATTGTGTCACAATGACTGCTAATTTTGTGGAAATTTCGAATGCGCTAGAACGGACATGAAACAAAATAGATTCATAATAATCAGAAAATGCGACATCGCAAACTGTGGCCCAGCTAAGATAACAGAACGTAAAAAAATGCAAACACGAAAAGCAAATCTTAAGTACAATGATACTAACAAAAGATCTCAGTCTCGAACGTTTATGCTCAAGTTCCATCTTCTATTTTGAATTGTAAAAAGGCATTTTTCGCCTTTTGTTGCCACAAGTTCTTTCTCTCTAGCTAAATATATGTGTCTCTACCTAGAGCTTTGAAGTATGCTACTTGTTTCGCCAAATTAAATATGTGCATGATAATATGATGATAAACTATCCAAGACCAATATCAAGCAGTACCAGCCAAGCATTCGCCCATTTTTGATTTGAGATTATTTGCCGTAATTCAAACACGACACCACTTGAAGGTCCAAACATTCTTATGATATTTTTTAACGCTGACATTTCTCGTTAACACCCCGAGTATTGACTATGCATAGTACATTATTCTGTGTTATTGTGGTGGCCGTTTTATGAGTGGCCATTATATAAATAATAATCATCATAAAACATCCTCAATGATAATAAGAATAAGCAATTATTAATGTTATCGTAATTACTCATGTTGTTGTTGTTGTCGATGATGATACTTATATTGGGTTTACTTGTCGTCCGACCAATCCATTTCAAGTTTATTACAAAGTGCGACAAGTGCTATTACAAAGTGAGATGGTCTGTTATTACAAAGTGCGACAGCTTTTTTATTACAAAGTGCCACAGGTATTATAATATATAGATTTAGCCAGGGCTAAAAGCGAAGCTCCCATTAATAAATTTATATTTTAAATCAAACAATGAACTTGTAATCCACAAATCAGTTAACTTCAGGGCTCATTCATGTGACTTTTGAGGGAAAGGATAAGTTATTTTAGAGTGAAACATCTTACATCGAGTTGATAGCCTAAATATATGTACACCCAAAAAATGGCAAACATCTTCTATCACATTCAAGAGCCATAATGGCTCTTGATCACGGTAGATTAGGCCTCGAAAACAAATTCTTGGAAAACAAATCAGGCCGCATTTTTTTGGCGTTCGACAGGTTTACTTTACAAATCCTTGCCAACAAATCTGAGGGTGTGTAAACCAACCTTTTATACTTTTTATACATCACATCTGAGGTGAAACAGTACTTTTTATCATACAGACCTCGGACAGAATACGGCATTTCACAATTTTTCAATGTCCAGGACGATCAATCGTGGGCTTTTAGCGAAACCGTTCAAAAAATTGCCAAAATCACCCATGCGTCCAGTCGGTTCTCATTTTCAGTGCGAGCTGTCAGTGTGGTCGAGTGTTTGAATGAACTTTAATGGAGATACGTCTCAACATAATAACGAATTTATTATCATTACTTTTTGTTATTTAATGGTTCCAGCTATAACGATGTGTAATCTTATAAAGCGTTTGATACGTGGGACATTTCTATGTACTCCTGCAAGCGATGTTCATGAACGATGAAAACAAACACCACGGACAAGCGATTAAAATTGCAAGAGAGACTACTAACAATCAATAAAAGAAATATAATTCGGTAAAACATTTACAGAGACAACAATTTTCATCCACGAAGACAAGTATTAAAGTGTCTCTAAAAATCCTGAGTCTTTAAGCTTTAATAAAGCTTAAGCTTAAGTTTATTTTGTTTTACTTTCAGCCGGCCTCCCGGTGTTTGTTTTTTTTTTCAAAGATGAACTCCTCGAAGCAAGAAAATCACTCAAAGTTTTCTTTCTACAGCCAAATTTATAATTAAATATTCTTCGGAACGTTTGTTTTCTATTTGCCGTAAAAAAAAAAAATCTGAAGGCCTTTTAAAGTCCTGTAAGCTTATATCAAACCTGATACTAGATCAGATCATTGACTCAAATCTTAACAAACGTGCAAAAACTTGCCGCATAAACTGTGCTCGACTTCATGAAATTAGATATAACAAAAACAAACATCAAATACAATAATTACTCAGGCTTACCATTCGAGATTCAGTTCCTGAAAGATATCAAGGAAGGCCATAGTTGCTTGAGACTTTTAAACCCTCTTACGCATTGAGCAAGGTGAAAGACGAAAACGATGCCATCCGAAATCGGATTACCCAATTTTAACAAGCGACGCATTTCTCAACCAAAAACCCAATAAACAAACCAGCCATGGATAACAGAAGACTCTTGATAGCAGCTGTATTTCATTTTGTACATCCAGTGGAAAAAGACAGTTAAAAACATCACAAGTTGACACAAAACTCTGTCAAAGTAAACAACTTTCAAGATGCTGCATAAATTTTCCGCATGAACTCACCTGTCAAATTTTGACCAATCAGAGTACAAAAATTGGACGTAGAGCGTGACCAACGCGTGACCATGGTAAGAAAAGGTCTTCCCCGCCTTTATTTTTAAAAAAGTGGCTGAATTTTCGCGTCCGAGGTCAGTTTGAAATCAAAATCTTGACAGTGCGGGGCCATAGTGACATAAACACAACATATTTCATATGAATCATTGGAAAAAATAGACTTGAGCCTGCGATCATTTGAAACTGGTAATTTGTCAGCGGATAACTTCAAAAAAGTACTCGACCTCGATGGGTCGACACTTGAGCCCGCGGTACGGTCAGGTGACACTGGTCAGCGGATATCCTGTTTTGACAGCTGTCAATTGATCACAACATTGATGTGCAATTAGTTTTCTATTGGGCTCCCAAACTAGCTAGAAAGTGTGAGAGAAAACATTGGTTTCCCTGTGGTGCGGACGGACGGTCGGGCGTACGGTCACGTGATTACCAAATTTTCTCGGATGGGTAGATTACCACATTTCCTTAGCTATGGAGCTCCGTCCACACGCGCGCGCTTCGCGCGCGGGTGGAGCTCCGCTAAAATTGCGACAATTTGTATAGGTATAATAATTCTTAGTCGCAATGACCTTATTTGGCAATGGCCAGTGCCATTTAGCTAATACTTTTCTAGCCAAGCTACTAGGTATAAAATTCACTTTGACAGTGACGTGAAAGCCATGAAGATAAAATTAAATGGCAGGGATTGGTTTCCCCAGGTCACGTGATTTTACGCTTTTTATCTCCTGATTGGCCATAATTTGTTGTTGGTATATTCTCGGTTTAAGTATAAGGGCAACTTTCACAAATACGACCTTAGTTACACCTGGGTACAAATGTTATTACAGATAGGACGTTTATTACGCTTGGGTTCAAAGTGTTATTACGGATGGGACCTTTATTACACTTGGGTCCAAATGTTATTATTACAGATGGGACCTTTATTACACTTGGGTACTGCGCTCTTATCAGAGTGGAGTGATTTTTGTTGTTATAACGTTAAAATTCTCCTTTTCAGTACAAGTACTGACAGTCATGAAATCCTACCAGTAAAATTCAGGCGTGAGTGAAATACCCAAAATGCCAAGAAGACAGAGGGGAAATGATAACAGATCCCACAGGGCTGAAAACTGTTTAGCCTGACATTTTATATAAGTGAACGCGAATTTGTTCTGGAGCGATGGATTTTTGTAGAAACACGTTTCATAGCCAGTTATAAATTTGCTAAAACTTTTTTCTCGTTCCGTTTGGTGACATGACCGGTGATATCAGCTTTGTAAGTTAAGATACCAACCATGTATAGACTGTTAAGTTGTGGCCGACATGTCTCATATTATCTCAGTCATAACAGATGAGACCTTTCTTACATTTGGGTCCAACTGTTATTACAGATGGACCTTTATTATGCTTAAGCCCAAAATTAATGTTATTACAGATGGGACCTTTATTACGCTTGGGTCCAAATGCTATGACAGATGGGACCTTTATTACACTTGGGTCCAAATGTTATTACAGATAGGACCTTTATTACACTTGAATTGGGTCCAAATGCTATTACAGATGGGACCTTTATTACACTTGGATCCAAATGTTATTACAGGTGGGACCTTTATTACGCTTGGGTCCAAATGCTATTACAGATGGGACCTTTATTACGCTTGGGTCCAAATGTTATTACAGATGGGACCTTTATTACACTGGGGTCGAGTTATTAACCTTGTGCCTTCTACAAATAGCATGATTTGTAGTGATATTTGGCATAAATACTACGAGTGATATTTCGAAATCTTAGACAATTCTGAAATATCGCGAGTGGTATTTATGCTAAATATCTCGTACAAATCATGCTATTATTTGTTTATACCACTACCCGCAAACGGTTTGTAATTTTCTCATGTAGGTATTTCAAATTGATTTCAAAGCTAAAATACCACTGCTCTAAACCAATCAAATTGCCGAAATTTCTCATGTAGTAGTATAATATTACAAGGGCGATAGGTATTACAAAGTGCGACGATTATTACAAAGTGCGACAGAACAACCTCTCGTATGAATTAAGCGGCAAAAATCACATTTGCTTAGTCAAACCGTTTTCCCGTCAGAGAAAAAAAAATTCACTGGAACAAGCAGCATTTTGGCTTTTTGCACTACCGAGTTCTTTACGCGAAGCAGCCGCGAAGAATTATAGTATCTGGGTTTCCTTTTACTTGCAATAAATATCCCCCGCAGTTTACCGATGACAAGAGCAATGACAGCTCAATGAGAGAAGGAATCCCACTGGGTACGCTGAATTGATTTGGAAGGGGATACGAACTTCACACTCCAAAATCAGTCGGCCGTGAAGGGTCAAAAAGCTTGGGCTTTGTCTGTAGTTCCTCATATTTCTCTCTCCCGACCGCATCTCGCCTTTCTCGCGTGGGGTGATTTTCACGCGCGCTCGCGTTTCGCTCGCTCTACTATCCCTAAGGAAAGATGGGGACTACTCGTAGTCTAGTTGTTTACTTGTTCTTATATTTTTCGGTATACTAGATATTCTTTTCTCGGAAGTTCATTTAAGGGAGCTTGTACCTCTCTTAGTTGCCTCAATTATTGTTAAGTTTGAACAAATTCTAATTAAGATAGCGTTTTGGAAATATTTTTGGAAACAAAGTTTTTTTTAAAGGGTCATGCCAAACAGTGAATACACGTGCTATCGACATAATTGCCGGCTAATATTTAAAGAAAATGATAAGGTCTGGAAATGCAATTTCATCTCATACTGCTTTAATTTCCTTTGAAACTGTGTATGAAAAAAGTCCGGATTGCTTTGGCCGATTTCGAAAATTTGATTACTGTATTTATTCGATTAAACGCCGCCCTCGTACAAACACCGCCCTCGATGAAACGCAGCACTTTAGAGCAGAAATATTGATAAACGCCGCCCTCGAACAAACACTGGACCTAATCAGAAGAATGCGACGTTTGCTCGAGGATATTAAGAAAAACCTCGCTACAACTTGGTAATTTACACCATCTAGGGGTCAATTAAATAAAACTTTTACAAGTGCAATTTACAAGTGTAGTCATTGTTTTAGAGTCTAAAAACAATAGCTACGCTAGTAAATTATACTTGTAATTTGACGTCAGACATTGACGATTCTATCTCAGCAAGAGAGGAGAGACATTGAAATCTTTAAATTACATAATGTTTACAAACGATTTACAATAACTGTTATCAAAACTCATTGATTAAAAAAATGTGATTTCGAAATAAACGCCGCCCTTGAATAAACTCCGCATTGGAAACCCTAAAAATTTAATAAACGCCGCGGCGTTTAATCGAATAAATACGGTAGCCTAGTACAGTCGGCTGAGTTTCTTTACCATTTTTGTATGTAATTTAGTCCACACCTACAAATTTCACGGTAATTTGAAAACCGTTTTAATCTTTTTGCAAAAATTGACAATCCTGAGAATCATAATCACAATTTACAGGGTGTTTCAAAAGTTCGTTCCGATTGTAAATTGTATTTTGCGCAAAGCATTTAATGCTTCTTTAGGCAAATGTAAACTGATTCAGGTAAGAAATTTATCTAAATAACCGTTCAAAGCAATTTGAAACTAAAATTTGAAGAAATTATATATATATTTTTAACTTTTGCCTCAACTGTACACGAGGTTTTTCCCGCCATACTTTTCCCGCCAATTTCGTAGGTTTTCTATTTTGGTATTTTTATATATCGTTTTCTTTTATTTTCTCTACTCCTTCATGAAAATGAAGGCCTACACCGTTTGTGCTAGAGCTCAGGCATCTATTTTTATGGTCTTCTGGCCATTCAGTCAAAAAAAAAAAATCGCCAAATTGTTGAAGAAGTCTGAACGATGACCGAAAAAGTGGTCAAAAGCAAAGAACTTAGAAAACAAACCAAGGAGTGGATGGCCGTTTTTTCACAAACTGTGTGAGAAATATTATCGAAAAAGCTGTAAGTATATGCGTAATAATTCCACAAAACAGAAAGGTAAAAAAATTTCAACTTCACATTATCGATTAACGTTTCGAGCACAACGGTATGGGGATAATTTACCAAAAAAAGTTGGAAAGCCTTGAAGAGAAATAGGCGGTGCACCCCTCATGCAAGCATGGTGTCAGAAGGATTTGCCAACTTTACACCAAAGGAGGACCGCCCGGCAAACTCACCGTGATGTGAACCCCTAGAGACCATCTGGATTATCGTAGACGAGACAACATACAAAGATCCAGCCCCAAAAACATTGGACGAGCTAAGACAGTGACTACACTTCGCCTGGAGGAATGTGACTTTGGACACACTTTGGGATCTCGTACATTCTATACCTCACCGCTTAGAAAATGTCAGAAAACATACGGGAAGACGTTCTGGTTGCTAATATTTTAGGTATTGAATGTTAAATGAATAATAAAAAACATACTAAATTTTACAAAAGGTTTTTGTTAATAATTAGTGAAAGTTAAGCGAATAAAAAATCGGAACGAACTTTTGAAACACCCTGTATATCGCCTCCAAGTTTCACGGACACTGAAATCAAGAAAGATATTGTAATGGGGAATCAAATTTGTAGGCGTGGACCAAATTAAAACTTTGTTTCAAAATATAATTTTGTTCAAACTTTGCCATAATTGAGAAATATCTATGGGAGAAGCAAGCTCCCTTAATCGGTTTCTGACAAAAAAAATCCTGCCACCGAGAAATACAAAGGCAAGTAAAAATGGTATTATGACGCCATTGTGTCAATAAAACATGGATCATAACAAAGGCTCTTCTTTATATAGCACAGCTGTGGTAACCTTTTTCCTGTATCTTTGTTAATGCCGGTGTGGTAAACTCTCAAAGTGGGAAGTGTATACTCCCTAAAAAAAATAGTCGAGCCCCCTTAAATTGTACAAAATGTCATTATGCTATCTTAATATGTGACTGTCCGGCTTAGTCGTACTTTATCATACTTATCTTGTCTGCGCTAAAAATGAGGACAACATAGCGAAAGCTCACATTATATTTATCACTGGCGAATTATTATAAATTACAAATCCTTCACTTGACAGTTGTTACATTGACAACAACAACGACCAAAGTCTCATTATAAGATAAAGTAAAGTTCGGCTATTTCTTCGCGAAAGCTGTGAAATGTTACGCCTTTTCGTCTTGCTCTACCAAAATAACGCAACCTCGTCCTCAGGGATTATCGGTTGCCATCCCTTTTCTGGCGGTTACTTGTCTATTGTACGTCGTCATTTTTCGGATATCGCATGTGTTTTTCAAATTTGATCAAGGCTAGGTCGGTTGTGAGATTTCAGCCAATCCCCCCCCCCCCCCCCCCCCCAAGAAAGGGAAAAAACGGAGAAATATTTTGAATGAGTAATAATTTGACTGTCAATGGCTTGACCACAAAAGGCTTTTTCTTCCAAAGTTTCTAAATGCTTGACGTCATATGTTCCAGAATTATCATGTTATAAAGGGCCTAGCTCTTTTGTTTTGGACGTTCCTTCCACGGATCTCATGATGGTACGCGGCCAGATTGCAGGTACCAATTAACTGTAGGTTGTATTGCGATGTTCGGAAGAGAGTGTTGATATTACATATTTTATCATTTATTTATCTTTTTTTTCATCACTGATTGATGGAGATCTATCTATAGGAATTTCTTTCCACAACTGAGGGCAGTGTTGAAGTCACATAAGTGATTTCTTATGCGGCCGCAATATCCAATTTACGAGTATTTTACTCCTCAAGAGGTGTGCATAGTCTTGAAATATTTTCTTTTTAGGTGTACCTACTTCATTTAAAGTATCAGCCAAGAGTCAAGGTTGTTATGTAGCTCTTTCGTGGGAAACCCCGTCATATAATTCCTGCCCGATAACTCGATACACCGTTCACTACAGGCAACCTAATCAGTTGACAAAGTGGCAAACAACAAGCTTCAGAGCGCCAAACAAAACCGAATATCGTCTTAAGCTGAACTGTAGCAGCACTTACGAAATTATGGTCTTGGCATGGAATGAACGTGGAAGCAGCGTAAAAGATACCAAACCGCTGGCCATGACAACAGAAAAAGGTATTAGGGTTAAGTGTTGATAAACCGCAGTGCTTTATAAAGATTTCGACCACTGAGAATGAAACGACGTTTCTCACTGTTTCTTTGACTTTTTCTCAGTTGTGTGTGTCTTTGTATGTGTGTGTGTGTGTGTGTGTGTGTGTGTGTGTGTGTGTGTGTGTGTGTGTGTCTGTGTTTGTTTCTTTTACCGTTGTGCACGATTGTTAGAGTTTAGTACATGTTTCTTTAAGTTATTATGCCAGGCCTGGGCCGGGCTAAACAGTTTCAAAGTACACTAAGGTCAGTTTATACGGAATAGTTCCTCACAAGATAGCGATATATGCAAGTCAAGATTGGCTTATAATGGCAATATCTTGGACCTTCTGCCGGTGTTGTAAGTGAGCTTTTACACTCGAAAGGTAATGCGCTCTGCCTTTATCGGCAGCCTTAATAGCCTGGCTATTAGCCTGTTCCGTCGTATTTTGGAACGGGTTCGGCGAGAACCACCCGGCTGCAAAGTCAGATTATACAGCATTTAACATAAAACCTGCGAAAACAAATATTTTCTGGCTTTTTCAAAGACCTGCCATCACTAGTCAAATCACAGCCCCCATTAAAAAATAAAGTCATTATAACAGTAGGCTAAGATAGAAAAATACGGACCGCGTCAAGAACCAATAAGATTCGGTTTGAAGTTTTTAGAATTTCATTTAATAAGAAAGACGGACAATTTATCATATGTTACTGTTGGCTTAATTAACTCTCACCAATGGCACGTTTCATTGATGTTTCAATATAAAAGCGCTCACTCATTTCATCATAGGCGTACCACTCAAGCAGGAACCTCCTGGTGTCAAAAAAAGACCGTGTGGAGTATTTGAAGTCACTTGGAAACCACCATCCTTAGACTCTGGTGGCGGTCTTCTCACCGGCTATCAGGCTCAGTTAGGTTTTGTGAACAGTAGTAGCTGGCTCAACTGCACGGCCTTCCTTTCACGTCGTAGCTGTTTGTTCACAGGCCTGCGTAGTGAAACAGATTATCACATTCGAGTCCGTGCTTTTAATAAGAAGGGTCCGGGCGAATGGGCATCCACTTTAGAGACAACGGATTTGATTGGCAAGTCTTTCATCTTAATACTGTTGTATTGCACATGTAACCTTTGAAAGTGTTCATTTATGTGTTTACTCCTTTGCTTTTCCTTTTATACCAGTTAACTGATTTGTCTTCCTGCGATTATTGACAAACATCCTTATATTTTGTGGAGATTATTAATTCATTAGTTCATTATAGAAAAACCTGATGCTTCCGAAATAATAAACAATGAAACAGAAATTCCTGGAATAACACCTAGTATAACAGTGCAGTGGACACGCCCAAAAGAAAGAAACTGCAACATCACCATGTATTCATTGCGCTACAGAGTAGTTCAACCAACTACCGAGAAAATAACAGAAATAAATATCACCAACGCCAGTTTAACAAGTTTCGAGCTTGAATTCCAACATAGCAAGAAGTATGAAGTAACTGTCTTTGCTTGGAATAACCTGGGACGCAGTAGAGAAAGCACAGCATGGGAAGTGAGAACAGCACAATGTAAACAGAGTTTCTTTGCTTAAATAATTATAGAGAGGTTAAATAATCATAGAGAGCCATATTGTGTTGCTTCTTGGGCTTGTGTGTTTGAGAGTGTGCGGCCGTCATCTTTTCAAACAATTAACGAGCTTACCTGTTTGGAAATTTAATTATGTAGTTTCAAGAGAGGATAAAGGGGACAGAGAAGGCATCCCCCATACATACCCTATTTCATAGGTAATTCGTCTCGAGTTATCTTTAACACCACAGATCTCAAGGGGAATTAGACAACAGCCAATCACATAGCGCGAATGAGTTCCGCGTGGATGACCCACGCTCAGAGCCACGCGTCCTTCACGAAATGACGCAGAACAAAATGGCGCAAGACGCTGAGAGCGATAGTGCTATTCGCTTTGTCGACGAAAACGACTACAGCGAGATTTCTGCTAAAGCTTTGTCAGCGAAACGGAAATTAAAAAAGAATAGCCCTTCCTCTCTTGTATAGAAGTACAGCAGGGAAATCCTTAACACACTGAATATTCTCTCAGGGTCATTTATAATTTACAGTTTGAAGAGAGCAATTTCTGGTGTAATATTTATTCTTTTATTAGTCTTTTATTATTCAACAAAAATAACACTTGGCGTCCTACTTGCTTTATTGTAAAAACGACCGGTTTCAATAGACCGGCGAAATTTCTCATTTTATGAAAGCACTGAGGTTACGACAACTTCGAGTTAAACTGATTTCACGGGTTGTCAAAGAGTCCAGCAATTCGCTTTTCCCGGGTGATCGAGCGCCGACTCATTTCGCTTCAATATTCAGAAATGCTCTCGATCTCTTTCCGCTTTTATTGCCTATTGCCCGACATGTTTTGGACGGCGTTTAGTCATGCAAAACCTCCACGAAACATCCACGCAGCGCGCGAGGTAACTTAATGCCGATTCTAAAAATAACTCTAGACGAATCACCTATGGAATAGGGTGTGTATTGGGGATACCTTCTCTGTCCCCTTTATCTTCTCTTGGTAGTTTAGAATACGTTATTTTTCTGACATGCCATCAAATTCTTATCCCATATGGAATGTTAGCTTATTAGGGTACTTTGAGAAGAAAACTTTTCCTTTGATAAAAAGTTTGCGATGTTCCTTACAACACCTGAAATTCACTTCAAACTCATATCGGCCAATGACACTAAAAAAAAACTTAATCTATGTGATAAAACGCATAGCATGGGTCCTAGTAAGCAAGTAAGGCATGAATATCTAATAAGGAAAACCTTCTTGCTAAGAGTGAATCATGATGATAACAGGAAAAAAGTATTTTCAAGGTTGGGGCAATTAAAGCACCATAGCCTTATTAAGACTTTTTAGAAGCCAAAAACTAAGGTTGGTAAAACTGTTAGCAGGAAACCTCAAAATGCTTTCATAATTTCTTTCACCGTATAAATCTTGAAATTAATTATTTAACGCTCTGTTCCACGCGGGCTTCTCATAGAATATGGTCAACCTCTTTTCGTTTGGTTGTCACGTGACTGACCTAGCGTACGTACTCGTCTACAGATTGTACGGGTGGGGTAGGGGAGACTATCAAAAGGAAGGGAAGAGTGTCTCAGTCGTGTCTTGGTAAATCCACATTTTTTACATTGGACATTCACAATATGGTCAATTGACAGCTGTCAAAACAGGATAGCCACTGACCAGTATCACATGACCATATCGCGGGCTCATGTGTCAACTCATCGAGGTGACGTGATTTATTTTGAAGCTGTCCGCTGACCAGTTAATTGTTTTACTAGATCGCGATCATTGTTCAATCTCGCACTTTCTAGCTAGTTTGGGAGTACAGGAAAACTGATAACACACATATTGGACATCAATGTTGTGATCAATTGACAGCTGTCAAAACAGGGTATCCGCTGATCAGTATCACTTAACCGTATCGCGGGCTCAGAGCATTTTTTTTGAAGTTATCCGCTGACAAGATAATAGTTTTCAAATGATCGCAGGCTCAAGTTTATTTTTTTTAAATTGTTATGAAATATGTTGTGTTTATGTGCCGCACAATTAAAATTTTGATTTCAAACACCTCGGACGCGAAAATGCAGCCAGCTATTACAGGCAGGGAAGACAGTTGCTTTTGCCTTTGCTCACCATGGTCAAGCGTTGGTCACGCTCTACGTCCAATTTTTACGTTCTCATGCGGAAAATTATGCAGCATCTTGAATCTTGTTTACTTTGACAGCTGAAACTGACGGAGTTTTGTGTCAACTTGTGATGTTTTTGACTGTCTTTTTCCACTGGAAGTACAAAATGAAATTTAGCTGCTATCAGGAGTCTTCCGTTATTCATGGCTAGTTTGTTTATTGGGTTTTTGGTTGAGAAATATGTCACTTCACTTGTCAAAGTCGGAAATCCGATTTCGGACGGCTTTGTTTTCGTTTTTCACCTTGCTTGATGTGTAAAGAGGGTAAGCCTG
The DNA here is from genome assembly GCA_964035525.1 of Porites cylindrica. Lineage (NCBI taxonomy): Eukaryota > Metazoa > Cnidaria > Anthozoa > Scleractinia > Poritidae > Porites > Porites cylindrica. The sequence continues at coordinate 11,848,542 of OZ037784.1, forward strand.
AGAATGGTAAGCCTGAGTAATTATTGTAGTTGATGCTTGTTCTTATACCTAATTTAATGAAGTCGAGCGTATCTTATGCGGCTATTTAGTTTACGTACGTTTGTAAGATTTGAGACAATGATCTGACCGAGTATCAGGTTTGATATAACCTTACAGAACTTTAATAAGCCTTTAGCCATTTTCTCACCGCAAATGGAAAGAAAACGTTCCAAAGAATATTTAGTTGTAATTCTGGCTGTAAAAGAAAGATCAAAAGAAAGCTGTGAGCGATTTTCTTGCCTCGAGTTCATCTTTGAGAAAAGCGATCACCGGGAAGCCGGCTTAAACATCTTTAAGCTTGAAGAGTCAGGATTTTTAGAGACACTTTAATACTTGTCTTCGTGAATGAAAATTGTTGTCTCTGTATATGTTTTTTCACCGAATTATATGTCTTTTGTTGATTGTTAGTAGTCTCTCTTGTAATTTTAATCGCTGTGCCGTTTGTTTTTAGTCGTTCAGTGAACTTTGCTTGCCGGAGTACTCAAAATGCCGCGCGTATCAAACGCTTTTGAAGATTACACATAGATAAAACCATTCAATAAAAAAAATACATAATAAATTCTTTATTATGTTCAAGCGTAACTCTATTAATGTTCATTCAAACACTCGACCACATCTCGCGCTGCAAAAGTTAGAACCGGCTGGCCGTATATGTAATTTTGGAAATTTTTTTAACGGTTTAGCAAAAAGCCCACGCATGCTTCGATCGTCCTGAATATTGAATGAGTGAAATTTGTATCGCAAAATTGTAAAATACTGCATTCTTTTCGAGGTCTGTATGGTAAAAACAGTGCCTCATGTACTGTTTCACCTCAGATGTGATGTGTAAGTGGTATAAAAGGTTGGTTTACACGCAGATTTGTTGGCAAGATTTTGTAAAGTAAGCCATGAGTAAACTTGTCGAACCCAAAAAATTCGGCCTGATTTTTTTTTCCAGACCTAATTAATCTACGGTGATCAAGAGCCATTATGGCTTTTAAATGTGATCGAAGGTGATTGCCAGTTTTTAGGTGTACATATCATAACATATGACGCTATCAACTCGAAGTAAGATTTGGTTCACTCTTGAGCTGTTGGCAAATTATTTTTCTCTTAAATCAGTTAGCCTTTCCCTGAAAAGTCACACGAATGTGCTCTAAAGTTAACTGAATTGTGGAATACAAGTTTATTGTTTGATTTAAATTACAAATTTATTAATGGGAGCCTCGCATTTAGCCCTGGCTATATCGTTATATTACCACACAATTTTCTTAGATTAGAACGCAGTTGTATTTTGCTGATCTAAACGATCTCTGCTCTTTCTATGCAAGGTTTTATTTTATTTTTGTCTATTTATACTAAAACTGCTTTCACTTTTGATAGATGTTCCATATCCCGTTAAGCATTCGGACTTAAAAGGAGGCTGTAACTCTATAAACTTAACTTGGAATCCAGCGTCACGTGACGCCGAGGGAGGAATAGTGACAGGCTACCTTGCACAGATTAAAGCGGCCAGTTCCGAAGAATCATGGACAACAAAAAACGTTTCTCAGTCAACTCAGTCATTTCTATTTACCCATCTTAAGCCAAATAGCGAGTACCATGTAAGAGTAGTGGCGAAGAACAGAATGGGATATGGTTGGCCTTCTGAAGTGTCAAAAGAAACTACGATTCAAGCAGGTGATTTGCGGAGAAATTCTGTCAAGTGTGACCCAATTTGTCAAACCGAATCCCGATCCCATGACTGTCTCTCCCAGTTTAAATTAATCTCGTGGGTTGTGAGGTTGCTTCGCCCATCTCAATTACAGAAGAAGCTCTCGTAAGCGACCGCCTTTGTAATTCGTAAAGTTCCTAGCACTCCTAGGGGTGAATTATGTTATGCATTACCCTTTGTTTGATTTCAGCTATAATGCTTTTATTCAAGTGTTGAATGAGTAGTCGCAAAGAAAAAGACCAGTGGCGGTCGCTTGAAGAGCTTTTCGCTTTTCGCTTTAATGATAGTTCAAACAGTTCTGGTCGTAACTACAGCTGGTAGCTTTCTAGGGTGGAGGCAGGGAAGCTTCGGCTAGCTTAAGAATTTGTTTAAAAATCGTAGCAAAGCGCTACCTGGATCTCCAGTTGCTTTGACGACGACAGCAAAAACATCAAGATGAACAACAACATACACATTTACACTAAATTATTTACGTTGTAAATATGCTCAGCCGTAAGGCTAGGTTTCAGACATCCCACGAATAGAATTAGGCCAAAAATTATATTAAACAATTTAAAATTTGAATTCTCTAACTCCTATACCTCAACCTGAAATTATGATCTAACAACAAAAGTTGACAACAACAACAAAAACAACAAGATATGCACACGCGTATAGGTTGGAATGTTCTATTAGCTAAAGGATAATACATGTTGTCGTCTTCTTATTGTTATGTCGTGTTTTTTAGGTGTCCCTAACACGCCCGTGTTCGACGTTATATCGAGCGAAAAAGAAAATGAGTGTGCTGTCTTTGTACAATGGCCTCGGGAGCCACCATCAAGTGACTGCCCTGTTGTACTTTTTCATACAATAAGCTACAGACGGAATGGTGACAATGAGTGGACCAGATTAAATATTACAGAGAGAAATACCAATCGCCAGAGGATCGAGACAGAATGTTCTACGGAATATGAGTTCCAGTTTGTGGCGTGGAATGAAGTGGGACCGAGCCCCATTTCTACTAAGACTTACACAACGAAAGGGAATGCAATAAAGAATAATGAAAGAGGTATATATGCATACAATGTGCAGATGGTAGCCATTGTATAGAGCGTTTTGATTTCAAAGCGGCCATATTGAAGTTCCAAAAGAATAAAACGGCAGCCATGAAGGTGTTTCAACCAATCTTGCGGGAATTAAACTGAGTTTTCTTGTGTAAAAGCTTGCTTTTGCTCCAATTTATTTGCATAGATGCTGGGTACATGAGTGAAAACACTGAATACATATAGAAGGTGTTTGAGTGTATTAGTCTAACGAAAGAAAATATTTACTAAATGACCCTGCTCATATTTTCCTCCATTAGACATGTACTTAGGACGGCACTTAATGACTGATCATCTGTCTAGTGCAACACCATTGAACGATTGAATTAACTATACCAAAGAATAAATACAGTTCCAAGAAAGTTGTAACGCTATTCTTTGTTAAGGACATACTGCAACCGACCATTTACGGTTGCGAGGGCATGCTGGGTAATCAGGACAAGATGGTGGAAAAATCAAAAGTTTGTAAAAGAATACAATTAGTCTTTTATTTCTCGCTTATTGAATATATTTGTCATTTCCCCTTAAGAATCGTAACTAATGAGCTTAAAGAAACTACACACTAAATCTGGAGTGCATAGCAGTCCTTTGTTTCATTTTAGAAAACCTGAGTTCTTCCATACATTTTCTCTAATCCGACAACACAAAAGGTACAGAAAATGTATGGAAGACGTTAAATTTTCTAAAAAGTGACAAAGGACTTCTGTGCACTCCACATTTAGTGTATAAGTTAAAGTTTATTAGTTAAAGTTTGCAAAGAGAAAGTGACAGATATATTCAATTAGAAAGAATTACTTGACTTTGAATTTCCATACAAACTTTTGAATTCCCCGCTATCTTGTTCTGATTACCCAGCATCCCCTCACAACCGTAAAGGGGTCTATAGTTTGTATTTGAGTTTTAATGTCCTGTGTAATGATCACAACGTTTTCCTTCAAAATTCTCCATAATTTATTATCTCGTTACACATCGGGGCCAGGCCCGAGTGGTATAGCATGACAGCGTCTTCTGGAGTTCTCGCGGCCAATACTAAGACACACACCATGATGTTGCAAAAATGAATTGTTGAGTTTAGAAACGTCAAAAAAATTGAAAGATGAGATGCTCTGGGGAAAACAAAACCACAACCAGACAATTGAAACTCAAACATCAAGAATCAGAATAGTCGATCTTATAGCAGCCAATGTAGATACCTAAAGTTGAAAATTGTTATATTTAAAATTACAGGTATTTCTCTGGAGTTTATTCTCATCTATGTCTTCGCCGGTTTACTTACAATCCTGGGAGCTGTACTGCTGGCAGTGTGCATCAATCAATACAGAAAGAAAGAAAACCAATCCACTAAGAGGTATGTAGGTACAATCTACTTTAAAAATTCCCCTTAATTTTCCTTTTCATTTTAAAAGATGCAATATATACCCAACATACTGGGATGTTTGCGTCCACCTGAGCCGTGTAGTCTCTTTTGACGTGTTAGTCCTTTAGAATACATCTATATAATTATAGTAGAGCTCATTACGGTGAAGCTGTACATCGGAATGCCACCAGTAGGAAAATCTGGTTATCTAGCGATACATAAATTTTGTTCGGCCAAATTTTTCCATTTGATTAAATGGGCTTTCTAGAACTTGAGATACAGTCCTACCTCCAATAACGGCTACTTCTCCACAACGGTCACCTCTCTGCTACAGCCAGTTTGTTTGGAGGACAGTCCATACATTGACTCTTGTTTAAACCTTTCTACAACGGCCACCTGTCTATAAAGGCCACTTTCTACTGTTCCCAAGGCCCAAGGCGGCCGTTGTGGAGAGGCTCAGAGACTATTGTTTTTAAACATTATAGGACTGCAAAGGACATCCAAGTTTTGGACGGTTGTGAAATTCCTCCAATCAGAACCGAATTTCTTGAATTGTTGGGTGAAGGAGCATTTGGAAAAGTTCACAAAGCGACACTAAAAGACGGTATGGCGTACTTTGAAGACAAGCGAGACTGGCCTAGCAGGCCTAGAAAGCAGAAAATTATTGCGGTGAAAGAACTTTTTGGTGAGTTCAAGTTTGAAAATTCAGACTTTCCGCTTCTTGTTGCAATGTGACGTTCAGCATTTATTTATCACCAGCGTCGTTTCTAAAGGCCGGTCACGTGTCCAAAAGCCACTTATTAATTAATAATAATAAATTAACGATGCATGAAAAATAATGTGGCATTAAAGCTCACATTGTGAATTAATGTGGATGACCAAGAGATCCGAGGACGATCACGACCTGTTATATCTTTGCCCCAACAAAGATATCTTTACAGAATTTCACTTTTATGGAAGACGCAGTTATGGTGATCGCTATTTTTTTTTCTTTCTTGTACCCAACTATCCTTGTTGTCGCCAGAAAACGCCAACGAAGAAGAGAGAAAGGAGTTTATGGATGAAATCGAGCTCATGAAGAAGGTTGGAAAACATCAAAATGTTCTGAGTTTCTTTGGATGTTGGACCACAACTAAACCAATTCTACTTATGATAGAGTACATCGCTCATGGAGATTTGCTTCATTGGCTTCGACATAAAAGAAGTCAGGTATTAAAAATAATTACCAACTGATAATGTATGCCTCTGTTCACTTATAGGGACACACGGAAATGTGGTAAATAACGAAAGGGAAAAAAAGTTCAGCTTATGGTTTGCTTTTTGATGTTCTTACCACATTTTTTTGTCTTCAAAGATGTGTACTTGAAGACGCACAGCAAGACAAAATCTACTGTTTGATTTGGGCAATAATTAACGGAAGAAAAATATACACTTTACGAACGGCAGTGGTTATAACTTGCAACTGCTGACTTTTGACTAAGAAACAATTGGCAATTCTCTAAGAAAATGCGCGAATACTATTCCATACTGTAAGTGCATTTACGTTATTATAGCTCTTATTTCCTCAAAGCAATAACTTTTCTTGGATTTTATATTATATAGATTACATTATAATTCATTTTCTTATACTGCCGCAGTTTCTCTTGTTATAAATCCTATTGTCACTCGCTGGTAGGGATCACGTGCATGAGCATACGTATCGCAATTAAAACAAAACGTATCTACCAATTTAGTAATATTCGCATGCGTGATAGAGTAAATAACAGCATGTGATCGATGAGCGAGAAAAGCACGTGATTAGAACTTTGCAGAGTGGCTTGTCGTTTGAGTAGGAGCACCTCACAACTCACGCCAGGTTTACCATCTTAATCTCGTATTAATGAGCATCGTCTTTCATTCTCGTCAACCATTGGCTGAAGCGCTTTCATAGCGCGTCTATGCATGATTGCCCGTAATATGACCTTGCAGGTCTATCCACTTTGTGAAACGGGAAATAAATGTCCCGAGAACAATAAGCATTCGGCGCGATGATCTTCTTGAAAATGCAACGGAACCTAAAGTTAAAAGGAAAAAGAAAGAAAGAAAAATTTACATGAATAGTTCGGGCAAAAGCAAAGTGAATTGGACTCCACAAATATTGATGGACCTATTACGTTGTGAGAGAGAAGCGCAGGTGGAGATGAAATGGAAAAAACAGACACGAGGGCTGCCGAATGTTATGTTTCAGAAATGGAACGAGATGGGCTATGAATTTGTCCGATAGAGTTGCAAAAGCAAAAGGAAGCTCTAAAACCCTGAGAGATCACATGAAGGAACAACATATCCTGTCTGAAATTGCAGAAAACAGCCATCCTATTCAAGAAAGTGAATCTGGGAGAGAGAATGCAAGTGAATCCACTGCTATCGAGGGCCAAAGAAACTTTACAAATCAAGAGTCCCAACACACAGGAGAGCAAAATAGAACGATGCCTAGAACAACAGGGCTATCAACGACGGAAGAATGCAATGGATAATCAGAAATTCATTTAATCCTGTTCAACAAGGCGATGGAAGCTGAGTACAATGAGATCTATGATGATAGATGGGACCTCAACAAACGCCAGTGGTCAAAAAAGTGAGGAATGTTCCAAACAACTAAAGATCAAAAGATCTTAAATTAAGTGCGAGACTAAAAAGGTAGGCTGTACCGAAATGGAACCCGAAGAAAAGCTATGGAAATTAAATTGTATCAGCTATTCAGTTGCCGTTGCTTGGCGACATGTGAACGATGACTTTCAAAGAACCCCTTGGGGACGAAAGCAAAGGCCAAGGAATGTGAATTGTGGAAAGGAAAACTTTGCAGGGAGACAGCTTTTATCAAAAGCTTCGGGAGAACACGAGGCTATACAAAACCAAGCAAAGATGACGAAAAGACGCGTGAAAAGGCGGAAACAAATCAGCACGAAATGTAAAACTCTTTTTGCTGAAGACCTAACAGAATTTATCAAAAAACTCAAACAGCAATTCCCAAACTCATTCTGAAATATTCATGATGTTGTCGCCCAACCAGAACGCCTCATTCTGGTCAGGTGGATGAATTGAGAAACCGAATGAAAAACAAGTTGAAAACCACACGTGTTTGGAAACGATTTCAAACCAGTGAGGTGTGTAAAATGTTTCTTAATCGCATATTCATAAAGAAAGACCAACGAATGGAGACGAAAACTTCAAAAAATCAAAATATTGTAATACACTTTAGAGCAACCTTATTTACTGCTAACATTCAATGTAACAGTATCAAAGCATCAAAATGAATAATGACAAGTGTCACATAAAACGCCATCAACATGTTTGTCTTGCCGGTACTCATGTTTTTTATGCCAGTGCTTTACTTCTCTCACGAAGATCTTAGTGAAGTTGATTTGAAAATCAAACGTCTCTTAACTGAGAAGGAAGTGAGATATCCTCAGCACCTTAACACCTTGCTCTACGCATCCCGTTCAGTTGGTGGCCGTGGGCTCAAGAAAGTGACAAACATCGATCCACAAAGAAACTAAGAACAAGTCAGCTTTAAGAATCACTGCATCTAAAGAGGGTATCTGTAGAACGCGGACCGGATACCTGCGAATGGCGCATGCAGATGGAAAAAAATGCGGATAACAAAAAAAGTAAGAAGAAAAAAAAAAACAAGAGATGTGGATAACAAAAAAATAAATAAATAAATAAACAAACAATTAAGGAAAGAAACCTTTCTTTCAAGTCGCTGTCACATGGTTGGATCCTTCACGTACATACAGAGCGTGATGCCAATAGTTGGCACAGTTATTTTGTACCCTGTAATTCCTTTCATTAATGTCACAGAAATAAGAACGCTCCGTTTCTCCTCCTTAAATGCACGCATACTTGGTGCACTTCTCCTTTGAGTGTTTAGCCTAAGGCTTGCAGGCAAGGTAAACAGCTCAAAAAATCGTCTAGCAAAGGTTTGCTTATTTTGCACTAGCCCCGTTTAAAACTCTTTTCTTTACCCAATAAGGAGCCAGTGGTCCCTGCAATCACGGGTCAGAACGCGGAATATTATCAGACCAGCATCCTAAAGCGGTGTAATTCACAAACAGTCTGTATTTACTTTCGGGAGTGATCGCTATTTTTTTAAACATTACTTTATTCGGAATTTCATGGCTATCACGCTAAGAGGGGGAGGCATGGGTGTTTATAGTACTTGCAAAACAAACGACGAACAATTTTTAATACAAAATCATTCTGACCTTGAGTTCTGATTTCTTTTCTCTCACTGGATACAGTGTACTCAAGTTACAGAAGGAACATTCTCAGGGCAATCAAATCAAGACTTATTTGTTTGAGCGGCTCAAGACAGAAAAAATTGCATCATCAACCAGAAAAAAGGCCGAATGTGAAAACGTAACTTTCCGATTTGGCAGATGCCAATCAACTCTGCCTATGATGATGATGTGGATTTATTTTTTACAAGTTCTACCCTCTGGGAATTTATAAGTGCACGAATAATGAGTTCGAATTTTTAAAATTGTAAAATATACTGCATATCGAAAAGAAAAAACAGACTTCTTGATCAATCGCAAAAGTTATTTCCCGAAAAGGGGTAAAAAAAATCACCTAATCTGCAAAATTAAACTCCCGCAAAAAAATGTCACTTGGAAACGCCTTAATGAAGGCTACTTTCTGTTTCATCTGTTTTTGTTTCTAATTTTTGTGCTAGCAAAATAGTTTCCAAAACATATCCTCAGTGAGTTTTTAGAACGTCTGTATCGAACAACTTAAAACTCATTTTTAAAAGCGTGAAGGGCAGAATTCGAAATCGCCGATTCCGAAAATAATTTATAGCGGGGCTCCCACGTGCGCTTCGCCATACTCATAGATTATGGTCAACCTCTTTTCGTTTGGTTGTCACGTGATTGACCGAGCGTACGTACGCGTCTACGGATTGTATGGGTGGGGTAGGGGAGACTATCAAAAGGAAGGGAGGGGTGTCTCAGGCGTGTCTTGCCAAGTCCACATTTTTTACATTGGACATTCACAATATGGTCAATTGACAGCTGTCAAGACAGGATAGTCACTGACTAGTATCCCATGACCGTATCGCGGGCTCATGTGTCAACTCATTGAGGTGACGTGATTTATTTGGAAGCTGTCCGCTGACCAGTTAATTATTTTACTAGATCGCGATCAATGTTCATTATCATACTTTCTAGCTAGTTTGGGATCGGAGCACAGGAAAACTGATACACATATTGGACATCAATGTTGTGATCAATTGACAGCTGTCAAAACAAGGTATTCGCTGACCAGTATCACTTGACTGCATCGCGGGCTCAGGTGTCGACCCATCGAGGTCAAGTATTTTTTTGAAGTTATCCGCTGACAAGGTACTGGTTTTCAAATGATCGCAGGCTCAAGTTTGATTTTTTTTAAAATTCATATGAAATATGTCGTGTTATGTGCCGCACAATTGAAATTTTGATTTCAAACTGACCTCGGACGCGAAAATTCAGCCAGCTACTACAGGCAGGGAAGACAGTTGCTTTTGACTTTTCTCTCCATGTTCACGCGTTGGTCACGCTCTACGTCCAATTTTTATGCTCTGATTGGTCAAAATTTGACAGGTGAGTTCATGCGGAAAATTTATGCAGCATCTTGAATCTTGTTTACTTTGACAGCTGAAGCTGACAGAGTTTTGTGTCAACTTGTGATGTTTTTAACTTTCTTTTTCCACTGGATGTACAAAATTAAATTCAGCTGCTATCAGGAGTCTTCTGTTATTCATGGCTAGTTTGTTTATTTGGTTTTTGGTTGAGTCAAAGTCGGAAATCCGATTTCGCATGGCATCGTTTCCGCTTTCACTTTGCTTAATGCGTAAGAGGGTTGCTAAGTCTGAAGCGATACTGGCCTTACTTGACACCTTTCAGGAGCTGCATCTCGGATGGTAAGCCTAAGTAATTATTGTATTTGATGTTTGTTTTTTTATTCCTAATTTAATGAAGTCGAGCGTAGTTTATGCGGCTATTTTGTTTACGCACGTTTGTAAGATTTGAGACAATGGTCTGACCGAGTATCAGGTTTGTTATAAGCTTACAGATCTTTAAAAAGCCTTTAGACATTTTCGCACCGCAAATAGAAAGAAAACGTTTCAAGGAATATTTAGTTATAATTCTGGCTGTAAAAGAAAGGTTTGAATGATTTCTTTGCCTCGAGTTCGTCTTTGAAAAAAGCAAACACCGGGAAGCCGGCTTAAAACATAAACTTCAGCTTTAAAGCTCGAAGACTCAGGATTTTTAGAGACACTTTAATACTTGTCTTCCTGAATGAAAATTGTCGTCTCTGTATATGTTTCACCGAATTATATTTCTTTTATTGATTCTTAGGGGAGAGTTGAAAAAACTGACCCCCACTCCGCGGACTACCCACTGACCCCACTCCGCGGACTACTCTACGGACTACTCCGCGGACTACTCTACGGACTAGTCCGCGGACTACCCTGCGGACTACCCTAACTAATCAACCAAATTTACTTTCACGGAGAAAAGAGTTAGAAGAAGCGTACCTGCCTACAAGATCACACTTGATAAACAGCCGCCATCTTGATTTTCGCCATTTTACTCGACCCAGCTCTCCTTTAGCCTTAAATAGTTTTAGTCATAAATGCCTTTAAAATTTAAAAAAAAATAAAAGAGTGTTGAAGGTTGATCCGTGGGTCTGCTTGCATACTTCTCGCCAGCATAATCAATGAAAGACATCATTGACGTCATGCCAGCCACTGATAGTTTATATTTCATATAGATCAGCCAATCGATGACCACTATTGGCGCTGGTAACAGTTTTTGTTATATTCAGCTTAAAAATGTTTTTAAGAACTTACTTATAGCCGTGCTTGGAAGTCACCATATTTTTGGATTCACCTGGCCCAGAAGGCCCTTGGAGACGTATTCTCCTACGTAGGGCACGCAGTCGTTATTTGGATCGTCACGCGAGGTTTGGAGAGAAGCGTTGCGTGACGATCCAAGAACGGAAGCTGCAATGGACGTAGCAATGAAGAAGAAGGGCTGGGTCGAGTAAAATGGCGAAAATCAAGATGGCGGCTGTTTATCAAGTGTGATCTTGTAGGCAGGTACGCTTCTTCTAACTCTTTTCTCCGTGAAAGTAAATTTGGTTGATTAGTTAGGGTAGTCCGCAGGGTAGTCCGCGGACTAGTCCGTAGAGTAGTCCGCGGAGTAGTCCGTAGAGTAGTCCGCGGAGTGGGGTCAGTGGGTAGTCCGCGGAGTGGGGGTCAGTTTTTTCAACTCTCCCGATTCTTAGTACTGTCTCTTGTAATTTTAATCGCTGTGCCGATTGTTTTCAGTCGTTCAGTGAACAACGCTTCCCGGAGTACTCAAAATGCCCCGCGTTAAACCGTTTTAAAATAAAAAATAAACATAATAAATACTTTATTATGTTGGAGCGTAACTGTGTCAATGTTCATTCAAACACTCGCCACCGCTAGCACTGCAAAAGTCAGATGCGGCTGCCCGTATAGATGATTTTGAAAATTTTGTTAACGGTTTACGGCTAAAGCCCACGCGTGCTTCGATCGTCCTGAATATTGAATGATAGCAATTTGTATCGCAATATTGTGAAATACTGCATTCTGTTTTCCGAGGTCTGTATGATAACAACAGTGCCTCATAGTACTGTTTCACCTCAGATGTGATGTATAAGTGATATAAAAGCTTGGTTTACACGCACCCAGATTTGTTGGCAAGATTTTGTAAAGTAAACTTGTCGAACGCAAAAAATTCGGCCGGAATTTTTTTTCCAGGCCTAATTAATCTACGGTGATCAAGAGCCATTATGGCTCTTAATATAAATGTGATTGAAGATGATTGCCAGTTTTGGGGTGTACTTATGAGGCTATCAACTCGATGTGAGATTTGGTTCACTCTTGGGCTGTTTGCAAATTATTTTTTGTAAAATCACTTAGCCTTTCCCTGAAAAGTCACACGAATGTGCTCTAAAGTTAACTGAATTGTGGAATACAAATTTATTGTTTGATTTGAATTATAAATTTATTAATGGGAGCCTCGCTTTTAGCCCTTGCTAAATCCATATATTATAATATTCGAATTATTTGGCCCGCTTCCGTCTGTCTGCGAAGCAGCAACCAAACATACTTTTCTCCATAGAAAATTATTACAGATCAGAAAAAACCAAGATGCTTCTTAAGAAGACTTTACTCACCAGATCAGCATTTTTTATATGTTGATGGAAGCTTTTCGTAAAACTGTGAAAATGGAACGAAGGCCAGAAAAATGACTTTGTTGAGGGTGCAGTATATTGCTGGAAAATGAATTTCTGTTAAAAAACCCTCATTAAACAAGACCGATTCACACAAAACCGAGAGGAAATTGTGTAACAGAAGACCACTAGTGTAACAGCAGATTAGCTTTTGATCTCAAAAACGGGCTTCTGCAGGTGTCCGCAGTTCACAATCACTCTCTGAACTGTCTGCTATGGCAGAGTCGACCAGAGTCAAGGCAGAGCGAAAGTTGATTTGTATTATGAGCCATTTTGAAGATCAGGTTTCTTTGTAAGGAAACATGGTGGAATAGCGGAGGCGAGCGTGAAATCGAGCCGAAGCAAAGCACGCCGATTTTTTTCGCGTAGTTCACCCTATTTTTGGTTTAGTTTGTTTTCTCTAATTTTCTTTTAATTTGAGGAAATTTAGTCCTTTTTTGTTGTTTAATTTTTTTTCTTGTTATACACGTGTTTTGTTAAGAAATGTTTTAGTGACACAATTTGTTTATTCAAATTTTTTGTTTTTGTTGTTGTTCACAATTTTTTCTATCCTCATTTTCTCATCCGCATCCGCCATCCGCAGGTACAGTGTATCCAGTCCTCGTTTTGCAGACACCTCCTTTGCTAGCCGATTTTTTGAGCTGTTTACCTTGCCCTGCAAGCCTTATTCTAAACACTCAAAGGAGAAGTGCACCAAGTATGCGTGAATTTAAGGAGGAGGAACGGAGCGTTCTTATTTCTGTGACATTAATGAAAAGAATTACAGGGTACAAAATAATTGTGCCAACTATTGGCATCACTTTCTGTATGTACGTGAAGGGTCCAACCATGTGACAGCGACTTGAAAGAAAGATTTCTTTCCTTTGTTTGCTTGTTTATTTATTTATTTATTTTTTGCCATCCGCATTTCTCGTTTTTTTCCTCTTACTTTTTTTCTTATCCGCATTTTTTTCCAACCGCATTTTTCTATCCCCATTTTCCCACCCGCATCCGCCATCCGCAGATATCCGGTCCGTGCTTTATAGGCACCCCATCAAAAGATCCGAAATTGCCGGCCGTTGTGCAATTCCAAGAAGGTAAGGAGGTAGAAAGCTGAATATTAATGCTTAGATGCTAAGAAATGTGCTATGGACATGAATGAGGATGAACTTTAAGTGGCAACCGATGATCCCAAACTTTCATTTGAAACAACAGAAGGGAGAACTTACACTGCCTCAGACCTCACAGCGCAAAAATGTTGCTGGCCAAAAGGATCTTGGTTGATGTAAGACAAAAGTGGAGATCAAAGCAAGCGTCTGGCAGGCGAACGTTGTGTTTCCACTTAACCTGCAAGCAAGCTCTTATATTTGGGCGAGCGAAGCGAGCCGCGCGAGAACGTGCGAGCGAGCAGCGAAGCCACGAGGGGCGAGGGACCTTTCTCTCCCCTGCCTCCGGCCTTAGCATCTCCTCTCGCTCGCTTCTCGCGCGTCTACTTTTCACGATATTCACCAAATGGAGAGCTTGCTCGTAGGCTAGTCTCCACTCTGTGATGAAACAGTTGAACTATCAGAGTGCTTTAATTGGAGCAACAAATGGAAATCGGCCCCACTCTACACGATCTGCGCACTGAACGAAATATAATTTATCAGCAACTCACTAGAACAAGGGTGCGGGAGGCAAAGATAACCTACGCGACTGAGGAAAAATGCAGGAATGTCACGAGTTCAACTAAACAGTGAAACATATTCGATCTGGTTGTCCGGAGCTAGCAGAAAAACCATCCCTTTACTGACATAATAAAAAGAGTTTTAAATGGGTTACTCATAGCCAATCAATTGAATGAGAAGCCACTTCCACTGAGGCAGAAGGCTCGCAGTTTCTATGACAATAAAGATGCAGAAATAACGTGGAATTGTTCTATAAATAGCGACTAAATCTCGCCCGGAGACAAGAAGATAAAAGAGATCTACATACTGTAATTGAGATGGCTTGCCCGAGTTGGAGAAATAGGACAGATACGGAAGGGAGTAAAACCATGAAGCTCACAACCGGGAGAATCGAACTTAGGAAGAGACATCCTGATTTTAAGATTAACCAAAAAACGTGTTATAATGGATATCCTTGAAGGATACAGCAAAGGACTGAGAGAGAAACTTACCACCTTCCTCGGGAAAACTGCTAAAAGAAGATCGAGAGTGTTAGCGCTTTGCAAAAGACTATCTTGCTGCATGCTATTAGAATAATCTGCATCCGGTGTCTCTGAAAACGTTTTTTGATGACTTTGCTTCATACATGGAGAGTATCATTCTAACACCAGAACCGCTGATCATTAAGGGTGACTTAAATATCCATGTTAATAAAGCAAACGATTCTGATGCTTGTGAATTTTTGGATTTGCTGGCGTCGCTTGGCCTAAAACAACATGTCATTGGTCCTACCCACTAGGGTGGCCACACCCTGGACTTGGTGATCACCAGGCAATATGATCAGGTTATTAAGTGTGCCCCGATGATTGATCGGTTTATTTCTGACCATGCCGCAGTACTGTGTCAACTTGATTCGGTGAAACACTGTACAGCTGTTAAGGAAATCAGTTACAGGCAGCTAAAATCTATTGACATGGATGCACTCATAGCTGATTTAACGACGTCTGAATTGTGTACCAATGTTTTTACGGATTTGGATATGATGGTCTCCTGCTACAACTACACACTGTCGTCGTTACTTGATAAATATGCCCCTCTGACAACTAAGTCTGTTGCTAATAGGAAGCCTGTTCCTTGGTTTGACCACAAAATTGAGGATGCTATTAAGCTAGGCGGAGAGCTGAGGGAAAATGGCGCTATTCTAGCTCTGCACAGGATCTAAGTGTTTTCAAAAAGAAGAAGAACCATGAAATATACTTGATGAACCAAGCTCGCTGCGATTATTACACCAATCATACCCAGCAAAACAGTTCTGATCAGAAAAAACTGTTTAATGTTACAAAGTCCCTATTGTGTGACACCAAGGCTGCATCGTTTCGTCGTGTTGACACTGTTCAGCTTGCCAATGATTTTGAAATTTCTTTGCACAAAAGATTGAGAATATAAACGCGTCTTTGGCTATAATTTATCTACATCGTCCTTACCAATATCTCTACCTACTACTGACATTACATGCCTGAAAGAACAGTTTACCGGTTTCAGGACCCTCTCTCTCAAGAACAAGTGCCATGTTGATTAGTAAAGCAGCGGGTAAATCATGTCAACTCGACCCTATTCCCACTCCGATTGTTCTCAAGTTACTGGATGTTCTATTGCCAGTTATTACTAAGCAGATCAACCTCTCTTTTGACACCGGTCGATTCGCTGAGGCCTGGAAAGAGGCGCTTGTGTTACCATCTCTCAAGAAGCCTGGTTTGGACTTTGCGTTCAAAAATTTCCGTCCAGCCAGTAACCTCTCTTATATTTCTAAATTGTCAGAGAGGGCTGGGGCTGAGCAGTTTATTGAACATCTGACTGCCAACAATTTACATTCTCAGCTTCAATCGGCGTATAAACAGCAACACAGCACGGAGAAGGCCTTACTTAAAGTTAAGAATGATATTTTGATGTCTATGGACGAGCAACATGTCACCTTGCTCGTATTGTTAGATTTAAGTGCAGCTTTTGACACGATATATCATAATAAGCTGATTGGTCGACTTGAATCTGATATGGGAATAACTGACAATACGCTTGCCTGGTTTAAATCGTATCTATCTGACCGGTTCCAGCGTGTCTCTGTAAATGGTAGTCTCTCTGGTCAGTTTCCTTTAAAACAAGGTGTTCCTCAAGGATCATGTTTGGGCCCCTTGCTTTTCACTATCTACACGCGCAAACGGTTTCAAATCGTTGAACGCCACCTCCCACAAGTGCACTGCTACGCGGACGATACACAGTTGTTTGTATCATTCAGTCCATGACTGACTGTATCAGTGACATTAGGAGTTGGATGATTTCAGATAATCTTATGTTAAACGATGATAAAACAGAATTTTTAATTATAGGTACTAGGCAGCAGCTGGCCAAGGTTAACATCAATTGCATTAGGGTTGGGTCCACTGATGTTTGTCCTGCAACAGTTGCTAGAAACCTAGGCTCGTGGTTTGATGTCACTATGTCAGCTCGTATTAGCAAGTTATGTGGTGTTGCCTTTTACCATTTGCATAATATCAAACGCATTCGCAAGTATTTGTCTCGAGAATCAACGGAAATGCTTGTCCATGCATTTATTATATCTCGTGTCGATTATTGTAACAGTCTTTTGTATGGGCTGCCCAACTACCAGCTTAACAAATTGCAGAGAGTTTTGAATACCTCAGCCAGGCTAGTTTGTAATGCCCCTAGGTTTTGCCAAATCTCACCCTTTCTTCGTGGTCTACATTGGCTTCCTGTTAAAGCCCCGATACAATTTAAGATACTGCGTATTACGTTCAAAGCAATTCACGGCCTTGCTCCTAAATATCTATGCGATTTACTAACATTTAAATCGTTCTTGTATAACCTTAGATCTTGAGATAGTATTTTACTTTCTATGCCAGCTGTTCGATCGAAGACGTTAGGTGATAGAGCTTTTATGTTAGCAGCGCCAACGCTCTGGAACTCTCTTCCAAAAGAACTTCTTGCAATTACTAATGTGAACAGTTTTAAGGCGCATAGTAAGACTTATCTTTTTAGAACTTTATATTGGTGAGCAATTTTATATTCAGTTCTTACTTGCATGCATATATATTCTTTTTGTTATTATTATTTTTAAATTTTTTAAATTTTTGTTTATTTTTATTTTTATTTATTTATTTAATTTTTAAAGTAATGCAGTTGTAATGCGCAGCTGATCATTCTCATGTTAAGATGCGCACAATAAGTTCATAAATTATTATTATTATTTATTATTATTATTATTATTATTATTATTATTATTATTATAATCAAGTGTCTGATAGAATGAACCACAAGTATATTCATTTCATTCCTTCTATGTAAGACAAACGTATGTAGACTTGTGGGTAGATATCTTATTTTTGCTAATTTTATTTTTATTTTTTGCTACCCGATAGTCACTTTAAAAAACTGGTGAAAGGAGTTTGGCTCTGCCCCTCCGTTTATGATATGTGCAAACACCAGACAAGTGTCAATAAAGAAAGGAAAAGTTTAAAAGAAGAAGAAAAGGAAAAAGAAAAAAAAAAGATATTTGCATTTTATTAAAAAGAGCAAAACAAAACAAAACAAAAACAAACAAACAAACAAACAAAACAAAAAGAAAAAAAAAGGAAAGAAAGAGAGTAAAATGAAAATAAATACAGAACTTGTTGGAGAAAAAGTTCCAGAAAATAAAAGTTGCCGGCCTTCTTTTCTGGCTTTTTGCAAGGTTAACTATATTTACCTCAGGGCCAGATATTTCGTATATATATATATATATATATCTAGTAAGCCAAATCAGGATCAACGACGTTTTGTTTCATTCATTTTTTTATGTCGGGTTGATTAGATAAGCAGTTCTATGCTAAAAGTCACTCCAGGGGCTGCTAAAGACACAGAACTGTATGCTGGGACACCAACGTGGAACACGAACGTGATTGGCGATCAGGTACATAGCAACTACTTGAAATATAACTTATAATTCTTTCTATGAACTTTCTATTTTGAAATAAAGCTAATATTGTTAATATTTAAAATTTTCTTTTTTCTTTTTGGTTAGCTCCAATAAGTTAGGGATAATAATTACTTCTTAAACAGCCAAAAATTGGTTTCAATTAAAGTAACCAATACAACTCTTTTATTTAATGTGTTACAAGATTTATAATGCAAATAGTACATGCAAATGCTTATTGACGCAAACATATACCACTTTTTGAACCTTACAAAGAAAACAATCTATTTTTAAAAACTATAAAAAATATTCCAAACACACCTATCGTCTAGCTGCTAGCCCCTTATGGAAATTGTGAGATTGTCTGGTTTTTTGATTGATATCAATCCATATATAAGAAGTTTGTGAGAACTTGAAATTAAGATTTTTTTAGGTTTAAAAGTGATATTTTAGAGGAAAATGACTAGGAAGTTCACTTTACATGCGTAACGCTATAAAAAAAAAAAAGCAAAAAAAAAAAAACAACAACAACGTTTAAATGTTTTTAAACAACAACCTTTCTATCATAAGTGATACTTTATGACTGAACCATTCAGGAGAACGTGTCAACTGAAAAGAAAACAGTTACCTTGGGAGTACCGACAGTGAAAACGCGTTCTGCTTTTGATGTAATGGAGCAAACCGGCGGTGGTTTTTATCGTGAAGAGGAATGCAAAATCCCCATGCTGGTATCTTCGTCATCAAATCAGGTACATTTCAAGGTTTTTCCATCTTTAAAGGATCCAGTAAGCCTAACCCTATTCAAACCATCCGTCAGTCACTTTTTTCTATTTGGGACTACACTTTTTCTCCTTAAGGGTCATGAAAGTTACTGAGCATGCAGTATGCAAAATATGATTCCAATTAAGACGCTTTTGATTACGTTAGAAACGTTTTAAAAAGCCAGAAAGCATAAGGCCAAAACTAATCGAAATCAATAGAAAAATCCTCAAGTAATACTGTACAACACACTGTACGAAACACGAACATTTAAACAGATCAAAGGAGCTGACGTTTAAGCCCTTCAAGCCTTTCCATAGAAGGAAATCAAAAACTGATTGCCATCATGTGAAAACGTCATATATTATCTCAAGCGAATATAATTTCGAAAAAAATCCTGACGTTTATATTAGTGAATATCATTACTCAAGCTTCTGTGTTAACCCTATTCAGACCGGGGGAGAGCTCGCTAAAAAAATGAGTAACTTCAAAACCGTTTAAGCTACATGAGTGACCACCAGATCTTGGTGATTTCTCCTTAAAATTATCTTGTTGGAGAAAAAGTTCCAGAAAATAAAAGTTGTCCGCCTTTTTTCCTGGCTTTTTGCAAGGTTAACTATTTACCTCAGGGCCAGATATTTCGTATATACATATATAGTAAGCCAAATCAAATCAGGATCCACGATGTCTTGCTTTATTCATTTTTTTTTTTTATGTCGGGTTGATTAGATTAGCAGTTCTGTGCTAAAAGTCACACCAGGGGCTGCTAACGACACAGAGCTATATGCTGGGACACCAACGTGGAACACGAACGTGATTGGCGATCAGGTACATAGCAACTACTGAAAAATAACTTAAAATTCTTTCTGAGAACTTCCTATTTTGAAGTAAAGCTAATGCTGTTAAATATTAAAAATTTTGTTTTTTCTTTTTGGCTAGCTCCAATAAGTGAAGGATAAGAATTACTTCTTAAACAGTCAAAAATTGGTTTCAATTAATGTAACCAAAACAACTCTTTCATTTAATGTGTTACAAGAATTATAATTGCAAATAGGACATGTAAATGCTTATTGAAGCAAACATATATCACTTTTTGAACCTTACAGAGAAAACAATCTATTTTAAAAACTGTACAATAGAAAATATTCCAAACACACCTATCGACTAGCTGCTAGCCCCTTATGGAAAATGTGTCTGTTTTTTTTATTGATATCAACCCATATTTAAGAAGTTTGTGAGCACTTGAAATTAAGATTTTGTTAGGTTTAAAAGTCATATTTTAGAAGGAAAGGACTAGGAAGTTCACTTTACATGCGTGACACCATATAAAAAAACAACCTTTACCTGTTTTTAAACAACCACCCTTCTATCATAAGTAATACTTTATGACTGAACCATTCAGGATGACTTGTCAACTGAAAAGAAAACAGTTACCTTGGGAGTACCGACAGTGAAAACGCATTCTGCTTTTGATGTAATGGAGCAAACCGGCGGTGGTTTTTATCGTGAGGAGGAATGCAAAATCCCCATGCTGGTATCTTTGGTAGCAAATCAGGTACATTTCGAGGTTTTTCCATCTTTAAAGGATCCAGTAAGCCTAACCCTATTCAAACCATCCGCCAGTCACTTTTTTCTATTTGGGACTACACTTTTTCTCTGAGAGTTAAGGTCATGAAAGTTACTGAGCATGCAGTATGCAAAATATGATTCCAATTAAGATGCTTTTGATTACGTCAGAAACGTTTTAAAAAGCCAGAAAGTATAAGGCCAAAACTAATCTAAATCAAAAGAAAGATCCTCAAGTAATACTGTACATTGTACAAAACAAGAACATTTAATAGATCAAAGGAGCTGACGTTTGAGCCCTTGTAGGCTTTCCACAGAAGGACAATAGTCCATTTTCGAGTTCGCTATGACCGCTGAATTAAAGAAGTGAAGACGCATTTTTTACAGCGTTAGCCTCCATCTGAAGTAATATATTCGCAAATTCCAAAGAGAAAAAGATCTGTTTATTACTCTGTCTGTTGTGTATATTCAAATTTCAAACACTTACTTGCCAGAATTTCTGAATCTTTTACTTTACGTCGAGGCTAACCCTGCATGAATGTGTCGTTAGTGTTTGTATTCAGCGATAATTTTAAAATTGAAACTGGACTATTTCGAAAAAAAATCATGACGTTTATATATTAGTGAATATCATTACTCAAGCTGTTGTGTTAACCCTATTCAGACCAGGGGAGAGCTCGCTAAAAAAATGAGTAACTTCAAAACCGTTTAAGCTTCATGTATGACCACCAGATCTTGATGATTTCTCCTTAAAATTATCTGGGAATATTTTAAAGTCGTCGTGAAGTGTTCATCAATATTTGCACTACCATGGCAACTAGTTTTGCCAGCCGTTTTTTTGCAATTTGCTTTTTTCCTGCAGAAAAGGATTTATTTCCATTTTTACTTATTGAACAATAGTATTACAGTTAATTTAGTAATATCTTATCAAATATATCATAACTATTAAATGTAATACACGATTTACTCTCTATTTAGGTATTTTTCACTTTGAGGGGAAACATTGATGCAATTTGCATTCTGTTAAAAAATTAAACAATATGACGTCAATATGTCCATCAAAGTTATGGCTCTGAGATGTTGGAAAAAATGGTTACATTATTCTGTGCTATTTTGGTGCCTGTATCATCAGCGGTTTTGAAGTCATAGAGGGGTGGGAGTGGAGGGGGGGGGGGGGGGGGGTCTTTAGAGTTGCCACAAGTTGACCTCACGAGAGTTTCTAAGCAAGCGAGTGGTCGATTTGTCTCGCGTGAATGAAATTAAGGTTTTTATTTGCGTTTCGCGCCAAAAACAGGGAGTGGTGTGACTCGTATTCGGGGTTTTTGGTTACATTTGGGAGTCCTTGACTTCACTGATTCCACTCCGCCAAAAATAATCTAACGAGTGTATGTTTCTCCGATATCGAATGGGAAAATTTGTTAACCTTGTGCGTAAGTTGTCACAAACGAAGACGACCTCAGGCGGGCGGGAAAAAATCAAAGCTTGTTTTCATCTCAAGTCGATACTTGGAAAGGAGATCTTCAGTGACGGGTTTTTTAACGAATATTTTGTGCCGTAAATGTGTCGACAAGAATGAAACCCTTGTTCGGAAGCTTCACGAAGTGAGGGAAAGCTTCGAATCATCGAGGAAGGCAATTGCAGAGGAGAAAGGAGGGATAAACCTCAATAAGATGGCATGTGCGCGCTCCAGGTAGTGATATCGGCGAGTAGAAGAATCATGTTGCAATCCCCGCCATATAGTCAAAATAAACGATTGAAAGCGTATAGAGCCAGCTCAAAAAGTTGAACTTTAACCAACTCCGGTTGGAGTAGAGACAAAAATGTCTCTACCCGACAGATATGCTTCGATTACTTTCCTCTGATAGTCACCCATATTCATAATATCCAGTGGCCTCGAGAGCATCTTTTATTATATAATATCGCTTTCGCAAGCGCCCCTATTTCAACAGAAAGTCACGTTTCAGGGCGCTTTAAATTACTTGTAAGTGACCACTTTATCCCTTTCTCTGATTGGTCTAAGCGCAGCGACTCGTTTTTGGCTCGCTAAAACTGGCGCCAATCAAGTATGAAAAGTCCTTTGTGCGCCATATTTAATCAGATGAACGACTTTTTCGAAAGTCTAGGGGGACTTCGAAGCTCCCTCGTCTCGATCACAGAGAGGGAAGAAAAAAACGAGCCTGAATAGGGTTCGAAAAGGTGCTTAATGAACCGTGAGGTTTGCAAATTAAATATTGATGAGTATATAACGATTTTGGGGCAACACATTCACAGAGTGGTTCGAATTCGTTTACCATTCCGGATCCGGATCGAATTAAGGATTTAGAAATGATGGTTTTTGAGCAGAGGGGAAAACCGGGGTATCCGGAGAAAAACCTTTTTGAACAAGGGTGAGAACTAAAACCAAACTGAATTTACGTATGTCGTCGCCCCTGGAATTCGACTACCAAAGCCCCATCTCGCTAATACCGAACTATCTCACTGAACTTTAAGTGTATGCCTTTGTTTTTCTATGACCAGATAAGAAGTGACTGCAACTTGAAAGAGTTTGGTCCGCCTTTTTCCTAATGCAATTCTTGTGTTGTCAAAAGTTTACATAAACTGATTATAATATATCCATGTTGTTTTCCTTTCCTTTAAGAGCGTCGCTTGTTCTATTGATCAGAGGTCTTTAAGTAAAAGAAATTGAACTATAAGGGGTAAAAATGTGGGTTCAATTTCAGTATAGGTATGGACCAAATTAAAACGTAAAACTCACTTTGACATAAACTGTGGGCACTCAGTTTGTGAGTGTGTAATTGATATTATTTATTATCTAGGAAATTGCGGAAACAAGCAACTTGCCGGGGACAAATGCTGAGCCTTACTCTGTTGACATGATGCAACAAGAGGAAGCTGATTTTGAAAGTGAGGATGATTGCAAAATACCCTTGATCGTATTGTCGCCACCAAATCACGCCGAGGTAAATAAAATTTTTTAAGTTAAGGACAAAACAGTAGTAGTTTCCTTCCTCCTCAAAGAATCCGTAAAATGTTCAATGCAACGCACTTACAAAATTAGCTTTGAATTAATGATTTTGATTTAACAGTGCAGCATACAAAATTGTCATTTTTCAGTGCTAGGAAACCTGAACTGGGGAGTGTTTGGTAGCTACTCGTAATGAAATCTGGGAGATGAATGTTAAGGGTAGTGTTTCGCTTATAAATATCCTCACTGAATTAATTTTCCCTATATCATCTTATCACCAGCCGAAGATCAAGAGCAAATCTTTCAGCACTTGAATGCAACATACCGGATCGGTCCACATGAAGTGCCTATTCATTTTATCATTTATTTTAATAATTTCGTGGTGAAAAATAATAAGGGAGAAGGAAGAGAGAGCTAACAGGAAGGCGGGGGGAGAGGTGGGAGTAATTATTTTGCTCCCTGTATACTTGGGGGCTTATAAGAGAGGGGAGCTCAATAGAGGATTTACGGTATCTTCAGATTTATCACGTGAATTATTTAGGATACAGAGCGAGTTGAAGACAGACCAAATAACTCCGAAGCAAGTGGGGGACCTTCGAGCACTCCTGACGGCAAGAAAGAGCAAGGGGAATGTGATTTTGACGATGACGATCAATGCAAAATCCCAATGACAGTGTTCTGGTCGTCGATCCAGGAAGAGAATGCTGCACCAAAAACAGATGAGAAGGAGTGTGATAACGATTGTGAGGCATTTCATCCAACTGACGCGATGTCCTTTGCATGGCAGATAGCACGAGGAATGGTGGGCTTATTTAGATTTTTTTGTGTTTCTCTTTGAAACCATGACCGGTTCATATTGTAGCCACCCGTAGAATTTTCTGATTTTACAAATGGTGTATAGTTTTAATTTAAAGTTGAATTAAACTAGAATAAGTACACGTTACAGAAAATGAACGGATTTCGGCACCATAGAAAATTAGATTTCGTCTTAAGTTTTTTTTTTTGTGCGATGTTTACAAGGATATGAGAATGGGTATTTCCGTTTTCTTTTTCTTTTCCTTTCTTGTCCCTTTTTTAGAGTCAATTCTTCGGAACCTTTTAATTATACTTACTAGCAAACTTATATGTTAATTTCTTATCTCATTCACTTAACTGGCTTTACACTTTTCAGAGCTACCTCTCTGAGAAGGGCTTAGTTCACCGCGATCTAGCTGCAAGAAACATTCTTGTTGGGCACGGCAAAAAACTCAAGATTGGAGACTTTGGTTTGATGCGAGAAATGTATCATGAGCTGTATGAAGTTAAGAGGCAGAGGAAACTGCCCATCAAGTGGATGGCACCAGAGGCGATTTATAAACAGATCTTCACCTCCAAAAGCGACGTGTATGTGCTATTTTTGACATATGATACAGCCGAGTATAACACCGATTTTATGTGTACAAGAAACCTTAAAATTCCGTTAATTTGAGTGTGCGTCGCTGCTTGAGGCTTTTTATGTGTATATGGTATATATAAACATAATTTTGGCGTCTTAAGAATTCTTTCCCCCGTAATGGTTATTTTCCAAAATGTTACAAAACATTTCTCTCATTGTAAAATTTGTCAAGATCAAACCGTTATGTTTTCATTCGATTTCATTCCCTCTACACAAAATTTAAACGAAATAAAACTATTGTCATCAAATGAAGGCCATGATTTGTCCTAAACCATATACAGCAGCAATACTCACTAATCTTAAGAAGCTTTTTTCATGCTCCAAGTTTTATGCGCATAAGGCAACATTTTAGGCTTATTTATTCTCTTTTGTTTTATCTTTATTATTAATATTATTATTATTGTTTTAGGTGGTCATATGGAGTCGTTATGTGGGAAATTGCAACCTTAGGTAATACTCCAACTTCTACTTACTTTTTCGCCTGCGTAGCTTTTTCCTTAGAAACGGAGGGAGCGGGTTGGGGACCGAGCGGTGCTTTTTTGCCCCGTTCTCCTAATGCTACCCTCCTTTGCTCTCCCCAACAACTAGAACCGCTCGGTACCTTCAGGCTGCTTAAGCTCCGTCTAACTTAACAAGTGTATAATCAAACAAGAAAATGGTCAGTACAGCGTTTTTAAATGGCACTTTATTCCTCAATTTATTGTCCTGTAACCCAGGCTAGGATGGTTGAGTTTATAATCGCCCAACAATAAAAAAGCGTAATGGAACAAAAAATGGAGAGTGCTTTGAAGAAATTCTACCTGAAAGGGGCTGATAATGGAAACTGAACAGGTTCATTATTCATAAACTTTCAGTATAAATTTACTGACTTTTCACGATGGAAGTTCTGTAATTTTTGTAAGCCTAAGGCAAGCATCGTAATCGTCCATTAAAGCCACAGATAGTTTCTATCAGTATCTAATAATAAGTTCAGTCCCTAGATCTCCGCTTATTAATAATAATAAAAAAAATTACTCGAGACTCAGAATTAGTGTTAAAAGTATAATCATAATCGAGAGACCCTTTTCAATTTTCTTGCAGGAGGTTCACCCTATCCATTGCTTAACAACGCTGAGGTCATGAGTCTCCTCAGAACGGGGCACCGATTGGAAAAACCTGACCTGTGCTCGGACAACTTGTAAGCCATTAGAATTCCCAGGCATAATATTATTAACTAGTAACAAAAAATATTATTCATTCAAAATATTTTTCCGTTTATGACGGCATAATGTTCCCAGCTGACCAAGAACCTAACAAAATAGATTTCACCAGAAAAGGTCCTCGTAACCCCCTCTCAGTTCATTCCCGCTTGTCCAAAATTAAATAAATTCACAGTTTGGGCTAAAAAAAAAAAAAGGCTAGAAACGGGCATCAGGTTTGCTAAATGGGGTTAAAAAAATGTGTTTTTGTTAACTGTTAGTTACGGCTTTATGATGGAGTGCTGGAAACAGAACCCGGATGAACGACCAAGTTTTCAGGAGCTGGTTGAAAGGCTGGAGAGAACCATGACTGAGCAAGTAGAATACCTTGATCTGAAACAGTTGGACGAGACTAAAGCCTACTATCAAGTGCAAGAGTCCAAAACCGGTGAAATAGGTGGCGACAGCGGGCTCGGCATGCACAGAGCTGTTTCGTCCATTTCAATCGCCGTTTAGAATAGACCTACCAACTTAAGGCTGCGGCCTGAGGAAAAAACTTTCTAGTTCATAACATTACGTCAGTTGGTTTGGTTAAAAACATAGTCTAATTTAAGAGTCGTCCCTTACAAAAGTAGATTGCTCGCGGTTAAAGCAGTTCTAGATCATGTAGGTTTAGGACTTATCGTCGATTTAAGCGTACAAATCTATAGCAGCTTTTTGCTTTGAACGAAATACCCCAAAGAGTAAGCTTAAGTGTAAGAGAATTAAAAAGATTTAGAAATGCATCATAGAAAGTAACCCCTGATTGTTTGAATTTAAATGACCATAGTTTGTACAAGAGAAGAGTTTGCTTAAAATCCAAATGTGAACATCATAAATTCCAAAACAGATTTTGCGTTTTTAAAATAACAACAATGGATCGATCGTGAACCCATTTGGTCCATCTTTAACCGGTCTTGCGGAATCCATTTGGTTTGGGTCATAAGTCAAATTTTGGATTTATTAGTATAAGTTCAATATAAAATAGAATCTTTAGAGTTATGTATTATAATGGAAGCTATGAAACGCCAATTCTGTTGGTTGTAATTATTGCACTATTATTTATTTAGCTTCAACTCAAATTTTATCTCGTGAATCGCCTGGCAAAGTTAATCTTAAATGTGTGGAACGACATAACTTAAAACTGAGAAATAAAAGCAGTCTTAACCAACTGAATATGTCTCTGAAGTCTTTTAAGTTGTGTATAAAAGTTCTGAATCAAATTGTTTAAAGCCGGAGAAACGTTCTTCTAGACAAGAAAATATTCGTAGCCACCAAAAAACATACTATAGACTATTAATTTTGGTATAGATCAAGTATGATGTCAGATGTGGTAAGAAAAAAAAAAGTGGCACACGAGGCACGCCCGTGTGTGTTAATGATTTTCTTACCTGCTGAAGAGACACATGACAACATGCATGGAACCTCCTGATGGAACTTATTTCTTTTATACAAAAGCAGGAAAGAAAAACAACAGACTTACCTCCGTTGACTTGACTTGACTGTTCGAGAATTTGTACCAATAAAGGCATTTTTCCCTCTTTACCTCTTCTTTTTTATCGTCTT
This sequence comes from Porites cylindrica, assembly GCA_964035525.1. Lineage (NCBI taxonomy): Eukaryota > Metazoa > Cnidaria > Anthozoa > Scleractinia > Poritidae > Porites > Porites cylindrica. Next base: position 11,876,096 of record OZ037784.1, read on the forward strand.
TTCAGACATAAAGCTTACCCTGAGCTGTTTCAAAGACTTCCACTTACCCTTACCTAAGTAGTAGAAAATTCGCTTTTTATTTTTTTCGAAACTGAGAGTCCGTCGAAGCGTTTACATGGACAGCTGTTTTGCAGATTTCTTTAAGTTGGGGTATTTTCAACTCGTCAAGACACTTCGCCTCTATTTCTCCTTTCTCTGACCTGTAAACAACCCCTTTACTAGCAATAATAATTTCGCAAACTGTTTCAAAACAACGCGCCATGCTGGATAATAACATTTGATCGTAACGTCATCCGTGTGTCTGTGACTTTGATTGATCGATAGGCTACGACAAATACGTCCAATAACAGTGCAACTAAAACGAGCCTCTCCCACGCACCCTCTTATAAGCTTATAAGCTTCTCTTCTGCAAACAAATATTAAATCCGATTCAGACCCCCCCCCCCCCCCCCATCCCCATGGGTATTTAAGCCTTCTCGCCCCCCCTCAAGTTGTATTGAGGGAAATTCGGTTAAGAGTTTTGAAGCTTTGTTATGAAAACCAGTTCACAATAAATAAATTCATATTTTGATCAGCACGGCTTTAGTTTATTTTCGAGGCGTTTTTTCGATTCCATTAATGAACTCTCTCGGAGTGAAGCCATCCGTTTATAAGCCCTCTTGAACCACCTGAAGGCCGATTTAGACGATACGATTTTTGCTTACGACGACTATCGTGCGCGACTAGCATGCGTCATGACTTCACGACTGATAGTGTCGAGTAAATTAGACCAAAGACATTCGTGCGACACTGCGGTGGATGTCGTAAGTGAAAATTGTGCTCGTGTGGGTAGTCGAAAGTCATGACGTACGCTAGTCGCGCCCCGGCGATAGTCGTAGGCAAAACTCAGCTTTTACGAAGCCCAGGGCTTATATGGGGCAGGTTACGTTATATGGTAAGAGCCCGAACGCCGGTTACAAGTCAGAACACATTATATTAAGTTAGATAACTAACGCACTCTTGTATGGCCTTCCTAAGTATAAGATCCAGCGCCTGCAATACGTGTTGAACTCTGCCGCTAGGCTAGTTACATTGTCTAGGTAGCGTGATCACATATCGCCAGTACCTACGGAGCTTCATTGGTTGCCAGTTGAGCAGCGCGTAGAAATTAAGACCTTGTTATTTACATATAAAGTGGTGAATGGTATGGCACCTGTTTATCTCCAGGATCTAGTAGACCTTTATAGACCTTGCCGTGGCCTTAGATCAGGCAACATGCAGCTTCTGAAGACGCAATCTTGTAATTTAAAATCGTACGGGTTCAGGGCATTTTCTATATGTGCCCCTCAGCTTTGGAATGCCCTTCCACGGGAGCTAAGAGTGTGCGGTTCTGTAGGTAGTTTTAAGAAAGCCATGAACACGTTTCTTTTCAAAAAGGGTTATTTTTTAGTAAAACTAAGGCAAACCTTTATATAGTATGTTAGAAATTGGTCCCAAGATTTTGAGATTTTATTTAAGTTATATTTTATTTTTTTTAAGGCAATTTTCATTTTTTTATTAATGTGAAGCGCTTATGGGCTCTTAATAAAATAAGGTTAATTTAAGGCAGCTGCATGTAGACTGATTACTACGCAAAAGCAGTGAAATTTCACCAAAAAAGGAATTTGCGTTCTTTCACAAGCGCTATATAAATAAATTGTTATTATTATCAATTGTTATTATTATTATTACAATCTTTTTTAGTTTCCTTACGAAAGAGGCACAAATACCTTTAAATAAAGGTGTTGCGAGCTATTTGATTCATCGCGGAAACCACTGGGAGGAATTTTGTAACTAAGAAAATTTATTCATGTCGTTTTTTTCCGCTGATTTAAATGATGACCATCAAAAACCACATCAAATAGCTCATAAACATAATTAAGGACCAAAAGACAGGTAATTTGGGTCCGATAATCTCAGAAGAAGAAGAGAAATAAAAAAAAAAAGGGAAGAAAAGCTATTGCCAATAACCGGATGCGGTTCTGCCGCGGCACTATTGCTTACTATCCATTTTAATGATGTGTATACGCCTCTTCAGTCAACCTTAATCATCACCTTATGCGGATGATACAGTAATTTTCACGGCTGCTAAAGATCTAAAATCCATTCAAAGGCATCTCAATGAAGATTGTCACACCTGTCTTCTTGGTTTCGTGATAATGAGCTTGTCCTTAATCTAAAAAAAGGCAAAACTGAGTGTATGATCTTCGGTACTGCCAAAAGGCTTAATGCATTGAATGGAAGACAACTAGCCTTGACTGTAAATGGAACACTGATTAATACCACTGATAAATACTTTGGTGTAAACTTGGATTCATCCTTAAACCTCGAATCACATTTTGTCAAAATGTACAAAAGAGGGGCTGGAAGATTTAATTTACTCAGGAAAATCCGACCTTTAATCGACAAGAGCAGTGCTGAGAAAATCTACAAAGCAATGATTCAACCTGTTTTTACGTATTGTGGATCTTTGGGTCTCTGTTTGTCTCGTTCCCGTAAGAGTCGAATTAAAAGCATTGAACGCCGAAGTCAGAAAGTCATTGGTGGAAATGATCAAGTCCAGACAGTGAAGAGTTTAATAAAGAGACATTCCTGCAAGCTTGTGTTTGATTGTCTTCAGGATAACGTTTTTACCCCTTTTAAATGATATTTTACAAAAATTGAACACAACATTAACACTAGAAACAATGGCTGTTCACTAAAACTTCCCAAAGCCAAATTAGAATTTGTACGGAGACGTTTTACCTTTCAAGGGGCTCTAGTTGACAATACTTAACCTCGGCGTTTAAGAAATTTAAATCCTAGGTTTCTTTTGAAGAGTAATTTAAAATAGTTTTTTCGACAGTATTCCATAATTCACAACTCTTTTTAGTCTTGTTAGTCGATGATTTTTACAGATTTTGATTTGTAAATCTCAGATTTCTTAGTATTATTTTATGAGATAATTACAGGACCCTTTTGATAACAGTTCTTTTTATTAGAACTGCTAGGTTATCCTGTATAAATATTCGCGTTATTATTATTATTACTGCAAAGTTTTATCCGAAAAAATAAAGCCTTGCTCTAAATAACCTATACACGTCGTGAGATAATCCGCCGAGGCAACCTCGCTTCTTAGCTCGGTTGCCTCGTTGGCAAAAAGTTAGTACATGTCGTCTATACATGTAGAGCTTGTTTTAATCACAAATCAAAATAATGTCAACTATGGACCGTCAGCGACTGGGATTTGCTTTTATACATAAATATAAGTTCAGCTGGCAGAGCACGTGGAGAAATATGTAGTTTCCTCCAGTCTCTTCGATTCCCTTTAAATGTGAGTATGATATTGGTTATTGCTAATTTTAGAATAATATGTTATTGGAAATTTTGAGTATATACCCTCTAAGAAAGAGGGTGAATATACGGACATCCAAAATGTACAGTCTTTTGTCTTTTGTGGTATTCTGAAGTTGTCTGCCAATTCACTGCCCATTTGCCGGCTGCCAATCTGACCGGCTGAAGTTGTCTGCCAATTCGATTTAAGCGAGAAATAGTAACTTTATGGCTAGGAATCAGCAAGAGAACTGTTGTATTCGTCGTTTACAAGTTTTTTTTCAAACCCATTCAGCTGCTTTCACCGATTTTTCATGGTGAGCGCGTTTAAGTCCAACTTCTCACTAGAGAAGATTTTCGAGGACTCTATGCATTTTCCATCGCTACTTTCCGATTTCAAAGTTTAATTACTTAAACTGCAGTTAGTCCACCAATGAGAACCATACTCTTTCCGCTGTTTGATTTTTTTGGGGCCTCCTGGCCCACTTTCTTGCTTTCCGGCCTACGGGCCGATTTCTTTACTAACTATTCGGTACCTTAAATATCTAAAAAACAAAATGAAAGTTAAATCAAAAACGAAAACCAAACACTGAAATAATAGTAACTAACTTTAACCTCTCTGGAATAGAAACCCCCGACTGAAATCTTAACAAAGAAAAGCTTCCATTAATAGACCCCTTCCGTGTAAATTAAAGGCCCTCAAGGAAGGCTTTGAAAAATATCAGTTCCGAATATGTCAGAATGTTACGGTATTTTCTCTGAAATTACGAAATTAAATCTTTATTGATTACCCTGTTCCTGTTGAAACTGATCTATTAAAAGTTACTAAAAATGTAATCAGTGAAATAAAATTTGTCTCTTAACTTCAATTTCGCCTCCCATTATAGCGCTTAGAAACAAAACAAACAACTTACAGTTTTATGAGTGTTGGTTCAATTTCCCACGCTATTCAAGTTGAAGGTCCAAGTTGGCTAGATATTTGTTAGCACGTGCAAGTAACGTCACGTTGTCTTTTAATACTATCGTTGCTTGTCCAGTGTTTCTCTAGCGGCTGCGTTGTTGGTGCATAAGAGCGTTTTAAAAGAGAAGAGCTAGCATAAATCTGGTGACTTTTGTTCGCAAGTGCTTGAGGAGCCAGTTTTTTTACTTGTCGTGACCTGTACAACATTCGTACCAAATATCGTGTGGAGCTAAATGTTATTTTACTTGTCACTGCTCCTTGGTTAGCGGGAAACGATAGTCTATGCACGCAAATAAGTATACTAGTCTGGACTTTTCGCGTAAAATTTTCAAATGCAAATGCACATCGATATCCCGGAAAACCGCGTAAAGCCTGTAAAAAAATGAACGACTAATCTAGTGATTTTAAAAACACATGTTTCGATCGATCTGAACCAGTGTTATGATTAATATTTGATATTACAATAACTGATGATACGTGATGTGATTATATGAACTCATATTATCGTTCATTTTAGTGCGCATTTTTGTTTGGATGTAAAGGCCGAGAGGGCGAATGTCTGAGCGCCGTTCATTATTCTTATCATGGTGGGTTGGGAAGCGGCCTCGCCCCAATTGGGTAATGTTAAAATCGTTCCAGTATTTTATATCGTTTGCATAGGGAAACTTCCTTTTCCCTTTTTTTCATCTGAACAACAAATTTCATAGTTTTTTTCTTTTATGTTGTTGTTGTTTTTTCGGATCAATTTAGGTTTCTGGGAAACTGCCCACCTACCCCTCCCATAAGCTAACATTAACATTTACTTCTCACTTAAGGCAAAATGATGGCTTAGGGGAAGGTTAGGTGGGTAGTTTCCCAGAAACCTAAATTGATCCATTTTTCTAGCAAATGTGTATGTCGTATATAGCTCTCTGGCTGGTACGATACAGTGTAGTTTGGTTTTCGTCAGTTTCTTGTATTCTCTATTATTTATAGCTGATGACAGATCATGTAATTTGGTGATGAACACGCCATAACGATATTATTAAAGATTTTTGATATTGACAATATTATTGACACTCTTTGTGAGGGGTTCTATTCTTGCTCAGTTGTGTCTTACCAGGGGCCATTTGCAAAAAGTAAGTTCAGACGTTTGAAAACAAAGAGATTGACCAGGCTTAGCGTTTACGTGGAACGCAAAAATGTATGCAACTGGTCCCTGGTTTATTTACAAGGGGGAAGTTACTTTAAAGCTTTTTGTTGGCCCAATTTTTTTTTAACATTTTGTCGAGTCAGAATTATTTTTACTCTGGAATGGTAACGAGAGAGGTTAAACGTGGAAAGCGGGATTTTCAAGATGGCGCAACCGGCAGAAACGCGATAAAAGGCCAGGAAAGGAAGGGGAATTAGGGCCTCTTCATATGAGCCCGGTTGACCGGGCTGGCTCGGTTACCGGGATGAATTTTGCCTTGGGTTCATATGAGAAATTTTAGCCCGGTTTCCGAGATGAGAAAAGGTCAAAGATCCTGGGTACGAGTTCTGGCGCCAAATTTGGGAAACAAAGCAAACATGGCGAAACACAACAATTTTAACTTTCGGGCCTATCTTAGCATCGGTAACTCTTAAAGCTGTATCACTGCAGTTAAATGGGATGCTTATGATGTGGAAAACACAGCAGGCAATGCAAGACGATGCCATCCGGACCGCCAGAATTCATTCCGCCGTTCATCCCGGTTACCGGGATGAAGTGTTCATATGGCAAAATTTCCAGCCCGCTTACCGAGATCTCGGTTGGAAAAACCGAGATCTCGGGAACCGAGCCAGCCCGCCCTCTCATATGAACACATCGAAAATTTTACAAAGGATTTAGAGGTGAGGCGAGATCTCGGAAACCGGGCCAGCCCGGTCAACCGGGCTCATATGAAGAGGCCCTTAAAGGGTTTACACTATTTTATACTCCCCCCTGTCCCACCTTGTCTGGACCCGCCGTTGGGGAAAACGTAAACGAAATTCGAAGTTCTTTTTTAATTTTTCAGTCTCCAGAAATGTTTATTTCCGCTTAAAGAGTTTTAATTTGACGAAATGACGTAATAATGATGTCATTATAATAGAAAAATCATATTTTGGTGAACTCTCACTCGTGGTCACTCATGGTCATTCGTGGTCACTCGCGTGTGCTGTTAGACGGAATCCTATTCAAGAGCCTAACCTAGTACATTGAATTAGGTTCATACAAAGTTCGGCGTCTGTATCAATTAAGAACGGCTCAGCCGTTTTTTCCACCTAGCTCGGCCGGGAATTACGCATTTGGAGCGACACTGGAAAGGCTTTGATTTAGACGACGAACATTTGATGCGCCCGAACCTTGTGCATAAAATATTGTAACGTATAAAATATTATAACCAAATGAGGATTTTTATCCTTTCGAACTTTTAGTTCGGCTGGAATTAAGATCGGCGTCTGAATCAGTGCAGGTCGGCCTTAAATCGAATTAGGTTCGGCTCATGAAAAGATCGGCGTCTGAACCGGGCCTAAGTTGACGAAAATGTATATAACCTCTCGTTGTATCTTAAGAAAAAATCTTTACCAGAGTATATGGTCGATGTTTTGGCCTTCTTAAGTTATGAAAATTACGCAAGCCTAAGTTATTTGGAGATAATTAAGCAGAGATTTAAGAAGTGTATATACCGTAAAATTCCGAAAATAAGCCCCTCCGTGTATAAGCCCCCCAAACTCGTAACACAAAAAACCCTCCGTTAAATCGCCCGTCCAAATATATATATAAGCCCCCCCGAGGCTTGTACTCGGAAATTGTGCTCAAATACAAAGTAAAACAAAGCAAAAACATTAAATTTCCTTCCAACTATAAGGCTAGCCTAATCGATTTTGAAACGCTAATTTCCCTCCATAGATAAGCCCCTCCGAATATATAACCCCCTGTACAGCCCCCGAAATGATCCCTACCCCGAAATGATCCCCAACCCTGAAATGATCCCCAAATCGACCCCGAAATGATACCGACCCGGAAATGATCCCCATTTCTCTTCACGTCGACGCCAAAATGATCCCCATTTAATTTTAGGAATGGAATGATATCCTAGAACTATGGATCGTGCAAAATGCACAACATTATAACTTAAGCTTCACTAATAATCTTCACTTGCCCACATGACATTAATTTGGGATTACACTTTGAACTGGATTAAACGCCGGAAAATATTATTATCAAAAAAATACACAAAGTCTAGTATATTTTTAGGATCACCATGAACTGCAACTGATAATATCAAGAAACATAACATTTTTTAAAATTATTCTTAGGTGATTATAGCCCGGGTTATAGAGAAAACTGCATAGATGTTAAGTTCTAAAAATAATGTTAAAACTGCATGCCTTGGATATTGAATTTTAAAAGTGGTGTTTTAACACTTTTTAAAATCTTAAAATGATGTTGAAGATGCAAAAGTATACATAACGGCGATTAGATGACAAAAGCGCTAAAAAATCACATAAACTGTAGCGAAATGTTTATTTTAAGGTAAAAAAAAAAAACACTGCAAATACCGTGTACGATCAGCCTTGCTCAACGTCGGATCCAAAAAGATCGTGATCATTCAAAATAGATCAAATTGAAAACGTTACGGTCAAGAAGACTTTAGCAGGTTTCAGTCTGAGTCTTGGGTTTGTGTGTAAGTGCGTCAGTGCGAGGAATGTCGGAAGCTCGTTGTATTTGGATCTTAACAAAGGTTTTGTCGTAGCCGCGATTACACTTTTCATTCTACAGGTGAGACCCACCACATCAAATCTCATATCACTTGTGAAACTTTTAATGTTATCTATTTGATTCAATGTCGCCTGTGTAATCTACAATATATTGGAGAAACCAAAGTAAAACGTCGCCTCAAAGACCGTTTTAATGAACACAGACGACCTATACTCAACCCTACTGGTAATTACATCCATACTGCAGTTTCAGAACACTTTTTAACCAGTAATCATTTCGACAATCATATGCTTTTGATTCCTATTGAAAAACTTAAAAATGGGCGTGATTCTTTCAGGAAAGCACGTGAAGCCCACCTTATCCATAAAGCTAAGACAATTGAGCCTCTGGGCATCAATAAACGTGATGAACTGTAACTATATATATCTTATATGTTTTATTTTTTGGGTATCTTGTCTTTTAAAGTAGCCACCATACCACGTCATATTATGTAATTTACTTCTTATATATTTCTGTGAATTCGTGATATCTCAATGAACCTGATGAAGACTGGCATTGGCCAGTCGAAATATCGCAGCTAAACTCTATTTCACTTTGTTTGATCAGTCGCTGCTAAAGTCTTCTTGACTCAGACTCGTACCCAGTCGCTATTTAAGTGTTTTTTGGGATGAGAGACGATTGGGGATTAGGTTGAGGCGCGCGCGGGGTCTCATGGGAAGGGAAGAAGGAAAAAATACTGTTCTTGACTGTAACGTTTTCAATTTGTAGCGAAATGTTAAACGCGATTTAAGAACGTAAACGCTGCAACAGATTTGTAATAATTCCGTGACGGAATACAAGTTCCATTCCAAGAATTAATTGGGGATCATTTCGGGGTCGACGTGAAGAGAAATGGGGATCATTTCGGGGTCGGTATCATTTCGGGGTCGATTTGGGTATCATTTCAGGGTTGGGGATCATTTCGGGGTCAGGATCATTTCGGGGGCTGTACACCCCCTCCAAAAATAAGCCCCTGAAAAAGGGCCTTTAAAAAATATAAGAAATTAAACTTTTCCAGAAAGATATAAAAAAATGTGAATTAAAACAAACCATTGGTAAATGTGTTATACATAGTACAATTAGTAACGAAAACATTCTGTAGGAATTCAGTGCAAACAAATCTTTGCAAATGCAAAGCTCAAGTTTTTCACTGTAATTTTCCCATTAAGCTGTTCGCTTTCGATTTGTTTTATTGTGAAGCTGAGCTCAGTGTTTATTGTTGTACACCAAGTTCATTTCCACCTAATTTTTAAACTCACTTATCGCGCTATTTTGTGAGTTTTTGATTATTTCTGATTAAAACTGAGAAAAATGACACTTTTCACTTGCCTTAGCACTCTGGCGAGATTTTCTTACTGTCTTATTAAAATAATTGTCGTATTGTTTTCATCTTTTTAGTTTACCTCCCTTTCGATATAACCTTCCCCAGACTGAAAAAGCACCCAGTTTGATCAAGTACCTCCATACGGGTTATTGTGTCTAAGTTGTTTTCGTCAATGAAAAAGTTGTAGAAAGTTCTAAGTTCGTAAAGAAAAGGAATCAATGAAATAAATAAATAATAAATCTACAACAAGTGACGTTTTTGGTTGCCGTATTCGTCGTTGTTACTAAAGCTCCCCATTACCTGGGGAAACCGTTATCTATTGTATTCATTATTGTACGTGATATCTTACAGTGAATATGCAACAATCAAGTGATACTTCTAAGTAAACATATGCATCATGCGCACCCTCAACAGTAACTGCATACTCATAATAAGTTATATAACTCCATAAATTGTCAGCTACCCTCTCTTCTCAGTTGTCGACTAGGTGCCCAGGATTACAGGTACGTCGACAGTCGAAAAAACATTAGACTTGGCTGCAGAAAACTCCTCAAGTATTCATAGTTGGCATAACTTTCCGAAGACTAAAATAAACTTGATAGTCTATTTAAGATATTGTACTGATAACATGACTTTGTAGAAATCGAAAACGTCATTGTAGATACCATATGAAGTGTAAAAAGTGCTAGTTATCAGCCAAATGGTTTTGCTTTGAAAGAGCCAGATTGGGTGTCCAGTTTGGGTTTCTTTTTGGTAATCAGCACCTTTTGCACTTCATATTGTATTACACTTCATATTGCATTTTTCTCTTTTAATCACATGCAACTAAACTTTCACACGCAACTCCCTATATAATAAACTCAAGGAACTAAAAAAAATACAAGAATTTGAAAATGATGACATGGAGTCATTGAAACGTCATTCATTGATATCGCTAATTTTCGTTCTCAATTTCTTTTCTAAAGCCTCCGTTATTAGAAATGTACAGTTCTCTTCGCATTGTAGAGTCAGTTAAGACTTTTCGTTCTTTATTTTTCCTTTTTGTTATTCTGAATTGTAGTTGTTGTTGTTTTGTGAATGAGGGTTAGAAGGAGGAGTCGGAGAACCTTTGGGGCCGGTCATTTGATTCCATCAATTCTTGCATTATTTTGATCTAAAATCGGTTATATTTATTCAGTTGGTGAATAAAGCATGCCGGATCAGGCAGGAATGTTTTTTCCATCCCGGATGGATTTAAGGTAAATAAGTTATATTTCGCCTCCTTTTTTAACTCAAAAGGGCGAGTTCTCGCGGACAGCTTGGAAGGGGGGATAGCGACGGTGTAATATCCTGTCACCCGAAGTAATGTTTTCTAATTTTTGCTGCTTGTCCACCAATGAGAACCATACTCTTTCCGCTGTTTGATTTTTTTGGGGCCTCCTGGCCCGCTTTCTTGCTTTCCGGCCTACGGGCCGATTTCTTTACTAACTATTCGGTACCTGAAATATCTAAAAAACAAAATGAAAGTTAAATCAAAAACGAAAACCAAACACTGAAATAATAGTAACTAACTTTAACCTCTCTGGAATAGAAACCCCCGACTGAAATCTTAACAAAGAAAAGCTTCCATTAATAGACCCCTTCCGTGTAAATTAAAGGCCCTCAAGGAAGGCTTTGAAAAATATCAGTTCCGAATATGTCAGAATGTTACGGTATTTTCTCTGAAAATGCGAAATTAAATCTTTGTTGATTACCCTGTTCCTGTTGAAACTGATCTATTAAAAGTTACTAAAAATGTAATCAGTGAAATAAAATTTGTCTCTTAACTTCAATTTCGCCTCCCATTATAGCGCTTAGAAACAAAACAAACAACTTACAGTTTTATGAGTGTTGGTTCAATTTCCCACGCTATTCAAGTTGAAGGTCCAAGTTGGCTAGATATTTGTTAGCACGTGCAGGTAACGTCACGTTGCCTTTTAATACTATCGTTGTTTGTCCAGTGTTTCTCTAGCGGCTGCGTTGTTGGTGCATAAGAGCGTTTTAAAAGAGAAGAGCTAGCATAAATCTAGAGCGTTTTAAAAGAGAAGAGCTAGCATAAATCTGGTGACTTTTGTTCGCAAGTGCTTGGGGAGCCAGTTTATTTACTTGTCGTGACCTGTACAACACTCGTACGAAATATCGTGTGGAGCCAAATGTTATTTTACTTGTCACTGCTCCTTGGTTAGTGGGAAACGATAGTGTATGCACCTAAATTAGTATACTAGTCTGGACTTTTCGCGTAAAATTTTCAAATGCAAATGCACATCGATATCCCGGAAAACCGCGTAAAGCCTGTAAAAAAATAAACGACTAATCTAGTGATTTTAAAAATACATGTTTCGATCGATCTGAACCAGTCGAACCAGTGTTATGGTTAATATTTGATATTACAATAACTGATCATACGTGATGTGATCGTATGAACTCATACTAACGTACATTTTAGTGCGGATATTTGTTTGGATGTAAAGGCCGAGAGGGCGAATGTCTAAGCACCGTTCATTATTCTTATCATGGCGGGTTGGGAAGCGGCCCAGTCCCAACTGGGTAATGTTAAAATCGTTCCAGTATTTTAAATTAATTGCATTGGGAAACTTCCTTTTCCTTTTTCTTTTATACTGTTGTTGTTGTTGTTTTTGTTTTTTTCGGATCAATTTCGGTTTCTGGGAAACTGCCCCTCCCATAAGCTAACAGTAACACTTACTTCTCACTTAGGGCAAAATGATGGCTTAGGGGAAGGGTGGGTGGGCAGTTTCTCAGAAACCTAAATTGATCCATTTTTCTAGCAAATGTGACTGTTTGTCGTATATAGCTCTCTGGATAGTACTATACAGCGTAGCCGTTGGTTTTCATCAGTTTCCTGTCTTCAGTTATTTATAGGTGATGACAGATGATCATGTAATTTGGTGATGAACACGTATAACGATATTAGTAAAGTTTTTTGATATTGACATTATTATTGACACTCTTTGTGAGCGGTTCTATTCTTGCTCAGTTGTGTCTTACCAGGGGCCATTTGCAAAAAGTAAGTTCAGACGTTTGAAAACAAAGAGATTGACCAGGCTTAGCGTTTACGTCGAACGTAAAAATGTATGCAAGTGGTCCCTGTTTTTTTTATCAGTGGGAAGTTACTTTAAAGCTTTTTGTTGACCCAATTAATTTTCTAACATTTTGTCGAGTCAGTATTGTTTTTACTCTGGAACGGTAACGAGAGAGGTTAAACGTGGAAAGCGGGATTTTCAAGATGGCGCAACCGGCAGAAACGCGATAAAAGGCCAGGAAAGGAAGGGGAATTAAAAGGTTTACACTATTTTATACTCCCCCCTGTCCCACCTTGTCTGGACCCGCCCTTGGGGAAAACGTAAACGAATTCCAAGTTCTTTTTTAATTTTTCAGTCTCCAGAAATGTTTATTTCCGGTTAAAGAGGTTTTTAAAAATTAAAATTTGATGAAATGACGTAATAATGATGTCATTATAAGAGAAAAATCATATTTTGGTGATTAGTTTTAATATGTTATGGCATTAGTTTTAAATGTAGAACCGCAATGTGAGGCAAAAGAAATAAAACTTTTCCAGAAAGAAAAAAAAAATGCGAATTAAAATAACTTACCATTGGTAAATGTGTTATACATAGTACGATTAGTAATGAAAACATCTTTAGAAGAATCCTCTCCCGATTATATTGTCGGTGTCTTGGCCTTTTTAATTTATGAAAATCACTCAAGCTTTTAAGTTATTTGGAGATAATTAAACAGAGATTGTAGAAAGGTATTTATGGATGCCACTTATAGAAACTATATGTATTTAAGTCGACTGTAGTAGTTTTAAATATAGAACTTCAAGGTGAGGCGAAATAAATAAAACTTTTCCTGAAAGAAAAGATACGAATTAAAATAACTTACCATTAGTGGCTTAAAATGTGTAGTACAATTAGTAATGAACCCCGGGATTCAGTGTAAACAATTCCTTGCAAATGTAAAGCTCAAGAGTTTTTGACTGTAATTTTCCCAAGCTGTTCGCTTTCGATTTGTTTTATTGTGAAAAAGAGCTGTTTAATTTAAACTCATGTACCATTCTATTTTGTGAGTTGTAAATTATTTCTGATTAAAACTGAGAAAAATGACACTTTCCACCTGCCTGATCGCTCGTTTGGCAAGATTTCCTAAAATGTAGTATTGTTTTCCTTTTTTTTTAAAGTTAACCTCGCTTTGACGTAACTTTCTCAAGGTCGACAACGCAATGGCTACATAAATACGGTCAATGGCTCTATATTGCAATAGAAAGTGTACTTTTACGTAGTCTGAGAAGTAAACAGCTGATAATAATGAGAAGAAAGAAATTGTTGCAAACATTATGCTGTATAGCTCGAAAATATTTTTCTAGAACAGATAGGGAAGTTAGCGACTTTGAAAAAAAGGGTTGCTAGAATTTAAGGACTAAGTGTGAGTCAGCTTTTTAAAACAAAAAGGAAAAACCATTGAATTTATATGAGGCGCAAAGCATCTAAAAGGATCAAACCATTGTTTCCGTTTTTGGCTCCGCAAAAACTAAAATAAAATAAAAATAACAACGACAACAACAATAAATATCTAAATAGCTACAAATCGATACAAATACGAGGGATAATATAAGAGCAATTCTTGCCGCTTGAACTTGGGATTCCTATGCCTTCCTGTGAGAAGTCTGGAACTAGTTTACATCTGAACTGGCGGGAAGCTCAAGATGGCGGCTGGTGGTTGAAGAATGGAGTCTACCTTTTCTACTACGAAGTATTTACTTTCTTTTACATGTTGTACCTGGATACTATAGAGAGCAAAAGAATCCACACCCCTCCCCCTCCCCTTCATTCAAAGTTGTGGTGTTTGTTGTTTTCTATAGGTAGCTTGGGAAAAAAAGCTTTATTTTCCCCTCTGGAAGTCAGTAAAGAGTCAGAAAGCTCTTTTAGGGCAGTGTCTCGACTAATTTTGTGGCCAATTGTACAGCTGTAGGTTGGTTCTCAATTCCCTTTGTCTGTTAGCCCTGATTACACTGCTTTCATGAATTAGGGCTAGAAGACAAAGGAAATTGAGAATCAAACCAGATTAAAAACAAAAATCAATCATAACCTGAATTTAATTTTGACCTTAGTGGTATTTTATCATGCCATGTGCTAAGTGGTAGCTTGGGATGGGAGATGTTCATGGGTTGCTCCAAAAAGTGGAGAAATGATTCCTTCCAACTTCAACTGGGAAAACTCTTTTACTATATACATGTAGGTGGTGTACTGTTTGAGAAATGGTTGCTCATGAGGATCAAACTGTATTCATTTGTTAATAATACTGTCTTTCAGGGCTTGGTGAGATCAGTGAAAGTTTACTGAGTGATCAGAATCTAACACCAGCAGACTTTCTTGATGGACCATTAGAGACACTGAAATCTTCACAAGAGGATTGCGATGTCTATTGTGCAAGCCCCAGTCCTGTCAAATGTCACGAGTTCAAGACTCCTCTGACATCCAGATATAGCAACAAGGCTTCAGTGACTCCTTCTTTGTTCTCTCAAGATGAATCTGTTCATCTTACCCCAGTCTTAAGTGAGTGCCTTGTTCAAAGCTTCTTATGCACAATGTAAAGTGTATTAATTAATGCAAAATTGAAATTAACAGATGTGTATTATTATTAATTATTGAGGTTACGCTCTTCTGGCCTGTTTGGGTGACCAGTGAAAATCCATGTTTTACCTCATCTGTCTTGTTGTCTTTGAATCATAACATGAATTATTAATTTACATTCTACTCCTTCACGTTTAAATTTTTGAGGGGAAACTGGCAATTTGTAAATGTGACAAAATAAATGCTTTGGAATGTTCAAAAAGATGTAGATGTGTAGTACATGTCTTACATACATGTCTTGTGCTGGGAACGTGCATAACGTAAGCAGTACGCGTGTTGCTGAGTTCGACTTCCTCACGGAGAACCTCGATAGTGGAGGTTAAACTTTTCGTTACTCACTTTGATTTTCATTTAAACTCTGTTTATATCACATTGTGTCCTAAACGAGCTATCTCGATGTAAATTCTGTAAAAACGGATTTTTTAATACTTTCTTTCCCATTTCACATATATGCCATTTTGAAATTCGCCCCAGTCCTGTCTCAAAAATGGGAGGAAATGCGTTTGGTGCGCACTTTCTGCAGCAATACCGCGAAAACGAGTACGGTGACCGCAATTTTTTATCCCATAATATTATTAAATAAGGACAGTTCTTCCTTTCGATGAGAAAAAAATTGTCACAAATCTATGTTCAGTTTTTGGCAATTTTACTAAATTGTACGGATTGAGCTATCACGGGTCGAATAGCACGCATCCAATTTAATTCTACTTTGGAGTGTAAAGTAAAAAAAGGGCATTAAAAGGCATTTTTCTGGAACGCAAGCGGATAAGCAATACATTAAAGTCAAATTCTGTGCATTACCGCACGCATCATCGAAAAAACCTCTCCTTTTTGTCTAGCTTTGGGCTGCGCGCGAAACTAGACAAAGGTTCCTGAAAACCCGTATTTGTCAGCATTGTGACATGAAAATGAGCATAGTGACCCCCACTTTTTATTACTTTGTTATCATCTTCTTGACTTGTTCAGGGTTCTCAATAGAAGGCGGCACCCGGCGATTGATCGCCGCATACTTTGGGATTTATAGCCGCTTACTTTTTGTTTAAGTCGCTTTTCTTTGCTTTGTTTTGACACCTCTGGCTTTGCTGAAGAGCCTCCTACTTTATCAGTGATCACCTCCTACTTACAAATCTACTGAGAACCCTGCTTGTTACATCAGTGTACCAAGTTTGATTTACAATCTGTGTTAGGTTCTTTTACTAAGGAATCACCTTACAAGTATTAGGTCAAACAATGGTTTAAACCGTACATAATGTATTCATTTTGTTTTTTTGAAAGGCTTAAAGTGTAATATAAGAACACGTTCACAACTTACGTGTGATGAAGACACAGAGTTGGTTCATGGAAGTCCAGCAAGCCCTCTTGACACTCTTTCTAGACACTCCAGTGGCTGTGACTGGTCTAAAGGAAGAACAAAGACCCCTGACTTGTTAGCAGAAATAATGGTAAAATGATTATGGTTTTTGCTCAGTCATGGACTATGAGTGACGCCATATGAGCAGGGATTTCATTAAGAAGCGGGGGCCAGGGATTTTCCTGGGCTACTATGAATGTGCCCGCCAGCCTCTTTCATAGGAAAATAGAGGAAACATAGCACTAAAAGAAATCCCTAGCTGTTTTATTCCTTGTCTACATGTACTTGTTGTATTTACATGGCAACTTAAGACAAAATCCATTAGGAAATTGAGTAATTTTAATTTTCAGAGGACAAAAACCTTGTACCAGAATAATTAAAGAATATCGCTTTCTTTTTTAGACTTTTCAAGGGCTATAGATATGATGAGTTATCTGTAATAACACCAAAGACAGTTTCCTATGTGATCCCGAGAAAATAAATGTCAAACTTCACAAGAATTGTGAAAACACAGGTAAAACTCTGAAAATTTCATGTAAAAGATAAATGATTTGACATTTATTTTCTTGAGCTCCCATAAGAATTTTCTTTGGTGTTATTACAGATTACTAAGTACATCTATAGCCCTTGAAAAATATTTAAAAAAATGCAATATGCTATAAATTATTTTGGTACAAGATTTTTTTCTACTGAGAGTTAAAATTACTCAATTTCCTGGTGGATTCCGTCTTAAAATCTTAGTGACATTCCTGTATGAGTCACTAGGAGGCAGTGTGGCCGAGTAGTTAGAGCATTGGACTTGCAATTCAGAGGCCGTGAGTTCATGTCCCGCCCTGACCATTAGCTGGATTTGTTCACAGTAGTCTTGAGTTCAAATCCTCCGCCATGTTTGTAAATAGCCAGCTGGTTTGCCTCCGGCTAGGTGGAATTCTTTAACCTGTTAGCTTAATTGAAATTATTAAATTTGTTTCAGGCATTTTCACGCCCCACTAGCATTAGTGCTATAAATTCTGCTGTGGTAAACAAAGGACATTATTTTTTTATTTTATTATTTTATGTTCAGTAATACCCTGTGTAGAACAACTTCTTTTTGTTAACCGAAAAAGGTTCTAATGATAATTATTAGAACCTTTTAAGATATAAAGCTACAATATCATTATATTATTATTGATTATAATTGACAGTGCAGGCGATTCAAGCTTTTAGTCCTATAGTCTCTCTACTTTGCCCCCCTTCCTTTGAAATATCCAAATTTATTTAGTGTTTCCTCTCTAAAAAGCAGATTCCCTAAATTGCCACAATTTGATTTGTTACACTTAACAGTGACCACTGTGTAAACAACGAACCTTGTACTGAATTTATTAACGTTAACTTGCAGATTGCTAACTCTGTACATGTAAGCGGAATAGGACACTTCTAAAGCAGACTATCAAAAACGTCTCGGTTTCTAATAGGCACATGCCTAGTAACTTTTTACTGATAATCTTCCTTTTTATTTCCTCGCCACCTCTTATTGCCTGGATTCTTTTTGTAAAAATAATATTCGATTTTCGTTCAAATGGTGCGCTATGGATGGATATTCGGTTTCCGTGTTTTGCCTTATAGCACCTCAATACACTGTACGGTTCTTTTGTCGGAATTACAGTGCAAATGTAGTAAGCTGTATGTTTTACTATAACTATTAAGAAAATCCTCGTGCCCTTTTTGGTTGTCTAAGAGTTTACTGACAATAATCGAGCAACTCTTTGTGCGCTGATTGGTCGAGAGCTACGGTGTACGAGAGTATACATGTATACATGTACACCACGGAAATGACACAACGACTGCGGAATCCGCTTGTTTATCTCTGCCTCCCGCCCGTGATTTTCCAAGAAACTTCGCCAGAAATGGACGTTAAAAACTGTCAATGTAGTGTTATAATACAAAAAACAAATCGACAGTAATTTTTTAAGGTCTACATAGACCATAGAAATGCCATCAAACTGTTCAAAATTCATTTGGAACCGCCAACCGCAGGCGAGTGTTTTTACTACAAATAGACAATAAAAAATTGTTGTTTATGGGTGAGGATCATTCCCTTAAGTGACCAACAGCAATTTCTCCCAATACATAACGCAGAGAAACGGTTGCTAGAATTAACAGGATGATAACTTAAGGGAAAATTCCCAGGCCCGGGTTGTTCAAACGTTGGATAGCGCTATCCACCGGATAAATTACATGTACTATCCAGCGGATAAATATTGGGGAAACCAATTGCTCTATCCACTGGATAGAGACTTATTCGGTGGATAGCGCTGTCCAGCCTTTGAACATCCGAGGCCTGACCTTTTATCAAATTCTCTCCACAATTTCCTAAAAGAATCCTCAAAGGGATGAGCGCGACCAGCTCCAGTTATGGAGACGTCTGTTATTGAAGGAAAATTGAAAGTTGAGTGACGGCGGTGTTGCCCCAGACAGAACAATAATATCGTCTCTAAACTTTTTTTTTCAAATTGTATGATAGAATCACTTGTAAACAACAAAAAAACAAAACAAACAAACAAATAAACAGCAACAAATACAGTAACGAAAACACAAAACTTGTCATTTTCAACACGCGCACGCTTGTCAGGATGCGTGTTTTTTTTTTTTTCAAAAGTGCGAGTATTGGTTTTCAGATTCATCTGAACTTTTTAATCATTAGCACCGTGAGATCCGGATAATAAACATTATTACATAGATATCTGTATCCCGAATTCTTTCCTTAAGTGGTAATTAAAAGATTTGATCCTTTATTCTCGGCGTGCATGAAAATGTGTACATATCGTATATATTTTAAGCTTCTTGTTACGTTCTTATCACGCCAATTACATGTGTAGACGTTCTTTTTGCCAGTCTTGAACGCTTCGATTGTGGTAAAACGAAATTTAAGGTGAAATCTGACCAACTGAAAATACTAAGTCGGGCAAATCATTCTGCATGTTATTGCGTCTACTTTTAAAGGAAACAATACTTATTATGAAGTCCTAAATAGGCATTGGCGCCATTTCACCTTTTGTGGTGCTTACATTGCGCGCTAATACTGCGGTCGAATTTTAAAGGTTTATTCTTATTTATTTGTTTTCGAGGGGGCTGTGAGAATAATTTGTTATAATTAAAACTCGCGTGAAGGAAAATGTTATCGGTAGTAATAATAATGATATTATATTTAAAAAAATCAGTGACACAATTTAATATTTTCCTGCATTTCAATTATTTTGTGACATTTTATTTTGGAATTCTTCTCTTTTTTTGCTAGGAATAATTGAAAATGAATGCTGTATGACTCTTTAAAGAGACTTGTGGTTATTAAACTTATGTCCCTTTGACTGAAGTCAATGTATTTTTACATAATCTTTAGTTGCTCTGTAATGGTCATTTTTATGCTCTGTTTATGCATAACGTCTCAGCTTTTCAGTAGTCAATAATATTGCTTTTTTTATGGGCAAAGACTTACCTAGATGACAACCGCTTTGCACTGAGCTAGCTTACATTAAAAGCGTAAGTTCTGCAGCGGGAAGAAATAGAAAAAAAAAAAAAAGAAAGAAAGTTCATATACGAAACAGCAGGAGTGTACGGGATAAGTTTGCGCTGTCTCGGTTAATTCTCGAGTATCTGTTACCTTGGAAATTCGTTCTTGCAAGAAAGAAGTAATGTTCCGCTTGATTTCTTTCTTCCAGGGGCAGAGGAGAAGTTCACTTTATTGCCTTCTAGCGGGAAGTGAAGATGACGAACCTGCGGAGTGGTCGGATTCAATGGCAACCCCACCACTGAAGATCGTATCACCATCAACAGCTGCGGGTAGGCGAGTCTGCTTTGAAGTTTTAATGATCCCTGATATAAATTCAACGCGCCATTAACCGGAGACCAAACTTTGAAAAACATCAATAGCCAGCAGTACGGAGACAATACTTCTATGAACAGTTACGCTTAGTTTGCTTATCTGTGATTTGCGAACCATTTGTTCATTATCATTGAAGTAATTCCCCAAAGAGCGAGCTCGGTTTTTCGCACGAACTGGTGAAGTAAGAATTTAACATTTTCTGTAGATCTCATCGACGGGTTATGTAGCAGACCTTTTTACCCCTGTTGTGATAATTACTTTCTTAGAGCTTTAGCATAACTTTAAAGTGAAATGGAGTATTTTGTTTCCTCGGGGAGTTCGCTTTCAACTGAGAGATCATAAATAATAAATAAGTTAGCGAAAAAAACGGGCGATGTAGCAACGTATTTTTTTTTTGTTATATGAGCGTTAAGAGGAAAACGAGAAAGACACATTTTTACCATCTATTAATTCTGAAAGGATATTAGCTTATCTTTTCCTTCTCTTGTCAGATTATTGACCAATCATTTATTAACTTGGGACTTGGCTTAATTTGTAAATGTTAAGGTTTCTTGCAAGGAAACCCCGAGGCGGGCTGTGTGCCATATATTATTCATGTTGTTTGGACGAAGCTTTTAGCGGCTTTCTAGAGCAGGGCGAAAAGCATATTTTATTTAGTTCTGTTTTGAAATTACATGCCTAATGTTAATTTATGATAAGAAGCGCTAATTCTCATTTCTATTTTCACCGAAGATTGAGGATTCTCAACGGTTTACACAACGTTTTTGACCTAAAACTCACTGTTAGTTTTAGAAGGAGTCAGACCTTGACTGAATATCATCTCTACGAATTGAATAATATAATTGGGTTAAACACTTTTTTTTGTCCATTGGTCAGTGATTTAACCGGTTGATACCTCTCCATCTTTCCAACCTTTTGTCAGGATTTCCTCCCTTTGGCTCGTAACCAGATTCTCCACGTGTGCAAAAAAGTGGTATTGGAGAGAGTTAAACTTGAAAATTTCCCTATCTTCCCCTTCAATTGTCATCTGTCAAAATGTCATAGACGCAGTCATATGTCGTGTTTTGAAATCCTACCAAGACTTTTAAGTGATAACAACCTTGTGCAGCACTGAAACATCACCAACCAATAACTGCTTCTCAACCATCAGCTTTAATTTATTTTAATGGATAAATTTTAAAATTCTATCTATTCTGACACAGCCATTAGTAAATAGGCCAGAAATTCAGAGGCACCAAGCTGCAAATAACAATCGGTCATCGCGGACATGTTCGACTAAAATTCAGTTGGCCAATGACGAAATCATGACTGAGGTTAGTCGTGGTCGGACATTAAGTCTGAACAGAATTAATACCAATAACTATTACCTTGCCGCAGACGTGCAAACTCTGCCTGGAGATACTAAGGAAATAATATTAAAGAAGTGAATGTACAGCTGCAATCAGTAATCACCCTCCAATCACGCATGTCTCATGCCCATTTTTTCGTTAAAGACGCGTAATGCGTCCTTGTTCGAGCCCGACCGCATTTTTTGTCCGAACAAAAAAACATCGCTTAGTCGGGCATATATCCTTTGAAGAAAGAAAAAATAAATATATTTGCAGAATTGGAACTTTATTTAGACGCTTTTGGCTGGACTTATTGCGTAATTAGTGTAATCTTTTATATGGAATTAACCTACAATGTAAGAAATCGCTTCTTTAGGTATAATTGCCTCTCTTCATTTGAAATAATAGCTAACAAGCATTTTCCGCCCGGTTCAGATACCATACTTCACATGAGCCGAATCGAATTCAAATTTTGGCCCCTTCAAATTAATTTGTCCTGCTGAATTGATTAAGTGGCCGACATTTATACAAGCCGAACTAAACTGAAAAAGAGGAAAAACGAAAGGCGCATTTCAGTAAACTACATTAAAAATTTGCTGCATTTGGTTCTGTTCAGTCATTTCATGTTCAGCGTCTGAATCAAAGCTGGTCAACAGCCGTTTTTACCAGCTGAGCCAGCCGTGAAGAACGACTGAGCCGATGCAAATTCTGTTAGCCGTTTCCGAATCGATTCAGATGCTGTACTTCTCGTGATCGTAATTCATTGAATTCGATTAGGCTCATGTGATTATTAAATCCCCTTCTGCATCGATGTTCTGAAATACGATCGCTTGCGTGAACGCTCTCCCAACAGTGCCAACAAGCATGATCCGGTAGAATCTTTAACAGGAGGCTCGAACCTTAATCTTTCATAGCACAAATAAGGGCACAGGAGAGCACGGTACCATTCAAACAATATTGACATTCGAAGTTTAGTTTAGAGTACGATTTTCTCTCAGTCTCTTCGATTAGAGAAAGTTCGAAGAGCGAGTAGATTACACAATATTATGAACGATGCCGAGAATTTGCCAGAAACGCAGCTCGTGTCCTCGTGAGAGGTGATTTCCTGCACGTTTCCGTGTATTTCACTTATTTTCGCTTGTTAGAGACAAGGAAAAGAAAAAAAAACTCGTTTGCCAGATATTTGGCTCTTAGTGTTAATACGTAAGCTTACTGTCTTTTTAAAGGTTTTCCTTTCATGCATTTGGGGAGGATTGGGTTCAAGATTAGGCCCAAATTGACTATCATCAAAAATCTCCTCCGATATTCAATAGAGATTCCCAAATGGTCGATAAACTGTAGCAAAAAGTCCGTTAATTTATAAAGTGCAGTTGTGTTTTCATTAGCGGGTTCTGCTCTTGCAGTTGATGACAAAAAAAGTGCTTAACGATTGTGCCGTTGGCGTTGTTAAATTCTATATTAGGAACATGTTTGTCGACCATACATGTACCTTTGAGATATTTTACGCGGCACGTATTTAATTTAGTTGTCTCTGTTGAAAACGTTTTGAACTGAGCACTGTTTTTTAAAAATTTATTATATTTCCGGCGCGTTCTGTCCAATTACTCAAGCATTCAGTCATTACCTTTTATTTCCTTTCTTTTCCCCTTTTCCCGAAGATGATGTTGTGTCTAGGGTTAAAAAGTAATTGCGTTTCAATTTTCCATTTCTCAAATCTTTTTGGCATCTAAGTTTAATTATTTCAACTCGTACCTCTCTGCTTGTGATTGACATGAGCTTAATTTGGACTAAGATTAAAAATCGCCTCGCACATTTCAAAGGTACAATCAATCTTTTTTCGCTCACAGTTTTAAAGAAGCTGTGTCACGAATATAATCATAATCTAAACAGTGGAAACTGCCACCAAATTGAGTGAAACATTAAAATAACCGCTCCAAACGTTAAAAGAAGGTATGAATAACATAGGAAATAAAAAAGGAGGCACTGATGGACAAACTTGTAGAAGAAAATTGAAAAGGACTGCAATTGTGGTTTTTGAAAACTTGCTTGCCAAACAGTTTTTCCCGCAAAGTTCATGTCTGCCGTTTGTAATGACTGAAATAATGTTTGGGAAACATATCTGCTTGACACAAAGTTGTATTTTGTTATTCACAAGTGATTTCTGAAGTTTCAAAGTGAATAAGGACGTGAAGTTGGTATTTTAAGCAAAATGAATAAGCCATCCGTGACATCGCGCCTTTAACCCTGTGTAGCAAGCTTGCAAAATGACACCTATAAATGGTACGGGATGTTTTATGTCCCGAAAACCCACACTCCACGATTATGGTGTTTTCATTTATAGGAGAAAGAAAAAACTTGCAAAATGCACAACCTCATCACGCCCTTTTACTTGCACTTGTAGAGGAACCCGATGGTCAAAAAAATGCTGATGAAGAAACAACCACACAGGAAGGGCAACCCACGTCTAAGGTGAGCTGAAACATATTTTTCTTATGTTGGAATTCTTTCCCATGTAAGATCTCTCGATCATTTTATGTTAGACGTGGAGGAAGAAAAAAATACCAGTAACTGTCTTATTACAGCTCCAACTGTCTCATTACTTTGGCATGACTCATACTGTCCTATCATTCTCTCGTATTAATGTTGATATCAGATGCCGATAACCAATCAGATATCACACGAGAATGCATTTTGCCCTTTATGTTTGAAGGAAGAAAAATAGCTTCGCTCTTTATGTTTGAAGGAAAAAAAATAACTTCTTTTTATTAGGCAGAAGTTATATAGAGACCAAGGCCTGCAGACAGCCCATCTCACTCTACATGTACCTTAAGTAAAGAATTCCATCTGGCAATTTGACAAACCATTAAAATTCCAATATTCTTTTGTAAGTTTGTTCGAGCGGAAAGGGCGGTTTTAAAACTCAAGCCTACCCAAGCGTTGTAATTTTTGCTGAAGAAATCACATGACTGCTCTGAAACTCCAGGGTAAACTGTTTTGTTAAGAATACTTGGAGGCGTTAAAATCGAGGTTTTCGAAACCTCGATTGTACAGTACATTAGGTACTGCATATGCACATATGCCTTTATATGTAAATATTAACGGAGTTGATATTTACATATAAAGAAACACCATCTGCACACAGTCATAGCTGTGGCCTGGAATAAATAGCGGTCATAAATAAAAGAGAGAAAAAAGTGAAACGCAGAATGAAATAGAATGGATATTTCTTTTTGCAGTGTATTGTCCGAGCTCTTTTCTCTAGTATCAGCATAAATCAATCAGTAGAACCACTGGAGACGTCCTTAGATGCCACCGTTAAAGACAACCAGTCGTTAAATCCTCACGATGCAGCGGGTAACTTTTTTGGTACGGTTCAAAAAGAAAAGGTAGCGAATGACTCATCTACAATTCAGGAATACTTGCTTGAGTATTCAAGTCGAGACGAGTCAACTTACCTGGACCCTGAAATCTCTCAAAACCTTGCTGACAAGTCTTTGGTGGCTTCACCACTCGTGAAAAAACGTTGTCGGTCTGACACAGACTTTGATGCTGGATCACCTGTTAACCAACGCCAATTACAATCGCCATGTTCAAAAGGCCTTCTCTCACCCTCCACACGGGCTGCCCTTTCGATTCTCGCCCAATCCACACCCAAACCCAGCATTTCAAACACTACCAGATCTGATGCAATGAATGATGACTTGAATCTGCCACGTGACACGCACCTGTTAGCTGAGTCGTCCAGCCTGTCCTGTCTGAAGGAGTAAGTCCAGGGTGAGTGTGATGTCACTTCTCGGTCAGCAGAGGCACGCTGCAGTCTTGACACCTCAGATTTATCTTTTGGATCCCCGTCAAGGTCTTTTGAAGCAGCTATGGCTCGTGAGACAGACAAGATTTGTGGTGGAGAGGAGAGAAATTCGCGATCTTCTGGACGAGGTATGTTGTGCAATACCTTTTTTTGTTCTAAAAAGGCTTCTATCAGTGCGTTTAGAATGGCGAACACTTAACATTAAATAATGGGTAATAATTAACTGAATAATAGTAAAAAAAAAAAACAAAAACTGCAGTCGAATTTATCATTCATATTCTGAACGGAAAACGTAATGTAAACCTTCGTATACGTCAGTAAGTTACATTGAAGTTTTGACATATTAGGACACCTCAAAGTTCGAGCTGTTCCATGCCACACAGAGAAGCGTGGAGGCCGTGACCTTACTTTCCAGCTGGGTCCTTCATGGAAACAAAAATGAGATATACGTTTGGCCGTTTCACTCCATTTATCTCTCCCAACGTAGCTCTGACTTCAGTTTGTATTGTCTTCCCAGGGTCTTCACTGTCGCCAATCACGAACAACCATTCGTTTCATACTGACGTTGCCTTTAACAAGACTGCAAGAGATGAACTTACAGAACACCCTGAAAGCCGACCAATTGCCACAGGAGGCGACTCAGCAATACTAAGGAATGAAACTAATGATTTTGCAGCGGGAACAGTAATGGACCAAGGGATTGAAGCTAAAGGATGTACAATTGAACACGTCCGTGAAGCCTTGTCTAGAAACCGAATCAATCCGACTGCTGAGACCGCCACGCCTCGATCATCCGCAAGTGATTCCTGTAAACGTTTCAGAAGTTCTTCGTGCATAGCTTCTGGGTTAAGGCGATCCAGCAGACCAAAACGGTTCTTGTACCCAACTTCAAGCCACGTAACGAAATCAGACGAAGGGAAGCGTTCCAGGGAAACTACCGTAGCTGTTGACAGCTTGTCATCTGCGAGAAAAGATAAGGCAACTGCAATAGAGAAACCCTTTCAGGAAAGAGTCAACGATGGAACAGACAACGGTGCTACCGATGAAAAAACAGTAACGAAAAAACTTAAAGTTGACGAGATTTGCGAGCCTGACAGATATACCGCCGTTGTGCCTTCTGTCAATGACGCTGGTAAAGACAGTGATAAAGAGACAGAATCGACCATGAGTGAAGCAAAGACATCTTTAACATTTGAGGTTTATGAACGTAATGGAACAAGTAAAACCGATGATGTTCTTTTCGATATGGACGCACTGAGCCAGTTCCCAGTAGAAACTCTATTGTCACCTCCTCATGCAAATTGTGCTAAAGATAGCTTGAATGTCTTGAGTTGCTCATCCCCTAAGCCTGAAATGAATGTTACCTATACGATGGAAAGCACGGAGAGAGGTTCTAGTATTGGAAAGAGGGATCTAAGTTTTCATAGCAGTGAAAGAGACAAATGCGTCTCAGACTCTCTGAACGAATTTACTCATGCGAAGGCAGGGGGAATGGCGCCTGTAAACAGAGAAAGCGAAAGAGAGCATTCAGTCACCTCATTACGCGAGCAAACACCATTTGTAAACAGTGAGCATTCTTGCTACCGAGGGAATGGACTCGTAGAATGTGAATTGCAGCAACTTGGAGCGGGCGAAGAAATCAGTTCTTACATCAAGAAGCAAACGTCATCATCGTTCCCTGCGGAGTTTCTTGGCTTTTCAACGGCTAGCGGTAAACAGGTCCATGTCTCTGAAGCCGCATTCAGAAAGGCGAGGAAAACATTACTAGAAATCGATACTGAGTTAAATCTAAACCGCAGTGTTCCAACTACAAAAGGGGTCAAATCTTGCGACGGCAGAGCTACAAACAAACAAAGGACCTCAGAGAGTGACGGTGATGGCACTCTCCCTGATTGCCAGAAATTGCCTTTTAAAGGGGCGGGAAATATTGTGGCGACCGCATCAACGATCACTTTGGATGGCATGAAGAAACGAAAGCGCGAGGAATTGCCATGTGTTGTCCTTTGTACTGCTTCAGCCAGTGCAAATGAAAACGATGACTTGCAAAACGTTGACGAGGTTAAAACTAAACAAACTGATGACTATAATGACTCGCTACTTGAGGACTTACTGAATGACTGCAAGCGAAAGCGGCGAGATTCCTTAAAGACGATAACAGAAGAAAACCAAAGAATTAAAATGGTCGCTGAGGTAAAAAACCCTACTCCTGATTCCAACGGTCCACAATTTTTGAGAGGAAGCGTTGGAGGTCATGACGGTTTTAACACTCAATGCCCTAAGTCAGCCCCTATATCAGAGGCAGCCGTATTTAACAGTACAACTTTAGTAACTGATAATAATCTGAGTAGCGAAGGTCAAAGCTCAGGTGGGTTTCTTAACATTCCAATCACAGCCGTTAAAACTAAAAAGAATTCTTTATTTGCTGGTAAGTGCGAGAATGAGGACAACATTTGTGAAATGCATTTGAAAGACTCGTCAGAGGAAAACTGTGATAAAGTGAGGGAGACGTCTTCATTGGTTTCAAACGTAGGTCGCTTTCACTCCGCTAGAGAAAATAATATTAATAATAATGGTATTCCTGCTCTCCAAACTGCCTCCGAAAAGAACTTACAGCTGTCTGAAGAAGCCTTAAATAAAGTAGCAAGTATAATGCATCAGGTTGACAGTTGTGATGAACGAAATGTTTGGAATGATGAGGAAAATGGAGACCCTTTATCATTAGAAAAAGCAACGTTTCCTACACGCCAAGAGTTATCAGAGCAGGGAAATGCGAAAAAGAAAGAAAATATAATTAAATTTGGCGGTTTTCAAACAGCCTCTGGGAAGAAGTTAATGCTGTCAACGGAAGCACTGCAGAAAGGGGTTGAAATAATGCAACAGATAGACAAATCCCTCCAAACTCCCGAAAAGGAAGACAGTAAATTGTCCAGTGAGTCAATGAATAACAGAGCGAAGACAACGCAAGGTACTGAAACATGTCTTGAAGGAGGGAAAAGAAATAGTGCTTCATATCATCCCATTTCAACTGCTATGGATGATGAATTGTCTAAGGAAGAAAATGGCACAAGTATTTCTGGCTTTCAAACTGCAAGTGGAAAGAGGGTTACATTGTCAAACGAAGCCCTACAGAAGGCTGTATCGATTATGAAGCAGATAGAAAAATCTCCCACGAAAGGCAACTGTGCCCCTTATTCAAAGCGTACCGGTGGTTTTTCGGGCTTTCAGACCGCCAGTGGTATCAGCGGTATAATGGCAAGAGAGGCGATGGAAAAAGGGGAGATGATTATGCAGGAGATTGCAAAATCTTTTGATGAAAGCAAGTTCCATACAACATCTTGTCAAAGTGGTAAAACAAGTTTTGCTGGCTTTCAAACAGCAAGTGGGCAAAGAGTTACATTTTCTAAAGAAGCACTCGAGAAAGGCACAGTAACAATGCAGCAGACTGACAGATCTCTTGCAGAGAGCAAGGACGATAACGCATCTTGGCAAAGAAGTAAAACAGGTTTCTCTGGCTTTCAAACGGCAAGTGGGCAAAAAGTTACATTTTCGGAAGAAGCACTTAAGAAAGGCACAGCAATAATGCAGCAGATTGACAGATCTCTTGCAGAAAGCAAGGAGAATACCGCATGTTGGCAAAGCAGTAATACAGGTTTCTCTGGCTTTCAAACGGCAAGTGGGCAGAAAGTTACATTGACGGAAGAAGCACTTGAGAAAGGTACAGCAATAATGCAGCAGATTGACAGATCTCTTGCAGAAAGCAAGGAGAATACCGCATGTTTTCAAAGCAGTAATACAGGTTTCTCTGGCTTTCAAACGGCAAGTGGGCAGAAAGTTGCATTGACGGAAGAAGCACTTGACAAAGGTACAGCAATAATACAGCAGACTGACAAATCTCTTGAAGAAAGCAAGGTCAATATCGCATCTTGTCAAAGGAGTAAAGCAAGTTTCTCTGGCTTTCAAACGGCTAGTGGGCAAAAAGTTACATTTTCTAAAGAAGCACTTGAGAAAGGGACAGCAATAATGCAGCAGATTGACAAATCTCTTGAAGAAAGCAAGGCCAATCCCACATCTTGTCAAAGGACTAAAACAAGTTTCTCTGGCTTTCAAACGGCAAGTGGACAAAGAGTTACATTCTCGGAAAAAGCACTTGAGAAAGGGACAGCAATAATGCAGCAAATTGACAAATCTCTTGAAGAAAGCAAGGCCAATCCCACATCTTGTCAAAGGACTAAAACAAGTTTCTCTGGCTTTCAAACGGCAAGTGGACAAAGAGTTACATTCTCGGAAAAAGCACTTGAGAAAGGGACAGCAATAATGCAGCAAATTGACAAATGTCTTGAAGAAAGCAAGGTCAATACCGCATCTTGTCAAAGGAGTAAAACAGTTTTCTCTGGCTTTCAAACGGCAAGCGGACGGAGTGTTGAACTTTCTAAAGAAGCACTTGATAAAGGTACGGTAATAATGAAGCAGATTGACAAATCTCTTGAATGGAGTACTAAAAGCAATGCTGTATCTTCACGACTGAGCAGAAGCGGTTTTATTTCTGAGTTTCAACCTGAAAGTAGACTGAGCGCTGAAAAGTCTGGCGAAACTTTGGAGAAGGCAGCGAAGTTAGTGAATCTAACTGACAAAACATTTGGAGAGAAAGTTGACAAAGGTCAGCCTTGCACGACTAGTCGGTCTACTTTCTCTGGCTTTCAAACTGCGGCTGGTAAATCGGTACAAATCTCTGATTCGGCGCTTGCTAAGGCGAGAGAAACGATGGCTAGTATCGACAGTCATAATTGTTCAGTGTCTTCGAATTTAGGAAATCCTCCATTGCACACAGAACCCAAACGAAATAGTACAGCCCCAGCTGTTTCGTTTGAGGTGGAAGGTGTTGTTATGCCTTTACCAGTAGAGAGTCACCTTTCTGAGCATGACCAGGTCGTGACGCGTGAGGTGCTCGAAAGCTCCGAAGCTCTCCTTGCTGATGAATCATTTATGGATCTCTCGGAGTACCTTAATGAGAAGGAAGAGCGATCTGCTGCTGAGAGAAGTTCGTTTGACACGTCGGAAGCTGACGTTTCATTCGAGGAAAGAAGGACAGTTAAACGTCAATCAGGTACCCCTAACAGTAGCCACCATAGAATATCTTGTAAGCCCATTTTGTAAACCGAAACGGCGTTTTGTTCCTCACCTCGGCACTTACCAAAGCATTATATCCTGAACCCCCAGAAAGTGGTCATTACAATGCGAAGAGCTTGAAGGATCCTCTTCAGCTCTCTTATATCCTGACAAATTATTTATATGGTATCAGACATGCTACTATAGTACTATAATAGCAATTTAGATTGCAGCGCGCAGTAAACGTAAGAGGTTTAGACAAAATCCGCTTGAAAGTAAGCTGTCAACCATAAAATTGAAATCATTGAGATACTGCAGGTGTGAAGAACAACTCCACTCGAAGTCTCAAGGCAATATGTTTTGCATTTTTCTTTGTATCCAGGAGTCGTGTTTGGTTCAAATCATAACCTAACGAGGCGTCACTCATCTCCAGTAAGTAACTGTCTGTCTGTAAGTTTTGAATCATTCGAAACAAAAAGAAAGAAAGCAAATACCCGTTTTAAAGTTTAAAACGGGTATTTGTTTTCTTTGTTTGTTTGTTTGTTTGTTTTTTTGCGATTTAATTATTAATAACAATAGTTCCACCAATAGGTAGACAGAACTTCCGGACGGTCAAAAAAATTGAGACTGTTTGGTAATCCTTTTACTTTACGTCTCTTGAATCTCAAGGTGATTTATTAACATTAGATGTACGTGAAAAAATTGGCAGGCGCGGTGTGAACAATATGATCGTCTCAATTTTTTACAGCACATTTTTGGTTGCATAGATACGGAGTACCTCCTCAGCTGAAAAATGCCAGTTTGGATTGGCCAAAATAAAGTTCTGCCCATGGGCAGATGGTAAACTACTAAGAAAAGTTAAAATTCAACCTGGTTTGTCCGTTCCGTGTGAACAGAGCGACCATATTAAGCGGTTCCATGTAAACGAAGTGTCCTATCAAATTATTCAGCTGATCGAAAATTCGTCCGGTGCCGCAGTGTGAAAGTACAGGGTTGGCACGCACCTTGAAAATCCTTGAAAGTCCTTGATTTTTAAAATAAAAATTCAAGGCCTTGAAAATTGCAGTCGGCGCTGGAAAGTCCTTGAATTTCAATGCTTATACCACTACATGAGAAATTTCTGCAATCTGATTGGCTTAGAGCAGTGGTATTTCAGCTTAATTTGAAATACCTACATGTGAAAATTACAAACCTTTTGCGGCTAGTGGTAAAACCAGATAATAGCATGATTTGTACGTGATATTTGGCAAAAATACCACTCGTGATATTTCAAAATTGTCTCAAATTTCACTCGCCTAACGGCTCGTGAAGTTAAGTATAACAATTTCGAAATATCACTCGTGGTATTTATGCGAAATATCACTACAAATCATGCTATTACCTTTACTAACTCAGTTTTAAAAAACTGAAGTTGATTTTTCCTATTTTAACACGGCATTAAAAATCTGCCGTTATCGACTGAGTTTCTAAAGCAAATTGCCTATCCAGCATAAGAGATCCAAAGCTGACGTTTTATGCACCAGCCTTTCGTCTGCGGTATCCCTTCGGGCTCGCTTTGTAGAGGGGCAAGCCAAATGTCAGCTTTTGACTTTTATGTTCACGGTTTATCAACTCACTATTAACCCCAATTTTTATATTCCACCCCCTCCACCTCCCCAACCCCAAACCAACTACTGACGGCAGCAAATTTCTTTAAAAACAAGCCCTTGTTAGGGTAATAATGCGATGTCATTTTGTAGTGAAATTTCAGTTGCAGTGTACCGAAGGCATGTTCAGTTCACGAAATGGAATGAAACCTCGCACAACTACTCCGTCAGGTTAGTTTCAAAACGTACTTAAAAGATATTTGGGAAACTCGCTTTCAAATGGAAAGCTGCCTCAAAGTAAGAGACTGACTAATAACAGTAGATTGTAGTGGAACCACGGAGTGGAACAGCATAGAGTATGCAGTTTGTAATGTGTGACTAGTTTGGCATTGCTATGGTTCTTTTCAGGTGTTTTACACGATCGAAGGACAAGATCTTTTAACACCTCCCTGCGGGCTCGGCTTGCCATGGTCGATAACGTACAAAGTGCGAGTACTCAAAGGTATTTCTCTGCTTATATTACTACTCTTACTCCTAGTAGGGCCAAAGAAAAGCTCACAAAATCGTAAAATTTACCTTCTAAAATTGGAAGAAATAAATATCACCATGCAAAAGTTCTGCCTAAGAGGTTTTTAATTGAATGGTAACACCATGGGATTTCGTATACCTATGTAAAAGCTTTAGTGATAAATAATCTTGCTATTACGTAGTCCACGATTGAATAGGTTAATAAGATCATGGTATTCCATCTCATCACTAGGGATTCGCGAAGGTTATGAACTAAATAAGGGTAAATTTCTTTTTATTTCTTCATAGAAATAAACAAGTTTACAGAAAAGAATAATCAACTGAGGAAATAAAAAGAAAAAGGGCAAACATAGTGAAACTAATATTTTGCCCTAATAGTTGGAAAAAAGGATATTGAAAGGATAAAGTGGTTCCAGGGAGCTAAAAGCTCGCGGCCATCTTTGATCTTTGCTTCCCGCTGATCTGTGTATGTAAGAAAGTGTAAATGATCTTGTTAAGCCCTTAACCTCATCAAGAATAGATGAGGTTGGGTGTAGGTGCTCTATAAGGTGGTGGTGCCAAGCGCAAAAGAGGCAAACACAACGTATCCAAGGCAACCAGTGAGCGGCAACCACCACCGACACTTTCACACTGACCAACTAGATCAGTGGAAATAAGACACAGTACACAATTACCTGGAAGGGAGGGAGGGACAGGGAAGAAATCAGCACAAGGGAGCTTAAACGCAAAACACTCTTAATTGTGCAACGAAGACCAGCCATTTGAACGCTGTAAAGTCATCAAGCTCTTTAATTTCCCTGGGGTTTCCTCGCGGAACGGGAGCCACTACAAAAGAACCCGCTGGCCAGCATTGTTTCGAGTTTAGCTTCGCATAAAGTGCATTTTGCCACAAAAAAGCATGAACAGACTGTTAGTGAACGCGATATGGAGTATTTTAAAGACCTTTGTCAGGAACTAAGTTTGGCATTTTGTTGTGGAAAATTTAGGCGCCACATTGACACAGATTGTAACCGCTCCCCGAGGCCAGCACAAGCAGTCACACCTAGCGGCTTGAAGCCCAAAACATTCAATGTTCCAAGAACAAGCACTCCGATAAATTCTCCAGCATGCCGCAGAATGCGTGGACCACGGCCGCCATTTGTTACGCCTTATCGAAAGCAGGTTGTCAGCAGGAACGTCTCCCCGCTGGTGCGCTGTACAGCTCCAGGACGTCCCATCCTCGAGCCATTGGAGAGCCCGGGAGCCGCAGACGTGGAGCCTTCTTCGAAAAAGCTAAAGATTTCATCCCCTAACACCACATTTAATTCGAAAAGTAGGGCAGAATTATCCGAGGTTGGTTTAGTTCTTACTTCGTGATTTGTGTTTAATTACCATTAAGCTTACAGCAAGGTTTCGTTCACACGGCAGCGGACGAATTTTCGACCGGTTGAAAATTGATGCGGTTAGGTGCTCCGTTTACACGGAACCACTGGAACTGTACCAAATTAAGACGCCTAGCCGTTCAAAGTTCCTTTGAACAGTTAGTTAGTTAGTATGGTCGAGTGCCAGTTCGGATATGGATTCTCCCTCGCCAGTCCCTTTGGTCTAGCACTGTCGTTCCGAGTTCTCCGAGAGTGGCGAACCCGGTGTCCTCAAGCAGAGTGTGTACGTATGTGGTCCTGGGTCTTCCTATCTTACTTTGTCCGTGTTGTGGCTGCCACATCACAAGCTTCGATGCCTCCTCTTTTTTGTCTAACACAATGCCAGGCTACTCTCTCTAGAAACTCTTGGGAGATAACCGTACAGATCTTTATTAATTTTGTGATGTGGTCCCTCCAAGAAACGTTTAGTGCTGTGCAAAGCAGTCTAGTATAGGCACCAACAATTTGCTTTTCAGTGCTTTTACTTAGGGTTAATGTTTCGTTGCCGTAAAGGAAAACACTTTCTACTGTTGACAGGGATAGTCTAACCTTTGAACAGAGCGAAAATATTGAATGGTTCAGTGTTTAAAAGTGTGTGATCAAATTTTTCAGCCAGTCGAAAATTTGTTGGGTGTCGTGTTAACCTGCCTTTTGCTTCGATATCTAAGACCAAGCTTAAGTCAGAGCTTAACTTGACATTCTCTCAAGTTTGTCGCTACAATCAATGAGACATCTCTGAATGTAATTTGCTGGAAAATTTACATTAGTTACCCTTTTTTCTCCTAGTTGCGATGACCCACCCCAGCTGTGGTAACATAAAGTAATAAGCTAAAGCCTTGCTTACCTGATCACTAACCTGTTTATTGCTTTGATATCAAAGACGGACTGTAAAGTCAAACCTCAGCCTGGATTCCTTTCTCAAGTTTGTCGTGGTAATCGAAGGGTGAAAATCAGGGAAATGACAGGAAACGCTACACCTGGTGGATTTACCACTGCAGAGGTAAAATAACCCGTAATTCTTAAATGTTAAATATTTTAGCATAACGTAGTCCCTTTAGGCTGATTAGGAGTCATGTCATGATAACACCTCTATCACATAGTATTACGGGAGCAAGTGTGGCCTTGGCGCAATAGTAAGGGCAGTCTCCTCCTTTCAATATGGCCCGGGTTGAAATCCCGGCGTCGACACCATAGGTGGGCTGAGTTTGTTGTTAGTTTTCTTCTTTGCACCAAAAGGTTTTTCTCCGGGTACTCCGGTCTCTCCCCAAAAATTCCAATTGGAACAGTAATCAGTTAAAGAACCAGTCTTACCTCTAATTAGTTATGTATTATTTATTATATCGTTTGAAATAGTTTTTAGTATGAGCCATTCTTGCGCTCAGGCTGGTAGAATTCAGAATGGATTACTGTGTTCCTGCCGTCACTTCTTTTATTTTCTTTCAGCTGCTTGAACTGGGTGTTTCACTTGAGGTGTTGTCTGTTACTTCTTCCAATGCTGGCTCATTCCGATTTATGGGCAGGAAGTATCTAAGCGAGGCAGTCTTAACCGGCGAAGAGGGGGCGAGGACAGAGGACGGAGGAGTGCTGTATGCTGGAGACGATGGCATGGTTGGTCTGGAAGAGATAAAAAGGTAAGGGATGATAACGGAGAGGTTTAGGTGACAGGGTGTCGTTTTATAGAATACGGCTGGTTGGTTTGTTTTCAGTATTTGCTCTTTGGGTTTTTGTCTCATTGTCGAGTTCTTTGATTTATTCTTTTCTTTGTGATTGTTTTTTTGATTTATTGACTGATTATTTGATTGATTTTCCAATGGCGGCTAAACAGGCAAAAGTAGACTAGGTCCCCTTCAAGGCAGCTCATATACTAGACTATGAGAAGATAGGACCCTGACTATCCAGATACACTACCTACTTGCAAAGAATTTTAAAAGATGTTTCTGTAATTTTCTGATGTGATAGCCCGCCCATAGAATCCTTAGCAGGCTTTAAGTTAAAGTTGACCTTTGAAATGTATTTCTCAGCGCATTTCTCAGCACACCAGGGGTAGACAAACAACTTATAAGTGAAGAGTGGATAGCCAATCATTACAGATGGATCATATGGAAGCTAGCTGCAATGGAGGTAGCTTTTCCACGTCATTTTGCTGGAAGGTAATAGTCTCGTTTATTTACAAAGAATTTTCACCCCCTCGTTCTTGAGTAGTCTTGATGACAGGATAAGGGCTGGGTTGGCAGTGACGTTTCATAGCAACAATAGCGCAGGAAATGCATGTAAGCTAAGAAATAATAATAATATCATCATCATCATCATCATCATCATCATAAAAAAAACAAACAAACAAACAAAATGAAATAATAATAATGATAATGATGATGATGATGATGATGATGATGAATTTTTTTTTTTTTTTTTTTTTTTTTATTAACAGAGATCTTTATTACCACTACATCACTTACAACACTTTCACTACAAAATTTAAGGTTACAAAAAATTACAATTAAGAATTAAGATTCCAACGATTAATACAACATACACTGCAACCAGGCTTGCTTCACGCATACGTAGATTAAATTATAATCATTTACAGTAAGGAGAGGAGAGGCTTCCATTGTGAAAGAAATTTTGCTTTTTGTCCTTTGGAATAAAAAATCGATCTTTGCACAATTAACTTGTCTTTAACGAATTCAAGAAAGTGATCAAAGCTTGGGGGTTTAATTTCGCTCCTTTGCAGGAAGATATGTCTCTTGCCAAGAAGGATATAATAGTTAAGGATTTGCCTTTTAGGATCTTCGGGATTATAGCCATACATTATACTTAAGTCATCAAATAGCAAACATTCACCACTGTGAGTTTTCCACCAGCTAATTACTTCAAACCAAAACTTTTGAACTACTATACAGTTAACTAGCATATGGGAGAGCGTTTCTAGGGAATCACAATGTATGCAGAGAGGAGAGTTTACGATTTTCATTCTGTGTAGCAGAACCCCATGTGGAAGAATATTATGAACAATCTTATATTGAAATATGCTTAATTTTGTTTCTTTAGTTATTTTAAATGGAAGCATATAAATGGAACTAAGTTTGGAACTGTCCAATCCTTGCCTGCATAGTCGAAGGCTAGCCAACGGTTCTACAAATTTCCTTTGAATAAGTATATTGCGAACCTTCTTGCTAGTAACCACGTTAATTTCCTTAGTTGTATTTTGTTCCATATCTTGATTGTTCATGATAAATCCCGGTCTCAAAGCGCACTTCCATCTATAAGGTATAGCTGATATTAAACCAAATAACTTAGTAAAAGGCGCCTTGAGGCCAGTTTTTAAAAGAAACTTATTAAGTGTGAGGAATCTGTTTTTTTCATCTAGTAGGTCTTGATGATGCTATCTCATCCATTTGGTTATGCCGCTTTGTTACTCTTGTCGTTGTGTATTTGTTTTAGATGTTTGACTCCAGACTGGGTTTTGTGCCAGCTCAAGTACAGATATGATAGGGAAGTTGATCAAAGTAACAGGTAATAGTTAGTAAAATGTAGATGCAAAAATCCTTATTGTAGACTGGTGGCTTTCAATTAAAACTACCGCAATAACTCACAACAATGTTTGTAAAGAGAATAAAATAAATGACAAGTTGTTTTTGCTGATGTTGTTGTTGTTTTCTAAAAGGAAATAATGTGCCCTGTTTTGATAGCCTGTGACACAGTTCAAATAGAAGCAGCCTAGAAGCAGCCTCATGCGAGCAGTAATTTCCTGTGGTGATTTTACTTTAGTGTACTGGGTTTGCTAGTTTTGCTCGAACAAATACTGGACTGTAACACAAATGGAAACTCCATTTTTTTTTTCTATTTGTTTAGTTTTCATAATACATTGTATCGCATATACCTCACGAGTACATTTTGGGTATTGTTGCTGCTACGACGGTTGATTTATCACGATTGTTTTGAAGGTCTGCTTTGAAGAAGATTCTGGAACGTGATGATGTGTCGAGCCGCACTATGGTTCTCTGTGTAACTAGTGTCTCGGTGACACCCAATCAAACTGAAGGTGGGTCTCAAGATCAGAAAGACAAAGATGGTGGAAAGGATGTCCAGGGCTCTTCTAACCAAACCGAGGTTGGTGTCTTCAGTGTAATCATATATATGTTTACATATTTTGTCACAGGCTATTCGTCTGTTGTGCTCTGTATTTACGTGCTATCGTAGGTTCTATCTCCAGGAGAAAATACAAAAAAATGTTTTATAAGTGTAAGATAATCTAAAGCAATAGCTACACTTGTACACGTTTACAGGAATAGAACAAAGAATGTAGCTCGATTTGTTTGAAGTAATTTGTTGTTGAAGGGGAACGTTCTGTCAAAAGCTGAATGAAATACCTTGGGTATTATTTCCTGGAAATTTTTTTCTCTTCAATGGACAACATATAAAGCAAAGCAAACTAAACTAAGAGACAAGTTTTTAAATGTGCTGTGCAAGCTGTGCTTGATAGATTTTTTGGCGTTTGCGGCGAAATTCAGCTGTTCAATCAAAAGACAATCCAAACAAATTCGGCACAAGAATAAGAGAGAGACCGCTCGAATCAAAGCTGAACAGTTCTTCCTATTTTAAATTATAATTGGTCTATTCTATTTTCAGAGTTCTTCTGTGATAGAGTTGACTGATGGCTGGTACAGCATTCGTGCATTGCTGGACAGGCCACTCACCAGATTGCTGAACGACGGAAAACTTGTTGTGGGACAAAAACTTTGTGCTTATGGAGCGGAGTTAGTGGGATCAGAACAAGCTGTATCGCCGCTCGAGGTACACTTTTGTAGTATGTGGTCGTTAACTGTTCATAATGAGAGCAATCGCCGTTTGAGAACTTACTGCAAAGTACAATTCAAATTATTTCTCTTTTTACCTTCAGGCCAATGGTTAGTTGGAGCTCATTTGGTCCCCTCTCACAAGCAGACAAAATGTCTTAAGGCAGTCATTTAACAGAGTACATAATGTATTTTACATGTTTCTGTTTCCCTGTATCGATATGGGTGAAATTTGTCGTGTTTCAGAAAGCATCCTCATTGTCGTGGCCGTGAGGTTAATAATGAAAAAGAATATTTTTGCAACACTCACAGAAAAACATCTAAATCAACAGCAGTTAAACAGGTTTGAATCTATAATCTGCATGATAAATGCCTTGTTTTTTTGTACCAGGCTCCACCCTCGTTGATGCTTCGACTCCACGCTAATTCCACCCGACGTGCTCTTTGGGATGTAAAGCTTGGTTTTCATAGGCACGTGCGCGCTTTTCCATTACCGCTGGTCTCTTTATTTTGTGATGGAGGATTTACAGGCTGCATTGATGTTATTGTATTAAGACAGTACCCTGTTCAGGTGAGGGACTAACTCGTGGCTCTTTCGTTAACCACTTACACAACCAAAGGGCACTACCTCCGACACAAATTCAGACAAGAAATGTATGTATTTGGTTTTAAATGTGCTATTTGAACTTAAAACCACCGATTTATTTTGAAGAAAAACATAGAGAGCCAAAAGAAAACACTGTTTTCGTTATGGGCAGTAGCGGGGCGACAAAAAGTCAGTTTTACAGCTTACTATGCAATGTAAAACTTCACTTACCCATTGCGCAAGTTAAGTTAAGATTAGAATTCATCAGCCCGATTGCGAAAGCAAAATTCACAAGCCCAGGGAACGACTTTCTTTGCAGGCTAAATAGCATTCTCAGTTACATGGTTGGCGTTTTTATTGAAAAACTCTTTACGTTCTGATATGCTCTATCCTTTTTCGTAGTGGATGGAAAAGATGCCAGACGGGACAAACGTTTTTCGAAATTCTCGCCTCGAAGAGCGAGAAGCCAAAAGGTTTGAAGCCGATCATCAACGGCGACGTGAGAAGCTTTTTCTTCTGGTACAAGAGGAGTTTGAAAGAGAATCAGGACAGCCAGGTTTGATACTTTCAGTAAAATCCGTGACCTTATTTAACCTTCGTTTAGACCCACACCGCTTGGCGCTAATGTTCCGTTGGTCCCTTATAGACAGTCACATAAATTTACTGACGAACGGAAGGCAAAAACTCTAGAAATCTCTTTAAAGGAAGTGCCCTTTATACGTTGGAGTGGACTGCAATTCTATGAAATAACCTAAAACTGCCTTCTTTATTCCTTATTCATTGGTATATATTCACAAGCGATGCCCATATCATTGAGTTTGAATAAATTCGTCGCGTAACGTCCATTGTTTATTATTATTATTGTTATTATTATTATTATTTTGTTGTTTTTATTTCAGACATCGAGACACAAAGAACAACCAAATTTCGTCGTCGATCTTATTCATCCCGCGATTTAAGACAGCTGAGTGACGGAAGGGAAATCTACGAAGCTCTTACACGTGCGTCTGACCCCGACGCGGTAAAGGTGTGTGAGACTGACCTATAACTACCGTGAACTTCATTTTATATGGATACTAACTACAAGAGGGTCTTGATTTTTATTAGATACTTTCTGTGTTCCAAAGCGTCTTTCTCTTTTTGAACGTGGCGGTGGAAGTGGAGGAGGGGGGAGGGGGGGATTTCGTCGAATGTAATCGCAAACAACCCTTCCCTCTCTTTTAGGAATGTCTCGATGAACGCCAAGTGACCGCTCTGGAGGAATACCAGCGCTTGATACAGGAAAAGAAATGCGCTGAATTACAGAGAAAGTTTGAACGAGTTTGGCAAGAGCAGGAGGAAGAGGTAACTGGTCCTTATTAAATGTTGAGATTCATCGCCCATTTCTAAGAGACGAAAAAGGGTATTTTTCAACGAGTTTGTCTTTAAACTCCTTTGTGATAGGTACGTAAATAAACTACGTACGTAATGACATTAAAATGAAAATAAACAATAATAATTTTTGGTAATAATGATAGTTATAATAATAATAATAATAATAATAATAATAATAATAATAATAATAATAATAATAATAACAAGTAATAATGATAATGAAAATGATGATGATGATCATAATAATAATAATAGTAATAATAATATTAAATTGGTTTTCCCTCAGTGTCACTTGAAACGAAATGTGGTCCCTCTACTGAAAGTTTGGATTACTGACTACAGATACCGTACAAAAGAAAGTAAGTGTTTATCGAACTTAGAGTGAATATAAGGCTTTGAAGTATTAACTGATTATCAGACACCATAAGAGTATTTGTAAATTTGTGACAAAAATGCATTCAAATCTCACATTACGTGAAATACTCAAAAACAACTCGTACCATTTTCACTGAAATGGTCAGTAGCAGATTCTTCCTCGCTTCAATGTTTAAGCTACCTCTATCAGCCTCATATTTAGCTGTAGAAGAGAAACGGTTAATATTTGTCCAAATCACAGATGCCATATTGAGTATTTGGCGACCAAGCGAAGAGGTAATGCAACTACTGAGTGAGGGATCTCGACTGAGGATATATCACCTTACGGCGGCTGGTGTCAGGTAAAGCAATTTTTAAGCTTGAGCTGTGTCACGCTAATAAATCAAGTTCCCCTTTTGGCGACTAATCATAAACTGCCTGAAATGTAGAAATAAGTACCAGTAATCTATAGACAAAAGGATTCACGCATGGGTGATTGCAGAAGATTGATTGAGGATTATGACTTATTACACTTGCGGCTTTTGAAAACTGTTCTGCCTAAGCCATTAGGGGGGTTTGCTAATGACAACATCGGCGGCAACGAGCATGTCAAAAAAGCAATAGGTTAATAGGCAAAACAGTGACTCGAACTCTGCATCATGATTTTTTGTACATTTCTTTGCCGCCACCACACGACGTCAACGTCAATACCTTGGGAGGTATTGACCCTGAAAAACCCTATCCAGCCACCTTAAATTACCTTGGGGGACGTTTTACGGAGGTCGTAACTCCACACACGACTACGAGTTTTCGTTTGTCCTTCAAAACTTGCATTCGGTCCCTAGGTCCCATTTGACAATTTAAGCAAATATAAGTGATAAAAACCATTACCTCAACATTTCCTATTTGGCAACGAATGGAATAATCGCTACCAAGTTCGTAAAAAAATGAATCAATGAAATAAATAAATAATAAAACAGCAACAACAAGTGACGTTTTGGCTGCCGTATTCGTCGTTGTTACTAAAGCTCCCCATTACCTGGGGAAACCGTTATCTATTGTATTCATTATTGTACGTGACATCTTACAGTGAATATACAACGAACAAGTGATACTTCTAAGTAAACATAAGCATCATGCGTGCCCTCAACTTTAACTGAATACTCATAATAAGTTATATAACTCCATAAATTGTCACGCACCCTCTCTTCTCAGGTGTCGACTAGGTGCCCAGGAATTACAGGTATGTCGAAAGTCGAAAAAACAGTAGACGTGGCTGCAGATAAATCCTCAAGTATTCATAGTTGGCCTAAGTTTCCGAAGACTAAAATAAATTTGATAGTCTATTTAAGATATTGTACTGATAACATTACTTTGTAGAAATCGAAAACGTCATTGTCTATACTTTTGTTTTGGTTTGAAATGTAAACCTAGCGATATACAATATGAAGGGTAAAAGGTGCTAATTATCACCCAAATGCTTTTCCTTTGAAAGAGGCAGATTGGGTGTTCAGTTTAGGTTTCTCTTTGATAATCAGTACCTTTTACATTTCATATTGTCTTACACTTCATATTGCATTTTTCTCTTTTAATTTCATGCAACTAAACTTTCGCACCCAACTCCCTATATAATGAACTCAAGAAACTAAAAAAATACAAGAATTTGAAAATGATGACATGGAGTCATTGAAACGTCATTCATCGCTGTCGCTAATTTTCATTCTCAATTTCTTTTCTAAAGCCTCCGTTATTAGAAATGTAAACCTCTCTTCGCATTATAGAGTTAAGACTTTTCGTTCTTTATTTTTCCTTTTTGTTATTCTAAACTGTAGTTGTTGTTTTTTTTGTGAATGAGGGTTAGAAGGGGGAGTCGGGGAACCTTTGCGGCCGGTCATTTGATTCCTTCAATTCTTGCATTATTTTGATTTAAAATCGGTTATATAATTGTACTAATATTGGGTATGATTCATTCAAGTTGACTGCATCTAGGACGACCAGATATGAAGCACTACCCATCGACGCGAATGTGACGACTAGTTACTTCGCCCGCCAGGTATGAACTCTTTATTTCGCCCGGGCAAGCCAGTGGACGGGTCGTTTTTTTTCAAAGTTGATCTTGCCTTTAACCCTTTCACTGCAAGGATAAAAGAAGGAGTCTCGTAAGCTGGTTCTAACTTGTGAATCTGTGGACGGAATCCTGAGGTGTGACCATTCAAATGAAACCTCTTTTCCAGTACTTTCACATTGTGCTATTTATTTTACAGCATTTTACCAAAGTAAAATTTTAAAGTTTCTTGAAATTTCACTTTGGCCACTTTCGGCTGTGAAAGGGTTAAATCAACCAGGGACCAGCCATCCCTGTTCACCATAGGCCTCGTCCACACGTATCCGGATATTTTTTTAATCTACAACTTTTTAGGCTTCCGTCCACACGTATCCGGTTAATCCGACATACGAATCCGCAACTTTTTGAATCCGCTCCCCAGCGTGGAAATTTTTGAATGAGCTATGAATCAGGAATCGTGTGCACGGTAAATCCGGATATATGTATTTTTTTCATCCAGTCACGTAACTAGATCGAGGCAGGTTCTTTACCGTTAATATTCAAGATGGTGCCGAGCGCAATGTTTTCGCCTATTTACTTCTAAAACCTCAGTTTCAAGTCTTATAACTTGTGTGCAGTTAAACTTAGGTATTATTACTGTTCACTTCAATTATGCCAAGCGGTGGCGCGAACATTCTCAGGCTTCTTTCGATGTCGGACGGACGAATTGTAGGCCAATAAAGAACTTAAAGGAGCAAATCAATGCTTGATGGGACAGTTTTTTCAGCGAAAACTTTTTTTTGCGGAAGAATGGTGAGAACAATTTCGCATTAGCTGAAGATCACTTTTCAAATCAGCTGACGAAATGAGAGTGAATCCGCATACTTGTGGACGAGAAAGTTCAATTTGAATACGCTGTGTGTGGACGTGGAAATTTTTAAATCCGGAAAGAAAAAATTGCGGATTAAAAAATACCCAGATACGTGTGGAAGGGACCTTAGAGGAGTGTCAGGCTTATAGAGAGTTGACCGGTAGTCATCGTTTTTCTTGCAGGCCTGTTCTTTTGATCAGCTGCGTTGTGGTTCGTCCCAGCTGTGTTCAGAAGTGGATATTGTTGGAGTGGTTGTTTTCTGTACTCCCCTTTCTTGTTTTTCAAACTCAAGGTATGCAGGCAATCGCGGATACAAAGTAGTCCTTGGTCATCTCTTTAAGAGTATGTTATCATTATCAGCAACATCATCGTCGGCGTTTTCGTTGTCGTCCTCGTCATCATCGCCATCGTCATTTTCATCATCACCATCATCGTGGTTGTCGTCATAATAATAATCATCATTAGAAATAATGTTGCATTTAATTTGACACTATTAAAGAAATGTAAGTAAAATTATCCGGGAAGTACCG
Source organism: Porites cylindrica (assembly GCA_964035525.1). Lineage (NCBI taxonomy): Eukaryota > Metazoa > Cnidaria > Anthozoa > Scleractinia > Poritidae > Porites > Porites cylindrica. The sequence continues at coordinate 11,920,646 of OZ037784.1, forward strand.
TTTAAAAAACGAACATTATAAGGCGTGTATTATTAGGTTTAAAAACTCGAGACAGAGCCGAGAGTTTTTACGCCTGATAATACACAACTCCAGGCTTTTGAATAAACGGCTTTAAAATCTCTGATATAGGTCAACTTATTCTTGCTCTAATATTTAGACCTGCGCTATTTTGGTCTAAAAAACTGGAAGTATAGTTTAGTCGTGTCTTTATCAGATATAAAGACACTCATTAAACATTAATTTCTTTTGTTTTTTGTTTTCTTTATGTATAATTAATGAGTTTTTCAAGTAAAGTAAAGAGGCCATGCTGTGACGGCGTGTTGGCTAATTCATGTTCTTTGGAAAATTAATCCAACTGCTATAATTAGGGCAAGATAGAGCAACGAAAGTCACCCTGCAGAGAACTAAAAAAATGGCATAGAGATACGCTCACTTGCATTTTAGCCGACGTGGTTACTATAATTTCCTGAATCGAGTCATTAAAAAAAAAACAACAACAGCGGGGACTAATGCTATGACAACTTGTAGGTTTTGCACTTGGCAAAAAAGAAAAACCTAGAAAAAAACAGGAGTAAATGTGATGGAACTACTCGACCATGAACACCACTTCCACTTGAAGTATTTACCGGTTTTGTTTTTGTGTTTTGTTCTAGTGTACAGACCGTGTATATATCCGACGATGAGATGAATTTAGCGGCAATAAAGTTCTGGGGAGGACTTAAGGTACTGACTTACAGTTCCCTCATGTGGTGCTGTCTTTTGAAAGCTGCAGTAGAAAGAGTTTAATCGTTAAAGTTGATTTTTTTCTTTACTGCAATCACGATTCTCGCTTTATTTACTTCGTAGCTTTAAGCTTTGTCGAAATTCCATAGACGTAAAAAAAATATATGGTTAAATAACTTCCCTTTAGTGAAAATAAACTAATCGGTTATAAACTACCGTTCTTTTGGCATAATTATGTATGGGGGAGATTGAAGTCAGCTTCTCTTAAAGCCTACCAAACCCCCCCCCCCCCCCCCCCCCGCACCCCTCCCCACACCCCTTATGTCCTTCCCACAAAAAAGGTTCACCTCTGAGGTATAAATAAATAAATAAATAAATAAATAATGCCATAGTCTTCTCGCATATACCATGGTATACTTTTTCCACAGGTGGTGGCTGTTGACGATCTGGTGAAGCCTCGCAACTTCATCTGTTTCAGCAACCTAACGGTCAGACCAGATGATAGGCTTCAATGCCCATCCTTGTCATTTGGTGAACTGTCGTGCCTAACTCTTAAACCACGAGAACCGCACTTGCGTGCTGCATTGGGCAATCTACAGCATAAGATACCGGTCAGTACATTATTCCTATTTTCCACAGTTTATGGAACTTCACTCTCCAATGAATACAAAACAATATACATCCAGGAGCTGTAGGAAATCATTAAGCTAGTTACGTGTTGTAGAGGCCATATCTTTCAGCTGCCCAGTACCTCTCTACCCGCCCCTCCCCCTACAATGTTTTTCTTCAGTAAGTTGCTCAAGGAGAGAGATACCTTAACCCTCTAAACCTTAACATCCACATGCAAATTCTCCAATCTGATCTCCATACATTTCCTTAAAAGATGTTGGTCACTGTTGGGACTTGAAGGCTTAATCTACTATTTTTTCCACCGTTTTAGGATTTAAATATCTTCATGGCCAATGTTCAGGGGACGTTATCGACTATCGTACGCCCGCAACGCATCTCTCCTTCAGCGGATGTACAAGTTACTACCGTGCGCATGTATCCACAAGCAACACATATGTGTTCTTCAGAGATGGAGCGAGCAAATCATGCAACGAGGAAACCCTCTGATGCCTTCAATACGTCACATCATAACAAAAAGGTAAGCACTTCGTAAGTATTTTACAGTAAACTTACCTTTGAAATTTATTTTTCTTATGCTTTGATTCTCTGAAGAAAAAAGTGCAAGTAAGTTGATAACATAGCCAGAACTTCGGACTCGATGCCTAAATGGTGTCAATTCTAAATCCTGAATTACGATACAGGGCCTTTTTTTTCCAATTAGGTGGACTGACTTTCCTCGACATGTCCTAGCAGAGGCCATTTTACGAGCAGTTGAAGCAGGAAAAAAAAATGGGGATTAACAAAAAAGTACAATCAGAACTTAGCAATATTAACGTCAGAAAAAAAGTGTAACTTGCAAATGACGATATGTTTTACCGTTTTACAACAAAACATGTTAGGCTCACCATTATGCTCGTAACCGGCTTAGAATCTGTTATCGTTCGGAATAATATCACGCACAATATCACCATTTTATGCTCATAAGCGCGAGTAAAGTAATCGTTTTAGTAAAAGCATAATCACGCTGGCATGTTAAAAGGCCACATTTGTGTTATCATACCTTCTGTATAAAGATCAATATACTAGGAATTTACACTGCTCGACAACTAAAGACACCGCCCATGTTGTTTAAAAAAAGAATTTAAACACTAGTTACCACCATTTTCGTTGATACGCGACTTTCGAAAACAAAACACCCGCGGAAACGTTTCCAAAATTTCCGTCAATCATGCATGTTATCGACAGATCGGATCGAAATCCACCAATCACAGCCCTCTAGCATGACGTAAAGAAGGTCAGAAGGTCACACTAGTGGTTGTGATTGGTGGATTTCGATCCGATCTGTCGATAACATGCATGATTGACGGAAATTTTGGAAACGTTTCCGCGGGTGTTTTGTTTTCGAAAGTCGCGTATCAACGAAAACGGTGGTAAAAATCACCGAAGTTGTTGTGAATCTGGATGTTCACTTGGTGAAGTAAAACTGTGGCGGAAAATGATTCCCGTGGTCGCCATGTACAGAATGTTATAGAGCTATGCCTGCCATATTGTTTGATGTCGCGATACTGGTTGGGCTGTACAAGAACAGAAGCTTGAGATATACAACTGGATTTCCAGCCTGTAAAGCTAGTGACTTGAAGATGATCTTTGTCGGTTAAATGGCGCAAGCTGGTCTTTGTCGGCTAAATAGGCTGCAATTATATTTTGACGAGTGGCTTCACGATCGTGAATAAATGTAAACACCTCAAAGTTATAGCTCACTCTTCGACGAGTTTAAAACTCTGTTGCGTTGAGTGAATCAAAATGAGGAAATTAAATATCCCTAGTCTAGTTTTTATCAGGGTATATCAAACGACCTCCAAAATTACTTACCCAGAATCTCCCTCCAGGAAAATTGCTCAAGTGCCAATGCTGAAGAAAGTTCCTTAGCTCATTTCGGGCAACCAAGATTCACAGAGCCTTTATCTTTGTCTGTTGCCAACACCACATCAAACGCCAAGTCGAGGCAAGCGAAGCGGAAGTTATTGGACAGCATCCCTGAGCCACCGCCCCTCTCTCCCTTCCCTAGTTCCATCCCAGCCAGTGTTAGAAGAGAGTTCAAAAGACCAGGGCAAGTTGGAAAGCGAGGTACTTTGGGGATTGAACAGTGAAAATTTATTAGTCAATTTGTATCGGACTAGATGTGAGCCTTGCTGGCGCGTTGCGGGTCTGTTGTAAATGATTCCTTTATGCGGAATATTGCAAGCTTTGTTGCCTAGTAGAGGAGTGTTAATATTTTAACCCAGCTAACAGATGAAAACTTCATATTCGTGATAGTTGAACACGCCTACCTTCAGCTCAAGTGGATAGAACATCAGGAAAAAACACAGACATCCAAAGCTACAATTGTAGCCTTACCCGAAAGAGGAGAATATTTTACATAGTTTAAAAATGGTTGTTAAAGAAAAGGAAAACAAATAGAAATGGAAAAAAAGGCAAAGTGCTTTAAGAAAAGAAAGGGGGGTTATTTCAGTAGTTTAATCAGTAATAGTAAAGAAATGTTCTTTGAGAATTTTAAATTAAACCGTTGTTTATGTTTGGCCGCCGAAAAATTCCAGTCATAATACGATTGTTCTTGAAAGTTGCACACTCTTTGCTTGTATTATAACAGAGCTTAATAATAAAATTATTAAAATCAATGTTTATTTATTCCCTTTTTTTAAAAAAAAAAGAAATTTTTTTTTACTGTATGAATCACACTTTAATTTTGATAATATTCACAAGTAAAGTCTTCAGTTTTTACTTTTTATCAGTTGCTCGAGATACAATACACAGCTGTCTACAATGGCCCCGTCTTTATGCCGTATTTTCATCTTTATTCATTAAATCCAGTCCATTGCGATCATCCCTCTTTAGCAGCCATGCACTCTCTTTCTAAATTGTTGCCATTCATTTGTCAGAAAGAGCGCCTGCAATGTAAGACTATACAAGGTATTCTTTCATCCCACCCCACAAACGGGCGTTTGTGGGGAGGGATGAAAGACGAGCTTCCCTAAAAACACCTGTGTGGGAGGCTACCATTGGGATAAATACTGTGAAAATTTTCTTTTTGTTTTCCCCGGTGTCTACGTAAAGATCGTCATACGTCTGGAAAAGTCCTAGACTGGTTCGCCTCGTACTTATCAAATCGCTCTCAGAAAGTTACAGTCCATGGTGTATTGTCAGACCGGTTTGGTATCGATTTTGGGGCCCCCCAAGGCAGTTGTTTAGGTGCTTTGTTATTCGTCATTTATTCCAGTAAGCTGTTCAATATTGTTAATAAACACTTGCCCAACGTACATGCCTATGCTGATGATACTCAGTTATATTTGGGCTTTAAACCTGGTGATTACGCCAACGTAACTACTGCTGTGTCATCTATACAATCCTGTATCCCTGATGTACAGAGCTGGATGATGATGGATAGATTAAAACTTAATCCTGACAAAACAGAATTTCTTATCCTTGGAACAAGACAGCAACTTGAGAAAGTAATTATTTCACACCTTGTTGTTGGTGAATCTCGAATTGGTCCTTCAACAAAAGTTAATAGCTTGGGATCATGGTTTGACTTTAATCTTGACATGCTTAGCCATGTCAATAATATCTGCAGTTCGTCTTTTTACTATATCTACAATATACGTAGGATCAGAAAGTATTTGTCTCAACAAACCGCCTTATCCCTTATCCATGCGTTTATTACCAGTAAATTGGACTACTACAACAGCCTATATTTGGCCTTTCTACTGTTCACATTAATAAACTTCAAAAAGTTCAAAATGCTGCTGCCATACTTGTAACTAACACTCCTCGTATCTGTCATATCACTCCCATTTTAAAAGATCTTCACTGGTTGCCCATCAAATACAGAATTGAATTTAAAATTGTGTTATTAACATTCAAGTGCCTCTACGGACTTGCACCACAACATCTGGTTGATCTTATTGCTGTCGCTGCCCAGTCAAGATACAATCGTAGGTCAAGAAATGCAGCTTTGTTGGTACCAGCCAACGCACGGTGCCTACCCACACTTGGTGACCGAGCCTTTCAGTCGGCTGCTCCCAAACTGTGGAACAGTCTTCCTTCGGAGATCAGAAACATTCAGAGCCTCACATCTTTTAAGTGTGCTCTCAAAACGTACTTTTTTAAGATAGCTTTTTAATTGACTTATTCATTTATTTTTAAGTTTTTAGTTTTTGTCTGTTTTTATTTTATTTTATTATGATTTTTTAACATAAAATTTAATCGACTTACATTTTTATGATAGCTTTAAATTCGACTTATTTTATCTTATCATCTGTTATGCGCATATGAAAAAGATTTCTATTGTATATGCGCAGTATAAGTTTTATATTTATCATTATTATCAGTATTATTAACATCCTTTTAAAGCGACCACCTTGCCATTAAAGGAGCTGTGTCACGACTTTTATCAATATTCAAACAGTAGGAACCGCCACCAAATTGACAAACAAAAAAATAATCGCTCAAAACATTTAAAGAAGGTATTAATAACACAGCAAGAAGAAGGCCCGAATGGACAAAAACGGGTAGAGATTGTGAGTTTTTGAAAACTTGTCAGTTGACTTGTTAACCTAATAGTTTTTCAAAGTTCACTTTTGGTGTTTGTAAAGTTTTGTATAATACCTTGGGAAGTATATTTGTTGGACAGGAAGCTGTTATTTTGTCGTTTTCTTCCTGAACGTTGATGTCCACAGCGAATAAGAAAGCGTAATTGGCTTTATCAGCAAAATGATCTAGACAGCTGTGGCATAGCCTCTTTAACCCTGACAGCCGGAAGGTGCTTAGACACATTTTACTTCATGTCCAAGTTATAAAAGTGGGAAATTTAAAACTCCCCACGTTGTTTTTGTTTGATTGGTCATTATTGCGCTTGCAGTAGGGTATCAAAGTCCACAGTAAATTGGGACGCAAGAATAGACCAAACGCCTCACTCTGTTTGGTCGATTTTGCCTGTCTCGTGTGTGAATTAGGAATTTTGTGACGTAACCTTACTGACGAGAAAGGAATGAAATTCTCAAAGTGTAGCCAATTGACGCCATAGAGAAAATGACGACACACCGATGTATTGAATTTTAAGGACAATTAAGTCTTTTTTACTTTGCCGTTATAAAATATGTTTTACACATGTTATTATCTTTTTCCATGTCCTGCATACACTTTGTGTACATTTTACCAAAAAGGGGCCTGTGAGACTAAAGTTTCCAATGTAAAATCAGTTAGCATTTCATTCGCATTTAAACAAAGCAGAAAAGTATTTTGTATTTTCTAGATATTTGGAGCAAATTAACTGTTAAATGTCATGAAATAAATTGCCAGCAAACAAAACTGAGTAATAAATTTGCAAATATATGAATCACGTGTTATAACTTTCACCTGCTTGGCAAATTGGCTTGATATATTTTCAATATGCCACCCAAAAGCACGTTTATTCAAGCACTGGCAAAAACTGAGACGTTTGTGCCGGCCATCGTTTAAACTGATAGGCGGCAAACAAGGTAAGCGATATTCCTGTGTATTTCCTTTAGGTGAATATGTTATTACTAGATTATCAAAAAAGTGTTCAACCTTTTTCTTTCCTACGCATTTTACTTAAGAATGACAAAATACCAGTACAAATATTGCAACTGCAGTGTTTGCTGTTCGGTGAGATAGTTTCTACTACAGTGGAAGACGGCTCGTAATTGACTCTTACTCTTCGCTAACCTGAAATTATTTCACTCCCCTTTGGTCAAACTTGAACTTGGAAAGAGAAGCACTTTGCGGCTCAAGCATTGAAAATTCATCAGTTAATTTGTATCGGGCTAAATATGAGCCTAATGCTTTTTGCGGGTTTGTTGTTAATGATCTTTTTTACGTTATGTATTCAGAATGTTGCATTCTTCGTGGCGTAAAAAAGAAATATCTAATTAATATTCCAACCCAGCTTACAGATGAAAACTCCATAATCGTGACATAGTTGAACACGCCTACCGTCGAATGTAGGCGTTCAGCTCAAATGGAAGTAGGCTCGATTACCAGCCGCTGTTGGGGAAAATGAGCCCCCACTCATTCGGGCAGGATCAAAGACCGGCCTCGGGAGACGGCGGAAATCGAGCCTAAACTGGTTGGACTTTATGGAAAATCAAAAAATACATAGACATCCAAAACTACAACTGTAGCCTTACCCGAAAGAAGGGATACTTTTCATAGTTTAAAAATGGTTCGTAGAGAAAAGAAAAAATAATAAAAGTGGAAAAAATAAATAAGTGAAGTTGTTATTATAAAGTAGGTATTTCAAGAAAAGATAGGGAGAAATTATATCAGTAGTTTTATCAGTAAAGGAAAGAAATATCATTTGAAAATTATAAATTAAATTATGGTTGTTTGTTTGGTAGCCGAAAAATTCAATTCATAGTACGGATTGTTCTTGAATTATAAACTGAGAGTTTAATAATAAATTTATTTAAATCATTGTTTATTTATTCACTTAATATTTATTTATTTTGATAGAAAGGTTTTTCTTTATTGTATTACTTACATTTTAAGTTTGATAATGTTCACAAGTAAAGTCTTCAGCTTTTACTTTAAATCAGTCGGTGAGCTGTCTACAATGACCCTGTCTTTGTGCCGTATTTGCTCCTTTACTCGTTCAATCCTCTCCAGTACGATCAACTTTCTTTATCAGCCATGTACTCTCTTCCTCAATTTTTGCCATTCATTTAAGAAAGAGCGCCTGCAGTGTAAAACTATTCAAGGTATTCTCACGAGAAAATTGCAGTGTTGTCTGCTAATGGTCTTGTGACGAGGGAAAGGCCATATGGTGCGAGTAAAACATTAACGTAGTGTAGCCAGTGGAGTGAAAACAGTGACAATTTTCTTTTGTTATCCTCGGCGTCTACGTAAAGGTCGTTAAAAGTGAGAAGTCACTGTCTTTGCTCATAGTTTGGGATCGGTTGTCCATATAATAGGATTTTTACTGGACTCACCCAAGCTGTCCGTCTCAAGCGGCCATTTTCTATGCTCGCGGTTTTAGTGAAAATCGTGTAAGTGGGTGCCTTAAACTAATGGAGTCAACTATTAAACATCCTTTGAAAGCGACTACCTTGCCATTAAAGGAGCTGTGTCACGACTTTTATCAACATTCAAACCGTAGGAACCGCCACCAAATTGACAAACCAAAAAAAGATCGCTCAAAACATTTAAAGAAGGTATTAATAACACAGCAAATACAAAAGAGGGTGAGAATGGACGAAAAGGGATTGGCATTGCGAGTTTTTAAAAACTTGTTAGCTTACTAGTTTTTCAAAGCTCACTTTTGGTGTCTGTAACGTTTTGTATAATAGCTTGGGAAATATATTTGTTGGACAGGAAGTTGTTGTTTTCCCGTTTACAAGTAATTTCTTCCTGAACGTTAATTTCCATAATTTCCGCATAAGAAAGCGTAATTGGCATTGTTAACAAAATGTAGCCTCTTTAACCCTTACAGCCGGATGATGCGTGGACAAATTTAACATCATTCCCGAGTTATAAAAATGGGGAATTTGGAACTCCCCGCGTTGTTTTTGTTTGATTGGTCATTATTGCGCTTGCGGTAAGGTCTACAGTAAATTGGGACGCAAAGACAGACCTAACGCGTCATTCTTTTTGGTCGGTTTTGTCTGTTCCGTGTGTAAATTGGGAATTTTGTGATCGGTTTAACCTTGCTAACGAGAAAGAAATTAAATTATCACAGTGTAGGCAATTGACGCCATAGAGAAAATGAAAACACACCGATGTAAGGAATTTGAAGGACAATTAAGTCTTTTTTACTTTGCCGTTATAAAATATATTTTACACATGTTATTATCTTTTTTTAAGTCCTGCATAAACTTTGTGTATATTTTACCAAAAAGGGGCCTGTGAGACTAAAGTTTCCTAATTTAAAGTCAGTTACCATTTCATTCGTATTTAAACAAAGCAGAAAAGTGTTTTTGTTTTGTAGATATTTGGAGCAGATTAATTGTTAAATTTCATGAAATAAATTGCCAGCAAAACAGAACTGAATAATAAACAGTTTAATTTACAAATATATGAATCAAGTGTTGTTAATAGCTTTCACCTACTTAGCAAATTGGCTTGACACATTTTCAATATGCCATGTAAAAAGCGCGTTTACTTAAGCGCTGGCAAAAACTGAAGAACCACCGGCCATCGTTTAAACTGATAGGCGGCACACAAGGTAGGCAATACTCCTGTGTATGTGTTATTACTAGATTATCCAAAAAAGTGTTCAGCCTTTTCTTTCGTATGCATTTTACTTACGAATGACACATACCTCGAATGTTGCAACTACAGTGTTTGCTTTTCGGTGAGATAGTTTCTACTACAGTGAAAGACGGCTCGTTAACTCGAATTTTATTTACCATTAAATGAATGAGGCTGAGTAGGATATGAAGAATTAAGCAGATCCAGGAGGGTGTTATCTAGCGAGGGCCGAAGCCCGAGGTGGATAACACCCTCCGATTCATTCATTCCGATTTATTCATTCAAAATAATTCCTAGTTTAAAAACATAGCTGAAACATGCTTACCTGCATCGATGTTAAGTCCATCTTAAATACTGTACGTTTAGGTTTGTCCAGCTCCGCAAATATTCTCCAAATAGCAGATGTCCCCCTCCGAATTGTCATCTTGCTGTTTTTGCCATGTTTTTAGCTATTATTTCGCGAGTGAAATGTCCGCCATTTTTTTTTTCACAACCAAAACAACTCAACCTCGTCCCCAGTTCTTCTCGGTCAACGGTGCCTTAACCTGTAGATGGCTGCATTTTTGACGTCATTTGCTCGTTAAACACAAAATTCTTCCAAATTTGGTCATCAGTAACTGGTTACGGTGAATTATGCGTGTGCTTTTAGCCAATCAGAATTGGGAAAATATTTTGAATGAATAATAATGACTCTTACTCTTCGCCAACGTGAACTTATAATGTAGTATTAACTAAAACCGTGCACTAACAATTTGCGCTTAAATTCACTATAATCTACAGTCTTTCTAAAGTGATCAGGTAGAGAATTCCAGTACTTAACAGATGAATAGCTAAAGGAATTTAGACCATATGTGGTTGTAGACGGCTTAGGAAGTGATAAAATATTAGTACCCCGTAGGGAGTAAGCAGTAGATCTTAACTTGATCAGTTGTTTTAAATAGCACGGATATTTACCAAAATGGAGACATTTGAATATACAAATCATCATATTTTGTATCCTCCTGTTGGCTAAACCACACACACCAGCCTTGTCTAGAAGAGCATCATAGTTCGAGTCCCAGTCCTTTAAAACAAATCTTAAAATACGTCTATTTAAGGTGTCCAGTTTGACAGAATCTTCTGAATTTCAAAAGTGCCATATCATTGAACAGTAGTGAAAATGGGGTAAGATAAACGCTTTATAAAGGCGAAGCATAATTTCAGATGAGATAAGTTTGCCAAATCTTTTGAAGACACTGAACTGATGGTATTAGGTGAAGAACCCATTAAAATGATATAAATAACTAGTTAAGATTTGGCAAAAAGAGAAATGGCTGCTAGTAAATATATATTTTGATTGCGTATTGGCGTAATATATATAATTAAGTGGTAGAATTATTAAATAGGATTAGTTTATGGTGTAACTTGTTGTTAGTAAGAAGAAGTGTGTGAAGTTTAGTAGAGTTGCAGTATGTCTTTGAGAGTTTCGGTATGTGTGGGTTGTGGTATGAGTAGAATGTTCCTGACCAGTTTGTCTGTCCGTTTGTCTTTATTGTATAGAGTCTTGTAGTAAACAGTGGGTCTGGTAACGTCATTAGTCTGTTTGTTTTTCAGGCGTCGTTGGTGAGCAGTGCGTGTGATCCATGGAAATAAATGTTCAGTGATCAGGGCTCAGTTGTTCAAAGGCCGATTAGTGCTTAACCCAGGGTTAAATTTAGCCAGGGTTTCTTCTTCTTAAGCTCCGTCCGGTGAGTAAGTTTCTAACGGGCCCTATTCTGAGCACATACCGAGCGTGCATCTCATTATGACATCAAAGCACAGTGTGTTACGGTTCGTACGGTCCGCACAAATCGTAACGGTCCCTATGCTAAGAGCAGTTGACGGATCGTACGGTCCGTACAAACCGTCAGAATTGCTAACGGTCCGTATTCTGAGTACATACGGAGCGTGCATCTCAAGACGACATCAGGGCATAGTGTGTTGTCGGTTCGTGCGGTCCGTACGAATCGTAACGGTCCGTATGCTTGATTGATACGGACCGTATTAATTCCTCGTGATATGAGCTATATAAACCGTAAAGCGAAACAAGCACCCTCCAACAGTAATATTCCTCGTTCTGTAAGCGATAAACCACAACAAGCACGCTACAAATGTAATATATCTCGTTCTATAAGCCACATACTAAAGCAAGCGCGCTTCAAATGTAACATTCCTCGTTCTATAAGCCTAAACCACAACAAGCGCGCTTCAAATGTAACATTCCTTGTTCTATAAGCCATAAAACCACAACAAGCGCGCTCCAAATGTAACATTCCTCGTTCTATAAGCCATAAAACCACAAGAAGCGCGCTCCAAATGTAACATTCCTCGTTCTATAAGCCATAAAACCACAAGAAGCGCGCTCCAAATGTAACATTCCTCGTTCTATAAGCCATAAACCACAAAAAGCGCGCTTCAAATATAATATTTCTCGTTCTATAAGCCATAAAGCGGGGTCAAGCGATCTAGCCGTGATGCAAGGGTCTGGACACTACCGAGAAAATACGTGCTGAGGTTCCCTTTCAACAAAACAACAGCGAACGGAAGTGGCGAAATAAATAATAATAATATTGTAGTATGTTTTAAGATTTACAGCAAGTGTTAGGGTTTGATGTTACGTACGACTTTTACAGGTTTTTTTGCGGATCAAGAGCAGGTAGTTGACAACGCTTCGAATCGTATCAGATGTACCGTAAATCCTCTATTAAACCCCTTCCCTTCGGCTTATTTATTTCAAACAAGTTTCGGGGGGGGGTAATAGAGACGGGGCGCGTATAAGAGAGGGAGGGCAAGAGAGGGAGAGCTTATTTAATTTAGTGAAGATGGTGGTATCAGCTCTCTATAAAGAACTAGAATGCAAAGTGGAAAAGCTCAATATAGAGTAACTTAAAGTTCATGCAGCCGAGGGTCAAAAACAAATCCGACCTTCCATGTGAATAAACCATCGGTACGAATGAAGTTTTATATTCGTGATTGATTTAAACAGTCTATAATTTATCAGTGAAGAAGAACAAAAGGGGTAGGGGAGAGCGGGGCTTTTAAAAGAGAGGGGTCAAAGTTAAGTCAAAGCATTTATTCGTGAAAAATTGGACTTAAAGCCACAGACAAGCAGTTTGTCACTGCGACAGGACCTGAAAAAAGACCAGATCCCTTATAAAAGAACTGGAAAAATACTTTGAGAAACCTGAAATAACTGTCCAGTGTCTGGTTGAACTTAGTAAAGAGAATGATCCTGAAGGTGATTTTCGCGATCTTATCCCATTTAGGGGACGTTCACAAACCAGTAACTTTTAGGCATCCGAAAAAGGTAAGCTACACATATAGATTGTAAATAACTGGGAAAACCAGGTTAATGAAAACAAAAATTATTTTCGATCTGTAGTGGCCATTCCCCTCACTGTTAATGCAATTGGCAGATATCTACCTGGCCACTTTGCAGCTCAGTAACTTTCCACCACCACCATTCATAATCACTTTGGTATAGTACATATTGTTATGAGAAATGATGTAATCAACATGTCACGAGCACGGGACAAAGTTAACGTTAATTATTTGAAATAACATTTATCGAACATTTAATACTTGTATGGGCACAACTCCATGTTTTAAAATACATTTGACAGCAGATCATGCCTAATTAAGACCCTTAAATCTGACTCTGGAAACAACAAATACTTAATCTTTTTAGTTGATTGTGGAATTCCAAACCTAAACATTCAAAGGCTATGAATAGCCAAATATAGACAAATAGGCTGTTTCCCAGTTCCAAAGCGAAGCCTACTGCAATATCTGTCTGATAAAAATGTTTTGATTGCAAGAAAAAAAACAGAAATATAACTAAACTATTCTTTATGTCAAAGGCTTCACACTATCCCACTCTTAATATACATGGCCTGCGGCACCTCGGAAATGGGCTACTACAAAAGATTATCTCATGTTAGAGAACAGGAAAAACATGGGGCGCACGTTTATGGCATATACATGTACAGGATATCACTGGACTGAGCATGGTCTGAGACTGGTCTGAAACAACATTTCATTTTAAAAGGAATTAGTTCTCCTGCACAGGGTAGAGAATTTTTAGGTATCTTTTTGTACTAAGTGGGACATTATTTCAAACCCAGACTGCAAAACCCCCATTCCCAAACTAGAGTCAAGGACCCTCCCCCTTGGGCCTTGAGCGTTCAACAGTTACACTGTACTGTAAGTGCAGCAGGTGTTTTTTAAGAAAACAAAAAGGCAATCAAAACCAGACTCAGTCCAGTTGAACAATCCTACCAGTAACACACAATAACAATACAGGCCATGGCACTGTTTGCAGAATTCCTTCCCCTGTTTGGTGCTTGGGCGAAGTCTGACCATTTGCAGCAAGGCTTAAACGCTCTTGTAACTTAGCCTCACTTGTGCAAATGTTCGGGGAAAAATATTTTGGCGGCTCTTCTGCCAAACAGCGAGAAAAAGTGAGCCTGCTTGTTGGTTTTCACATGACGTCACTAAAATTCATACTACAAAACTATCGACCCTACTGAGATTTTACTTTCATGGTGTATTACAGCAGCTGAAAACTAATTTTCAAACAAATTTTAGCTTCAAAAGGGTTCTTGGTTTTGTAATAGTGTGTGCTTGGATTTCTAAGCTTTTGCGTGACGCACCATTTACATCACGGCCAAGAGAGCTGTCATGTAGGTTAAAAAAGTGACTTTTTTCGAGGAATATTGCTATCTAAACAGTTCAAATATTAGAAAACGTGTTACTTTAATGTTTATGAGTTCCTCTAGGAGTAAATTCACGCTTTTGTAGCAAAACTCAGTAACAGATGTTTCTGTTGGTTTCCGTCCGCCATGTTGGAGCTCATCCGGATGGCGTCTCCATACGGCGGATGGCGTCTCCATACAAAGCTCTATAAATTTGGGTAAAACATTTCTTATATAAATCAATAAAAGTGAAAAAACATAAAAAATATAAGACCAAATATAAAATTCACCTAAATATTTTTTGTGTATCACATAGAAATACGCCAAATATTAACTTTGCTTATAGATTGCGGCGATCTAAAGATATTCATAATCAATAAAACTGAACTTACCTCCACCGTGACGGCGCCATTTTAATCCTTGCCCTGACAGCGAAGGCGAGCTAGTTTTAGTCCTCCTCCGCCTAACAGCTGAACTTCGCGCGCGGAAGAGCTTTGCCAAAAAAATCCTGCAATAAACCTACTACACCTCTTAAGTATACGAATTTTGCAATTCGTGTTATCTCTTTTGATCGACAAACTGTGCCTACGCTCTCTTGCCATGAAAATATGTCCCACTAATGAGATGCAATTTACGGACCGTATATCACTTTTGCGATTCGTACGGAATAAAGATGCTAATCGGCTTGATGTTGTCCATTGATCACTTTTCTTTTGCTCTGTCTTCTGATGAGAAGGACTAGAAAAGTGCAGGGAAAAACAGAGGCGGGACAAATAGGTAGTGTCCTGTTGGGTTTCAAGGGGAGGAAGAAGGAAGGTCAGATAATGCATCAAATCTGTTACTGGTAACAATACCAGATGAAAACATTGACGAGGAAAAACTTGTCAGGCCGCAGTTGCAACATGACCTAACGAATGATGGGTGCTTCTCCAAGGTTTTGAAGTTAAAATCTTTAACATACAAGCATGCTTGGTAAAAACAGACTGAACACTCCTTGCACATAATAACCCTCCAGGTTTTTCTCACTGCTTGGCCACATATTTCGCATGAATATCTTAGAGGTCCTGGGTTGAGTGAAATATCACCAGAAAGTATGAGGAGACTCAAAGTAAATAATCCATGATTAGAAGGAACAGTTGACAAGACTGGAGCCGCTCCAGTGCGGATGTACGCCCTGTAAAAGTTTAATTCGCCACGAGAGTAGTTATATAGGGTCAAACTTAACCCCGTTGGTGTCTTCCCCTGTCTTCCCTCGCAAAAAGTGGATTCCCTTTATTAATAGGCATATGGGTCTAGTCAATGACGTCATCTATTGTGATAACCTAGGGAAAAAATGGGTTCCTCCATACTAATTAAGTGTCTTCCTCCATATATAATGAAGTGGATAGGTTTACAAATGAGCGTCACTCTACTACAATAGGTTTGCCTAGACTTGCCCGGACTCTCTTAACCCTGATTGGATAGTAAACAATCTATTATGTGTTCAACATAAAAGCGCGCTCTCCGTTCAGCATTTTATTATTGTCACAAACTCCAGTAAATAATATTTTTGAGCGGATAGCTTCCAAACATACTAGTCAACGGTCCGAAAACAGTACTCGACTTAAAACTAATTCACTGTGACCAAAGATAAATATTTTTAATCTACAAAACCATTGATTCTGTTTTGTCAATATAATTCAACCTTCAAAGGTTTCTAGACTGTGGTATCGAGCGTTAACCATTAACAGGTTGGCCTTTTTCCTTTTTGACCTGTATCATACGAAACAAAACGAACGCAAGCGAACTGTATTTTATTATTCATCGCAAACTAATTTAATATACACTGAGCCAACATGAACGCTTGTCGCATAAATTATCCACGGGAATCAACTCAATTATATATAAACAATAGCGTGAATGCGCTTGGGTGAACATCTTAAAAGCTTTTATTTCTTCGAATCTTACAAAGCAAAAATACATTTATTGTAGTAACTCAACAACTTAAGAAAAAGGATTACAATATGGTGAGCAAATGATTAAAGCCTAGAAAGTGCCTCTCCCTCTAGCTCTTTCGATTGCTTTCGTTTCTTGAAGAAATGCTTGGACACTTGGTTCGTCTTCGTGTATATAAATCCACTTTCTTTTGCCGTTGGAATAATGTTTTATTTTGACGGGCCAGTAATTTTCAGATGCAAACATGACTGTGGGGGTATAAGGGTTAACAGCATTTCGAGTGCTCGTGTACATCTCGCAAAGGCCAAACCCTTCTGGAATAGCTTTGAGATAGGGCGCTCCATCTAAATAATTCTGCAAGGCGGACCAGGTCATCCCACACCAATCCAGATCAAACGGTTTCGGTTTACGCGTAGATGATTTAGCTTCACCATATTTCGGGGGCACAGTAAGATCCTTTGGGGGGATCGATTCCACCTCTCCCTCTGGTTTTAAGGTTTTGTTGATACTTGGGTAAACTCGACAAGAGCCAAAGATGTCGCTCAACACCTGCTTATTTGCCGCCGTGTCCGGTTTATTATCTACAAAGATGCAACCGTAAGGCCTCTCTGTTTCCTGATAATAAGCTGTCATGAATCGTTGGCGATTCTTATCAAACATACGCTCAGCAACAATTCCGATTTGTTTCCGATCGCTAGGACTTCGGAAAAGAGCCATGTACTGTGCATTCCGACTGATATCGGTGTTAAATTTTCCCTTGGGGAACATATTCTGAAGGAGCAGTATGACGCTGGCATTTCTATGGCGACCTTGGCTAAACAACCGAGAAACGATGGGGCTTTCGATCGCTTCTGCCATTAGATCATCAAAGATGATAACGTTGTTGTATTTTGGGTCAATTTCTCGCAGATCTTCTTGAAATGTGGGAAGGTCACGAAAAAATTTAATGTCCTTTCCGATCGCTGATTTCAAAGCTTCGTATCTATCTTGCCACTGACTGTAATACCATAAAATGCGACGGGGCTTGTTGGTTTCGTAGACAATACGATCTCTCGTTAGAATCTGTTCGACGAAAACTGTTTTCCCTGATTGACTTGGTCCAACCACAAGGAGTGAGAACTTATGGCGAAACATAAAATCTGGATAAGGCTCGGTTGCCAAGGAAACATCATGGGAAAGCTTTACCTTCTTTGCAGTAGAAGAAGTTTTCGGCGTTTCGTTTACTGGTCTTCTTCTTTTTCTTGGTTCACATATTTTTCTCGTGGAACTAGATGAACAACGAGGTAAGTCGACGCTTGTAGAAATATATTCTCTTTTTGATTCCCAAGAAACCTTAGCCTCTTTTAAGAGTCGTGTTCGTCTTAGCCCGGTTAAGTCATGCACAATTTCAAGATGAGAACTCAAGTTGGACACACCAGGTTTGCCACATAGCGGACAAATTCGAGGAAACGTTCGAGGCATGACTGCTTATGAAAAATGACTCACAGTTAACAGAATCATTTAATATATAGTTATTTTACAATGGTGGGGAGTACTTAAGAGAATTCAGGGGTACAGGAGGGGTACAGGAAGGGTACAGTAGGGGTACAGGAAGGGTACAGTAGGGGTACAGTAGGGGTACAGTAGGGGTACAGGAGGGGTACAGTAGGGGTACAGGAGGGGTACAGGAAGGGTACAGTGGGGGTACAGTAGGGGTACAGGAGGGGTACAGTAGGGGTACAGGAAGGGTACAGGAGGGGTACAGTAGGGGTACAGGAAGGGTACAGGAGGGGTACAGGAGGGGTACAGTAGGGGTACAGGAGGGGTACAGTAGGGGTACAGGAAGGGTACAGTAGGGGTACAGGAAGGGTACAGTAGGGGTACAGGAGGGGTACAGGAAGGGTACAGTAGGGGTACAGGAAGGGTACAGTAGGGGTACAGTAGGGGTACAGGAGGGGTACAGGAAGGGTACAAGAGGGGTACAGGAGGGGTACAGGAAGGGTACAGGAAGGGTACAGTAGGGGTACAGGAAGGGTACAGTAGGGGTACAGGAGGGGTACAGTAGGGGTACAGGAAGGGTACAGGAGGGGTACAGGAGGGGTACAGTAGGGGTACAGGAAGGGTACAGTAGGGGTACAGGAGGGGTACAGTAGGGGTACAGGAGGGGTACAATGAAAGTTCATAGAGTTCCGTTGTGCTTTGCAGCCGTGCCTCCATCGATAGCTATAAAAGAAGTAAGGCGCTGTTTCTGATTCAGTCAGTTCTTAAACCTCGTGCATTTCGGATCACAATGTTCAGCAATTATAATCATTTCGTTCAAAAAGGATATGGAAATTTTGAAGATGATGACGACGATATTGAAAGCTCACAAGAAAGCGAACAATCATCTCAAAGTTCTCAATCTAGCGAAGAAATGGACTCTTCCGGAGAGGAGGAGGAGGAGCATGTAGATCCTTGGTCACGCATTCAAAATGAAGTTTGTAATCGCCACGAAGCCCAGCTCGAAGCTCTGATCAACGAGTATGAACAAAACGGAGACTCGCCTGAAGTGGCCCGCATTAAAGCTGAAAATGCTTTGCTTCCAGTATATAGAAAGGAATTGAGAAAAGTGTTCTTAGAGTTTTTACAGTGGATGCATGCAATGAAGAAAGATCCGACATTCCGAAAAGTGATGGAAACCCGCCAAGATCTCAAAGACACGGAAGGATATGACTGGCTGGAATCGACAGAACTTGCCATCGATAAGCGGAAATTCTTACTCAATCGATTGTTTGTCAAACAAACTGTTCCCGAAGACTAAGCCGGAACTCTGTCTATTCATCTATTGTTGTAACACTTTGATGGTTTTGTTATCAATAAATGTATTTTTTAACCGAAACAAAGGTGTAGTCTGGTTGTAGCACGCGCGTATTAATCCCACCATTGTTTATATATAATTGAGTTGATTCCCGTGGATAATTTATGCGACAAGCGTTCATGTTGGCTCAGTGTATATTAAATTAGTTTGCGATGAATAATAAAATACAGTTCGCTTGCGTTCGTTTTGTTTCGTATGATACAGGTCAAAAAGGAAAAAGGCCAACCTGTTAATGGTTAACGCTCGATACCACAGTCAAGAAACGTTTGAAGGTTGAATTATATTGACAAAACAGAATCAATGGTTTTGTAGAATAAAAATATTTATCTTTGGTCACAGTGAATAGTTCTAAGTCGAGTACTGTTTTCGGACCGTTGACTAGTATGTTTGGAAGCTATCCGCTCAAAAATATTATTTACTGGAGTTTGTGACAATAATAAAATGCTGAACGGAGAGCCCGCTTTTATGTTGAACACATAATAGATTGTTTACTATCCAATCAGGGTTAAGAGAGTCCGGGCAAGTCTAGGCAAACCTATTGTAGTAGAGTGACGCTCATTTGTAAACCTATCCACTTCATTATATATGGAGGAAGACACTTAATTAGTATGGAGGAACCCATTTTTTCCCTAGGTTATCACAATAGATGACGTCATTGACTAGACCCATATGCCTATTAATAAAGGGAATCCACTTTTTGCGAGGGAAGACAGGGGAAGACACCAACGGGGTTAAGTTTGACCCTAGTAGACTACTCACGAGAAGCTGAACATTCCAAATTCAGCTTGTGGAGATATATCTTGGACTGGCTGTTCGACTTCAGGAAACGTTAAAAAAGGTAAGCATTAAGAAAAAAAATAGAAGCACATTTACGAGAGTTGGATTAATAATGAAATGAAAATGACAATATAAGCAATACAGACTCACGCTGGTCGACAACCGCTGACTGCCCTGACTAAGAATTTGATTATTATTATTATTATTATTATTTTACAGTATCGGATTTCATCCAGTAGCATTATAATATGTAGTTCGTTCAGTTTAATATAATTACACTGGGCAAATTGCGAGTTTGCGTGATTGCCCTTGCTCCGTAATCTTTTCGTGGCCGATTTTGGCATAGGACAAAAGATCCTCCTTCGACGTGTAATTTCCCGCCTCCAGCTAAATAGCGAGAATCCCCCAGCCAGTAAACCTGCCGCATCAGAAGTTTTACTTCGCCCTGGGCTAGACTTACAACAAGAGCTTTGCAGTTTCGAACATTCTCCAACCCTTCGCCGTCCAAGGACACTGATGTGTCCAAAACCTTGCAGCTTCACCTTCTGGCACTTGCGATTCGAACTGTGCTTCACAGGGTAAGCCGTTGTTGCCTTCAGAGTTATGATTATGATTATGATTATTACATGTTATGTTAAAAGATACGTTCACCAGTCTACCTTCATGCCCGCAACGCCTTATGGGAGGGTATTGTTCTTGTTCAATACGAGGGTATTGTTCTTGTTCAAGACGAGTCCGCCACCAATACGATTAAAAAGAATAGATTAGTCTGGAAACACTGTGTTCAAATTCAGACTTTAACCTCCTTATGTAAGAACTCCACACGTAATCTGTATGGAATTTTTTATCGTCCCTGTTTCAAGCTCTTGTATAAAACGCAGTCTATTTTTCTGACAGGTGGCCCTATTTTCCCAGACAATCACGCACGTAATGTTTTGTTCCCTTTTTTCAATTTGTCCTCGCTATTATGACAAAAATGGGAAAATTATGTGGAGACTGTCGTCTAAACTTAATGGTTGTCTTACACAAATTGAAAATTCTAAATGGTGTTGTCATTTCTAGCCCATCACAGTTTATGTAAAAAGTGTCCGGAAATAGAGCGCGACAAAGTAGAATATTTGCAAAACCTAACAAAGCCTAACAACTTTCATGAAAAATTATAAATGTACTGGGCTTTTTTTAAATATTTCTAAGAGGAATGGGGAATAAAAACGTTGTAGCCATTTAAACGTATACAAAATTTTTTGACACATCACTTGCCTGCCTAGTAAAAGCCTCTCACGAGAAGCAAATATTTCATTGGTTTAAGTTGTTAAGGAGAGCGCAGTGACCTCATTTGACTTTTAAAGGAACTGAGCAATAATAGACAATTGAGCTAATTGTGGAATTCCCCGCACAAATAATTTATTTAAATTACTACTTTACTACGACACAGCTAGTTTCTGAGAAGACGCTATTGGATGAAACTAAAACTAGCAATTTTTGCTTCTTGATTGTTTATGTGGGCGTTGTCTACATTAATCGCAAAGCGGTTAAATGCAGGTTAAATTATCTTTAGATTCATAGCGCTGGTTATCGTTTGCAACGCAAGCTGCAAATTTAGAAAACAAAAGCAAAAGGAAAAAAGTAGTAAATGGGGTGTGAGGACGCTGCACCAGAAATACGACCGAGGTCAGTGGGTGTGAGTTCAAATGGTCGTTTTAACTGAAATTTAAACTGCTTACTTCTATTTCTTTACTATTTTAGACATTTGTGGTACCTCGCTTAAAACCCAACATCATGTTTCTCATTGCATTGCGTCATACATTTCCTTTTTTAAAACTTCTTAAAAAATATTTTTGCTCTTGCAGCCATTTTAATCTCACTTAAGAACAAAGAAGTTGAGAAGGAACTTGTCGAACAAAGATTACGAACAACGGAATGGGTTGAAGACCTCAGTTAAGACAACAGCCATGAACATTACACTGGCCATGAATAACTCAACCAACACAACTCTCGAAGAGTCACGACAGAGCAACAACCAACATATTTTCGCAGAAGTTATTCCCATAGCAATTTTGATCATCCTCACGAATGGAGTTGTTTTTCTTCTCTTCTACAAAACGAAAAGCTTACGTACTCCAGCAAACTACCTGCTACTCAGCTTAGCCATAAGCGACTTAATGACAGGGTTGATAAATATCCCTCTGTTTATCGCTCAAACTTTAAACTCAGGTGACTATCGAATTATATGTGCTTCAATCCTCTTGCACAACGTGGCCTCATTTTCAATAGCCTATCATATAACCGTCATTACAGCAGAAAAATATCTTGCAGTGGTTAATCCGTTTGGTCGTAACATGATGAGTAAAAAGACAGTTTCCAAGACTGTGAGTATGGTTTGGCTTTGGTCGGCATTACTTGGAACACTTCCTTCCTTTTGGTTCGAAAAATGGTGGCTATCTCTTGAACCTTCCACCTTATACTTGTACGTCGGATACAACATTTTCTGCCTCGTCTTCGTGTTTTTGGTGCCGTTTATGTTTATGCTTTATGCGTACTGCGTCATGTTCAGAGCTATTTGGAAATCCTTACAGAGAAGAGATTCTCGAACCTCGAAGAAGTCTACCAACGAGAAAAAGTGCCTGATAATTCTGTTGACAATGGCAGTTACCTTTGCCATCTGTCGGCTACCATTGTTTACAATGTTCTTAATATATTCTTTCAGTAACGTTGGATGGATTAATACCGCGTCTCACCCCGCCATGAAACATGTTGCGCAAACATTTACTATCGTCCGATATCTTAGCTCTGCGATCGACCCTTTGTTGTACACCTTCTTTAAGCAAGATTTTTGGAATGCTTTTCGTGCTCTCTTCTTGAATGAGCGCCAACCGAGAACTCTCCGGCCAGCAGTGATCAGAATGACCTGACTGTAGATGGAAGTCATATGGAAAACCTCGTGACTGAAGAGATGGTTGAGCTGCACCAAGGCACAGACAAAACGAAATAACTTTTAAACCACATAGTCTGTATTTACATTCTGCGGAAAAACAGGATGGTGTGTTCTTTTTATGTAAAACATTAAAAACCTCGGCAAGATGTGTAAAGCTGGCTGCCGACTACGTGAAATCGACTAAAGGGATGGCTTACGGCTATCAAGTCACACATGTAGCCTGTGTAGCCACCAATAAAATAAAATAAAAAACGTTTGCAAACAAAAACGATTTTCTAAGCTGTTAATTATAAATTCATAGTTGACCACCTCATAGTTGAGAGCTGGACTGAAACTTTGCTTCCTAGGTCCTGTACGATAGTACTGCATGTATTGAGTATATGTGTATATTAAACCCCTGCTTTGCCTGAACATTATTTAGCTTTACTCAGCTCGATTAGCTTTTCAGTTATTCTGAGTAAATGTTACCTTTTTTGTATTAATATATTATATTGTAAATTAAGTTAACTTTTATTTGGTAATAAAGCTTATGTTGTTGTTGTTGCTTTTTACTGTTCATAGTCTTGACAAAAAATCGCGCTTTTATTGTTTACTTTGAACTCTTTCTGATCTAGAATGATGTTTATTAACGACAAAAACCTACTTCTAGCTGTACCAGTTTTAATATACTCATTACTAAGACTTCCAAATGAGAGCTTGCAATAAATGTTAGCAATATTGAATATGTTAGTAATTTTGGTAAAAGCTGCTTGAAATTGCTTGACATTTAGCTTTGTTTCTTATGTAAATTGTTATCTTGCGCATTTTGATCAGCACTTTTGGCCATTTACTGAATATGAATTTATTTCATGTAGTTAAAACGGAGAAATACGAGAGAATAAGAAAGTATATCAGTCGAGAGGGCAAGACTATAAGCCTAATACGTCGGTTGCGATAAATACGCCCATTCGCCCCGAACTACTCCATTCTACTTTCACGACTACAACGCAAGCTGTCAATAATAGTGCTGAAAAGTCGTTCGGTTTGTAGTATGAAGTATAACTGAGATAGGAGAAGGACACGACCCAATTAAATACTAAGGAGGTGAAAAATAACGAAATTGCCAAACTGATGAATCTATCAGTTTATTGCCCTGATAATGTTTGAAGGATCGGGAGGAAAACGATTAAGAATATTCATCTGTAACTTAAGTAAGAAATATATTATAGTTAATGCTAGTTTTCTTAACCATGTGTATGAATTTAAGAGAATATTAAAGTTCTAAATAATATAACAAAACAACAACAAAACATGATGGAGCTACTGTCGAAACTGGTGAACAAGTGACTTTTGCAGTGACTGTAATTTTCTTTCAAAGTAGCTCGGCACAGCTATGTATTTGTGTTTATCTACTGAAATTGGTGAACACTGAGACCACTGAGCCTTTGTAGTAACAGTGAGTGTAATTATAGCCTTCGTCTTGTTTTCTCGGCAGCTTTGTTTCTTCTATTAAAATTGTGCTTGAATAATATTTGACTGTTAATAAAGTGTTTGATTCCTTTATCTTAGAAAAAATCGATGAATTATCGAAACGTTGTTTAACTACCTGTAACTGATTTCAGAGCTAAATTTTTCGTCAGCATTTTGTAGAAAGATGACTTAAAATTGTTCAAGAGAAGTATTCCTCCAGTGTGGGAGGATCCAGCTCGAAAAAACTTGAAGTTGAATTTCCGCAAAGGCAAGTTAACGCATTTCTTAAGGGCACACACGACATACAAGTTTCCGATCGAGCTTAGACCTATTTTAAGGTTTTTAAGTCCATAAACTTGAAATACTCAACAATGTCTCCAAACAACCACTCGACGGACGTACGCACATTCGACATAGAATGTGCGCTGTCAGGGCGGTCCCTCTGAACAGTGCCATGAGGTTTACCCTTAAAGGATAGGCCAGGTCTCCGTATTTGCACATCTGTTGGTCAGTTGGGGATACAGCATTGTGCTCCAAAGCGGTGATAAAATTAGAGTTAGCCAACATGGCAGCATCATGCCTCTTTTCCTCTGAAAAAACCATTGTTCAAATGATAAATTTTCTAAGCCAAAACCGGTGACCTTAAAACCAAAACAAAAGAGACTTTGTAGGAATAACTTGTCATAGCCCATTAGGAAGAGCAACAGCCTGAAATTTGAGGGCATTTACCCTCTTGTGCCCGTTACAAACAAGCCGTTGGTTTTCCCCCGTCCTGCAAATCGGGCGGACAGTTCCATCCACAAACCCAAAACCACCACTTCTGTTACCAGACCACTTCTCATTTGACCACTGTAATCATAGCAATTTTATTTCTCCGTTTAATTTCTCAGTGGCGCACACGTATAGCTTTAGCTACCCAAGTGAGTTACATTGTACACTTAATGTCAGATCCCGAGGGAAACAGTTTGTTTTGTTTTCCCAAGAGTCCTGAAGTTTCCCTAGAAGAAGTCGAGGGAAACATCAGGACTCGAGGAAAAACAAAACTAACTGGTTTCCCGAGGGACCTGACATAAAGTGTTTTGTTATATTTCTAGACTTTCACTTCAACAATGTTTTTCTCGCCTTCTGTTAAGCCACTTTCCTCCATTCTTTGATCACGTGCTGTAATGTATCCGCTCAAATGTAATACGTTCGGGATACATTTGATTTTAGTCAAGGCTATGTGACCAAGAATCAACCAATGGCAGTCCCTGTTTAGTTGAGTGAAAGTCTAGGAATATACCAATTATATTTATTATTTGATCGTTCGACTAAACTATGAAAGAAGAAGTCCGCCAAGCAGGAGCCTCTAACCCTCGGGCGAGAAAGTTTAAACAAGTTAAAGAAAAGAGCGAATTAGAAACGGCAATTTTATGGTAAAACTATACAACAAATTATCATAATTTCATGCTTATTTCGAAAAGCAATGCCCAACACGGTTACTTTTGTAGAATGTAAATGATACTTCACCCGCAGCTATCAACTTTAAACGTTACACGGAAAACACTTTAAACCTTTCTTTACTATTCTTAGAGTTTGTTTCTTTCTTTATATCAGAAGAACTTAGAAACGTTATGAAAGGCGAAATATATGGTACTTATCCACTGATATGATCTTGTTACGCCCCTTCAATTTGTCGTGTTTTTTAGATCATCTTTTGTCATAAGGACTAGTGGATCTACCCGAAGTTTGTGTTCATCATTCAACATGATGTTCACCTTAATTATGCCTTTTCCCGTCCCAATACTCTTAATAAGAGCTAGAATATGCTGGTTTGCCTGAGCTCTGTTTACTGGCCAAAATAAACACAACTAAGTGTGGAGGAAAATGGCTATGAGCCCGTTCTCATAGCTGCTTTTATTCAAATACGCATTTTCAACAAACTGTTCAAAACAGAATCTAGGCCTGTAAAAGTGAGGGCACAGAAAACGCCATACACAGTTCTGGAGACCACCGGTGCTGCCCCACTCCAGGTAAAGCCAGTCAACAAAACAACCCTAGCTGAAGAACCCTGAAGTAGACAAACTTAAAGCAAGCTATCTGAATCAACAGGCCAAGAGGATAAGGAATAACTAAAGGGAAATAACCGAGACAGCAGCCCTTGTGTTGAACTGTCAACAATGACAAAAACAGTGTGGTACAGCTGCCCTTGCAAGCTACCCAAAATGAAACCCAGTTTTTACAAAACGACACTAGAAACACTTGAAGCAGAGAAACATGATACTGAATAACGAATTAATTGCACACCAGAAGAGAGCGCGTGCATATTTAAATGACGCGCACACACAACCTACACTAACGGAAAGGTCTGAAAGGATAATAAAAGGGTTAAATTCACAAAGGAAAAGGCGCAGTGACGGTGGCACCATTCAGCCATTAATTGACACTCAATGTTAGAGTATTGTAGCACTTCAGGCGCGTATGCGGTGTGTTATGTATACCAGGCCGCAATAACACTATTACTATTAGCGGGTCTTGGCAAAAAAAAGTGTTCTATCACAGCACTAAATCTAAGACACTGTTCATTCCCTTAATTTGACCGCAAATATATGACAGTGATGGGGGGGGGGGGGGGGGGGGGAGAGGGTACTGCCATACATGGGATTTATAGGTAGTAGTATAGAAATAAGAGAGTTTGGGTCCAGAATAGGTTATTTGCTCCAGCAAAGGCAAAACGTGTGCAGTAATAATTTAGAGGCGTAACAAACCAAAGGAAACATATTCATTACTTTAGGCCACGGAAACCGGGATAAGATCCGACTTGGTGGGCCACTAGGCTCGAATGAAGACTTTTGTTTACAGCGAGAGCTTCCTGCCCTGAAAATCATGATCTAAATGCACTTTGATGCAAATCCTCTGAAAATAAACTTGCAACGGATACATCTTTGACAAAAAAAATCTGAGGTGCTTAATCCGCTGGTAGCAGAGTAAACTACTCCTAGAAGCTTTCGTAATCTCTTAAAGTAATTGTACCAGGAGTCATAGGCGAGTTGGGGGCGGGGGGAGAGGATGTAGATGTGGGGCCTATTTTCAAGGGATCATTTTTTTGGGGGTGAGGGAGGGAAGAGAGCAAGGAGCGCCTCTCATAATTAAAATATCTGCGTCCCAGAATGGGATACGAAATGCTGATTGGCTGCTTTTTAACCTGGCCAAGACGTAATTTCCTTTCGCGCACACTTTGATAAAGACAAACGTAGAAATGGCGGACGGTGATGATCACGTCCGGAAAGCTTGCAAGAATTTTCCGCTAAATCTTAAGTTTACGTTAGAAAACAACGCCAGGGAGTCGGAGCATTGCTCCAAGGCAGAGATGTCCTTGCTGTTTTGCTAACAGGATACGGCAAAAGCTTGATATTTCATCTTTTCGCTGCTGCTGCTACCATTAAAATGAAACGGTAGCAAATAGTGTTAATCGTTTGCCCATTGAGAAGCATCATCAAAGACCAAATTGCAGAAGCAAAAAAAATTTTTCGGGGCTGATCATTGAAAAGTTCCAAATCGTCCACAGAACGCTTAATCGTCGACTCTTTTCAAGGTGCATGCTTAAATGTGGGATGTATGACGGTAAAAAAAAAAACACTCGCAAAGATAACCTTTCCGTGATCCTCAGTGTCCCATCGCTTCATGCTCAGTCTCAGTCGGGTAATTCATTAACTTTTATTTCATGACACCCAGATCCCAGCGGCTGTAAAATTGTAAAAATGGACGTATAGTAAAAAAGGAAAACGGTCGAAGGACGGGCTTCTGAGCTCGACTTCATCCAACTTCATTTTTTTCACGGTGACATACGAGACTCACGGAAATATGACACTTTTCGCGGGAAACAAGCCGTTCTATTTATAAATCTACTCGGGAAAGGGTTGACTCAAGAAATTAATGGAGATGAGGCTCCATTTGATGGGTTCCTGCTTTTACGATGGGCTCCTGCTTTTACCATATTTGAAACAGAAGAATATCCATTTTCAACAAAATGGCTGCCGCGCGATCACCATGCGGTGGTTTTAAGACCAGAGTTCTGCATTTCAAGGTTAAAATGCACCGTTAAAAGACAAAAAATAGAAAGAGAAAGTTCAAAAGAGAGCTCAGTTTTCTTTTTGTAGGGGAAGGGAGCCGAAGCTTTTCATCAAGAAATAGTCCTTCAAAGAATTCAACCTTGTTTTCTTCATAAAGGGAGGAGCGCATGGTCCGTTTTGAAATGCAATCACACTGTAACGCAGCGAAGTTTTTGCTGAATCTTCGGGTACATTTTGCATTCTATGTCCAAGAAAATTACGTTTCTGAAAGGGAATTCATGCATTCATAAATGTTTCATAGAAGTTTTATACATGTTTTCTTCAGCGCTAAAGAAAAATTACAAAATACGCACCGATTTGAGATGGATTTTGGTTGAATTTTGCATGTGCTCAGCCGATTTTAATTGCGTGAAAGGCTCCACGATCCAGATAGTGTTACGCGAATTGCTTTAAAGGATTAACTTTTTGGTTTTCGAATAATAACTTTCAGGAAACGGCTTCTCTGTGTAATGTTTTGAGTTTGTTCATTCATAAAACTAGCTCAAAAAAGGATCGTGATACTGCAGCGTCCAAGGTGAATTTGAGCTTAATGCTTAATTCGCACATTACACGCTTCACTGTTGCGAAGATGTCGGCGAATTATACACAATTTTTACTTTCAGCAGTTCCTGGACACTTCTCGATACCCAGCTAGTGAATTTTATTCGAAAATATGTTTTACTGTTTATTCTAGACTTTTAATATGAGAATTTTCAAACATTTGCATTGTAAGTTTACTGCGCAGAGGCCGGGTCACCGAGTTATCGGTTCTAGAAGTGACAACTTCAAAAAGTCGTGCGGTCGTCAATAGGTTTGATAATGCTGCGTTTGTCCCGGGTTGTGAGCCAATTTCCAGCTCAGTATTTCGGTAAGCTTCCTGATTTCAACCTTTGAAAGCTTACTCGGCTTTCGAGAGGTTTTCCCCCGTTTGTCGGCCATTTTTAAGCGAGCTCAAGATCTTGAAGTAAAATTACGTCACGTCAGTTTTCGAAGTTCGATTGGTCAGTTATCTTTTCTTCTCATTCCAAATATGGTACTTTCGGAAATGATAATCACGAGCATCGGACAAAGCAAACATATGAGTTACACGTTTCAACCCCGTATGAGTTTCTGATTTAGCCTGAATTTCATCCGATTGCTTTGAGTCGTTTTCTCCTCTCAGCAGTTAATGCCGTTCAGTGACGTCATCACAAGCCGAAAACCGGACAGTGATTCTGATTAGTTGATTGTCTAAACATTTCGCATAATTATGAGAAATTTTAGCGGGATTGTCGCTTGATAATTCAGCGGATGACATCCCTGGTATGCTTGCGTGGAGTTCAAACATTTCGATAATCTTTATCGTAAACAGCAAAATTGTCCTCGTCTTCGAAAACTGAAATGCTAAATTGAACTGCGAATGAAGAATCATTGCGGAGAGTCGGTAGGTTTTTCATTTAGAACCGCTTTGTGGTTTCGGCAGTGATTTTGTTTATGCGAAGTTTCTGAGACCAATGTTGTAATTCGACCTTCTAACTATTTTTACCGTCAGCTGTAATGATTCTGTAGCTTTTCTTTCTTGTTTCCTTTGTTTTCTTTTTTCTTCGTTAAGGACCAAGTGGCTTCTTTTCAATTAAAGCAAATCATTGTCTTTTTGAACTAAGTGTTCCGTGTGTGTATTCATTTCATTGCGTGATTGCGACCGAGTTTGATTATGGAATTACAACCTGTTCAGAGTACTGCATGCAGTTGATAGTTTGAACGTTAAACACGAACTACGATCGAAAAAAGTAAAGCTATTCTGTATGATACAGACATCTCAAACGATTTTTCATGGTTTGCCGCTTGAAAATAGTGTTTAACTTTTTGCAGTCTCTACAACTGCGTGCTGCCCTCATCAGATACAAATTGTTGTACGTTAAAACATTGAAACACAAATAGACAAGTACTCAAGATCGGTGACCACTCATCCAGTGACAGTACAGAAACTGGAAGAATTACAAGAAGGACCTGAAGGAACTCCAAGGGGTTGAAAATATGTTTAACTACGTGTCTGAAACTACTTGTTGTATCCTTTTTTAATTTCATATAATGGTGTGCCGAAAATTGGACAAATTAAAATACATGATCGCGAAAAAATATATATATATATATACATAACAGTAAATAGACTACTACTGTTAAACCGCTCCTTAATTGTAGAGAACTGTTCTGGATCCAACGGTGAATTACCTGGATTTGTTTATATATATATATATATATATATATATATATATATATATATATATCTGTCTGATTTTGGAAAAAGGTACCCTACAACAGAAGAGGCTCTGTAAAAAATGGATGCCTTTTCTGTGGTCTCCAAATTGACGTAACTTCTGAATTACCAAAAAGGCCTTAGAGTGGCTAAGGTTCGTTCAAGTGTGGTAGAGGTTGGCCAGCGAATCACGCCCCTTTCCCCTCAAACCCCCCCCCCCCCCCCCCCACCGGCTTCTGAGGCCCTTGTCCCAACAACTAATATGGGAGGAGTATAACGAACAAAAAGTATGCACTGATTTCAATGCTTGCGTGTGTCACCACTACTGTATGGCGGTAAGTTAGATAGCTACACTAGCCAACGGCTGGAATTCTTAGATAGGTACCTTTTTAGGTGAAATCAGACAGAAATAACACAAGTGTTAGCTATCTCTTGTAGTTTATAATCTGCCATGGTGATCTTTCTAATTTGGCCAGAAAAGGTTTCTTAAAGCACACAGGGTTTGTAAGCAATCTAGTATGCTATTTCCGTGGTCCTTGTATTGTCCGTTGGGTCTGTTTTTTTCGAAAGGGTCAAAGTTCTTTAGGCTCCTTTAGTGCAGTGACCACTGCTTTACTCCCTCTCTGGTGAAAAAAGATAATAATAATAAATAATAATAAGCAACAGCAATTCAGGGAAAGAAGTATTGCAGCATAAAATACCAGCATTACTAAAGTTTGTTAACTGGTTCAAGTTAATAGTAGCTTTGAGAGAGAAATATTCGGAGCACCTCTTGCGGTTTCCAAGCAAGATGTCAGTATTTACCGTTCTCGTTTTAACCCCAATTACCTGCCGGTAACTCTTGCGGCAAGAACCAAGAGCTTTTGCTCGAGTGTCTCCCAGAGTTACCGGCATTTAAAGACTGACAGAAACGTCAAGACTTCTACTTGTAAAAGTAAAAAAAAACAAAAAACAAAAAAACTAATGCAGTTTCACTCACCGTGATCTCTTGCAGCGAAGTTGCGCATGGCCGCGGAGGACTGTGTAATTGCCCCAAACGGGGCAAAAACCCAGGCTTCGCGCGGGCAACAGCTCCGTGGGCCATTTGTACGATGACGTATCCCTTTATTTTTACTACTAAGACCAGAGTTCATTTCGTTTTTTCTTTTCTATTTAAATTTGGTAGTCCCAGTAAGGTTTTAATAACAAAAGCCTTAACTTGCACAAGAAAGCAATACCCTGATAATGGTAAAATGACACCACGTGCAAATGGCCTACTCCATTATGTAAGAATACACTTTCTCACAAACAAGAAAACCCTCCCAGCGCGAACTTCACTCTCTGTAATATAAAACGCACGGTTTTTCGCCAACCCTACTGTTAACCTCTGTCCGCAAAGATTAGCATCTATCAACAGGCCCTAACTATCTGGGTGACCTGTGCTGCACCCATAATTCAGTTGTGTCTAAAATCAAATATGGCGATCTCCAGGATCTCAGAGGGATCGAGCAAGGAATATTCCAAGATTCAGGGTTTCTTTGTACATCGTTATAATCGGTAAGCAAACAGTTACAGTGTTACATTCATTGGACACTGCAGTACAAATTGTATTGCGAAATCCGTTCTCGTCTCTCATGGCAGCTGTGTAGTAACCCTTACAAGCTTGTGTTGTTTATTTCAGGCCTACACATATTTAATCGCTAGGATATTTACAGTCAAACGAAATCGAGCCTTATAACACTAATGAAACTCAAGACAATATGAATAAAATAGTATCGAACCTGCGTGCTAAAACCGGACCACAACACCTGTTTGAATATAATTTGCAGAATGTAGTAAAAACAAACAACAACAACAAAAAAAACATCTGTATTTTAAAATGATGTTCCTTCGAATTCATTATCAGTTTTATGCTTTCTGGAGATGATTTCTTGTCAAAGTCAGGTATTATTCGATTGATTTGATTAATAAATGCCTGTCTCTGTACTGAGTATTTGTTACATTGAAAGAGGAAATGAATCTCATCTTCTACCTGATTTGAGTTACATGAGGGACATAATCTATTTTCTCTTGGCAAATGATCGATTTGGTATCGACCATGTTCAGTCATAAGTTTGTGATTACTTATTTTAAATTTAACAAAATTCTGTCGTTCGTCATAACGTCTTAGCCGGTAGAGATAATCAGATGTAGAATATTCGTCTTTAAAAGTTTTATAAAATTCTAGTTTTTTTGAATTTTCAAGGCTGTGCCACCAAAAAGATAGATATTTCTCTCTCATTTCTGTGGTATATCATCTAATTTTATCATTATCTAGAGATTCAGCATCTAAACTGGTTAGATTGTATTGTTCAAACATGTTTATGAAATTGGAAAAATATCCTGAATGTAGATTCTTTGACATAAGGAAAGACTGTTTGACTATAGAGTCATTATCTTTGTTGTTGAGGTAAACAAAATATTTCATAATTTTCTGACTTATCGGGATAAGCAGCGGCAATCTATCAAGTTCAGCTCTGCAAGCTATGTTAGAGGCCTTATTGTTAACCTGTAAGTAACGTTTACAGAATTTGAGGTGGACTTTTTCTATTGGGGAGCTATCCCATTTTTTAAAATCTTGCTTGGTGCACACTCCCCATACCTCACTGTTGTAACTTAAGATTGGGAATACCATGGTGTCAAAAATATGGGATGCAGTATTAGGATTAAGTTTGTGAATTGTCCGCTTCCGAATACTAGAAAACGCGTGAAGGGCCTTTTCTTTTAAGTGTTCGAGTGCAAGTGTAAAGTTTCCCGTTGGAGTTAAACGTGTACCTAAATAAGTGTATTCTTGGACAATTTCAATTGACTCACTGCCTATGTTGGAATTTGATGTCAATAGATTTTTTTGGGCGTTTCTGGAATATCATAATTTTTGTTTTTTTCGGATTAATTTTTAGCTTCCATTTGTCACAATACAAGGAAAGCGCATTTAAACAGTTCTGTAATCCAGTTTTCGATCTTGATAGAATAACTAAATCATCTGCGTACAAAAGTGAATTTATTTTTTTTCCCATTTGGAAGAACAAATGGGTCAGATAAGGTGTGTGTTTTCGAATAAATGTGGTACATTGTTTAAATAGAGGTTAAATAAAAGAGGGCTTAAAATACAGCCTTGGCATACACCTCTGGAATATGAAAAAGGCTGTGTTTTGTTTTCACCGATTTTGATGGAACATGTCGAGTTGCAATAAAGGCTTTTCATGAGGTTGTACAAGTTTCCTCCTATATTCGTTTCGTAGACATGGCAATTGGTCTTGTGTTTACATAACCCACACGGAATCAAGCATGACATTCCCTTAGCAACATAACAATTCAGCCATTCAGAATTCAGCTGAATGCATCAGAATAATTGTTCATCTTGTGCTGCTCACGCTTGTTCAAAGCAACACAGATTAAAAACACTGTTTTAAACTCACGTTTGGGGGGAGTAATGAAATGTGAAATGGAGTAATGATTGTCGGCATATATCAGAAACAAAGTGTGAGTCATCGAGACACTGTTGCATTACAAAGCAAAGATAATCACAGGAGTACACTGAAACAAAAAACCATTGACCCTCCATACTTGTTTGTGTAGCCCAAAGATTGTTAATTGCTGCAGTTTATGTTGGTCTTTTCTGTCTAGTCCACACATTGAAATAAAGGATTCCGTATCATAAGCAAGCGATTAATCCTTCAATCTCCACAGCATGGTACTAATGTTGTTGGAGATGTAAACTTTATTATTCTCCTAGTTGATCAGAGAATTAAACTGTTGGACATACACAACAAGGTTTTAAGATTCATCACAGGCCTTTTCCTCCGATTGTCAAGCAGACAGCTTTTTTGAACATAATTATAGACAACCTCAAGATTGCCTCTTTCAGGTTTAGGGTTCAGTGTTGATTTTCCTTCTTGAATCCAGGGGGACCATTACTTATGCCACATTCTGACAGACCACATAAACAATCACCGGCAGCATCTTCTGGGGAAAGGAAGTGGAAACATTATTTTTACTTGTGGTACGTAAATGCTTAACAGTAGTCTATTATTTTGTGCACTTGATATGGCGTGTGCTGAAGTATAAGCTGTTCACATAATTATATGCCAGAATTGAAACCCATCCCTAATCTTAAAAGAAGAGCCAAAGGACCTTTTAGCATTGCAGCTGGATCTCAAAGGTGAAAACCACCTCAAGATCTCACTGACCCTTAAGAGAATATATGGGGACTGGTCAAAAAGCCCATGACAGACACCGCCTCGGTTACAATAAACAGGGTCAATTAAGGAATGAAAGGTATCAAATCACAGAATGTAGTCCCTGCACGATTTTTGCTCTGTAAAAGGTTGGTAATGGCGAGAGAAGGTAGAAAATTCTTCGGCTGGTGTTTTTGTAAGTTCTTAATCTCACCGAGACTGGTCGGTTGGACCAGATCAGTATTGATTTTATGCCGTGGATTTTTTTCCACACAAATGGGGAGAAAATCGCAATGTCTAGTTTTTTCCGGCTGCCTAATCTGCACACACTGCTAATTACCAGCCCAGATGATACATTCTAATGGCTAAGACAGCTGAGACTTAAGATTAAAACCATTTCATGCCAGAAATCAATCTTTTCTCAGTGTAATGATTCCATTCATCTTCAGTCAAAAGCCTAGAGGACTAGACATCCTACTAGTACCTTCACTGTATTAGTGTTATTTTTTGTAATTGAAACCATTCCTTCAAGAAGGAAGTTGGATTCAAGTTTTGCTTGCACAAATAAAGGCGAGTTGTTCACAGTCAGAAATAGGTTGCTCCAGCTTTTAAAGTGCAGTATAAAAGAAGTTTTATTGTATTCATTTTATCCACACAGCAACTGTGTACACTGCTAGAGACTTTGCAGAAGAAACCAGTGCCACCCTCCAGTTAGCCATGACAAGCTTAAGACAGGTTGGAAATGGGCCAGTGTTTTGCTGTACTAGTTGAGGAGTCAAACACAGTAGATAGCCCTTAAATATACGTGGCTAGCCAAATTCACTCCTTAATCCTCTTGGATGGAGATGTACAGCATGTATGACTTCCTGCAGCACAAGAATGTTGGGGGTGGCTTCTTCTGACTGGAGTTGGGTTAGACAGTCAATGGGTAGAAAAGCAACACTGCCTCGTCCCGGTCACCATGGTCACCTTCAAAAAACAAAGGCGGATGCCATCATTTCAACACAAGCAAGAGATCCATTCACCAGGCATTCATGAAGTAATGGTAAGGTAAGCAAGTGCAGTAGAGAAACTTTGTTTACACTTAACATTCACCTTGTGCACAATTTATGAAACTCAGCTCGTTCTGAGCAGGAAGCAGGAATATTGCACATCTGTTATAACTGCCAAAGACTTTTCTAAATTGACTGTCTTGATAATTTTTGCCAGTAACACATAGATATACCAAAAACGTGCGGTTGCAGAATAATATTGTGCTTCAATTTTCAGAGTTCCAGTCTCTCTCTTTATCAGCTAGCCTGCGTGCAGTACCCCCCCCCCCCCCTTCCCCTGCCTTCTCCGATTTTTCCTGCAGGGAGGGAGGGGGTCTGTATACAGGCTATTTATTAGCATAAAATTGGCTGTGTAGGTGGTTTGGGGGCGTGGCAGGGGGTGTTGTAGCTCAAAACGAAATTTCTTTTAATTTTTTTCACATTTTGTCTTTCAGCCTACCCTGGTTCCAGATCAGATGGGATCAAGTTGCCACTAAACCATTTACGGTCAAATTCAGTCAAGACTGCCATTTGAACAATAAAATAAACAAATGGGAAGTTTTGTGCCATTTTCATCCATAAGAATTACTTTGTACAGTATAACTTTCAGCCAGGATTGAATTAATTGAACCACAGGGTTAGTTAAGTTTGACAATGCTACATGCAAGTACCGTAATTGTCAACGTAATAGAGTTTGCTGGAACGATGAGGAAAAAGGGAAATTCTTATCAGGAATAACACAAAAAGTTGTGCTATTTTCTCCTCTTGTGGGGATTAACTGATCCACTGGGATCGATAGCAGTATTAAGTTTGACACTAACTTGCCTTTTCAATAAAGTGACCATATTGGAAAATAATAATAATCAAAGAAGGGTTTACTATTGCAGCCTCCTTTTCCTTAACACCTCTCCTTACAAAATATACAGTATACAGTACATGGATCTCCAATAAATTTATGTATTATAACAAGTGCTGTGTAAGAAGGAGAGAAGCCCGGTTTAAATAAGTGCCTTTCTCTCACCCCCTCCCGCCCTTCACTCTCCAGAAATTCACAAAAAATAAATAAGTGCTCCACTAGCCTGTTCCAGGCGTTCAGATAGTAGAGCGTGTTAACTGACTCCCCACCATTTGAACACTGTACTCTACGATCTGAACACCTGGAACAGGCTAGTGCTCCGGGCTCTCGGTTTATCCATAGCCATGATCAGGCCGCAAGTGCATTCATTGGAAGATATGGCCGAATTATAATATCATATTAAAAGATGCCAGGACAATGGTATCATCTATTTAAGCCAACAGACAGTTGTAGAACATGAAGATGTTACATTTCTAAGGAAGATGCAAATACACACCGACCAAGGATTCGCTACTTAGAGACCAGACATTGTCATCTAAGATCACGAAAACATGACGTGCAAACTACGTTGCAAAGCGTTTAGACAAGACCACCTCTGTTAAGGTCACTGAAAAACTCTCAGAATACGAAGACCTAGAAACTGAAGTCAATACCTTAGGACTAAGGGTTAGTCTCAGTCTTTGTGAAGCTTTTCTTAAGGAAAGCACAATGCAAAGGCTCAGATGTTGATGATAGTAATAATGACAATAATAAAAATAATAACGACAACAACAACAATAAATCAAGAACTGCAGAGCCCTCATCAGGGATGTGAAATATGGTGTCTTTTTCAATTGTGGCGATTGCAATTCTAACGACGACAAAAACTTACGATAATTACGTGTGCTTTCGTGGAACAATCGATCTGACTTTTTCACGTGTAGATTACTTTCCCTGGGTAGCAGTGGATGCGGACGACAGCTAAAAATAGCCACGTCTCTGGGTACAAATACTCACCCGTCCCAGTACTTCTCGTCTCTCTCAGCGCAGCCATGCTAGAACTACTGACTTTGCTGTCCTTCAGCAATAAAACAACGATTTTCACTGACCTGAAACCCCTTCCATCGCGTAGTTTATGTTCCATATTTATATATGCACAGTTTTTCTCTCTTGCAAAATTCACCCCCTCCGAGAAATAAGCCTTCAAAAAAAGCTTACTCCCTGCCTCAAAGCGAAGCGCGCTAAAAGAGAACCAGTCACGCGATCTACCATACTCTCCAATCTTAAAACGGCTGCAAGCGCAAAACCTAACTAGTTAATCCCCCTGAGTAAAAGAAAAAATAAATAAATTAAACGATTTTTCAGTCGTTTTTTGTGCCAGTTCTAAACTTTGCACGAGCAGTGGAACGGTGGCGTCTCCCTTTTTACGTAACAGTAATGCGCGTTTTTGTACAACTTGAAGTAGAACTGAAGATTCGAACAAAGCTTGTCGCTCCTGCTTGTCGACAGTTTTTTTAAAAAAAAAATGGCTTATGCTGCAGCTTCCAACAGTGAAGCAGAATCAGCTCCCGACCTATCCCGATTTTTGTATGACTTTGACGTGGACAATCAATGGAGCCATTTCCGTCATGGACCACCAACAGCCTCCTCGGTTGAACGGGGAAGAAGGAAAACTAGATTCAAAATGGATAAAAGGTACTCTTCAAGGAAGCAAACACCGTCAAGGAGAAAAAATGCCGCCTATCGCGACGTTGACACGGTCAATTTGGTCTGCTGCAACGGTGGATGTCTTTTAAAGAATGGCATAGAGACTGCGAGGCAAGTTATTCGACAGGAACGAGGTAGAGCTTTCTATAGATCTAGAAACTACAACGAACAAAATTACGTGATATCGAAACTTATGCAAGTGGAACTATTTCCTAGCGGACGCAGAAAAATAACCTACAGTATCCCAGCTTTAGGCCCTGTGTGCAAAATCGCCTTCATGAAATGCTATGGAGTGTCGCCTAAAAAAATTAAAGTCCTTTTAGAGAAAATGGATTGTGACTGTTTATCTATTGACCCCGATAAACGGGGTAGGCACAGTAACAGACCGCGCAAATTGACGGAAGATGCGAGGAGACAAGTAACAGAGTTTATCTGTTCCCATTCGGCAAACCACTCGCACTACAGAAGGGCGCGAACGGAAAAACAATTTTTTGATACGCCGACAACTATGAGGAGAATGTGGGGACAGTTTACTAGACAATACCCGAATTTCACCTCGACACGTTTGGGAAAGAAAAACAAAGGTCCTGTTATAAGTTTTACTACCTTCAGGAACGTGTTCAACGAAGATCTCGGCAGCAGGTTGGGTTTTCGAAAACCACGAGAAGACACATGTCAGGTTTGTGACAAGACCTTAAACACGATAGGACGAATGGCAAACGGCGCAGCCGAGGACGGCGCCAGAAATGAAGAAGAACTTCAAAGAATAAGAACAGAACGTGAAAATCATTTAATTGAGGGCGAAAGGAGATATGCTGCCTTAAAGTATGACATGTTTGTTCTGTCTAAGAAACGGGTCAATGGGTGTACAGATGAAAGTTAGCAGATGAATTGTCGACGCTGATTTCCTCTTTGCTTTAGCTTGAAGGTCAAGAAAATGTAGGAAGAGTTTAAAACTCAGTATAGTTAAGGTGAATAAAGTGTTGAAAGAATTTGTACTTGCTGAGTTCGAGTTGATTTGAGAGAAGGTGGGTAACTTTGTAGTTTGCGATTTGATGGCACTAGTAATAGGCCCTCTGCAGCTAGCCATTCATGTGGTACAAAACCGCCATGCTGGAGAGCAAAAGTCGCACTGGGACAAGACAGACAAAAGACATACCGGCATAATTTTAAATGGTAATTTTCTTTGTTAGTCTTGTCCCAGTGCGACTTTTGCTCTCCAGCACGGCGGTTTTGTACCACGTGAATGACTAGCTGCAAAGGGCCTATTACCTTAGCCTACCAAAGCTAATCGCAAGTCTCAGATCAAGGCTTTGTTAACTTGAGGAAAGTACAACCTTCCTATGCCTTATGATAGTTGGGTAGCTAGCCCTCCCTCCTACCATGAAACATGGGCCTGAATCCGAAAAAGGGTTGCGTATTTGTTATATATCTGTTTTAAAAAAATCGCCCTCCTCGAATTGTCATCCCTTTTAATTATTCATTACATAAAAAAGTCCCCGTACTAATACAAAATACACACCGCATCACGGAAAAAGATTCACTAAAACACATACAATTTCAGTTCAAAAAAGTACAGGAAACCGTGAGCCATGGCAGACTGAACAGAGATATTTAGAGTCTCTTTTACGGAAAAGAGCAAGCGTCAGATTCAAGTTGAGAATTTCACAACAAGAAACAGGGAACACTTGGTCACGTGGTACAAATTCACGTTTGCCGTTTGCCGCAAACGTGACTCTTGGCTCCAACAGGGAGCTTAAGCAACAGCGTTTTTGAGCGACGGACGTCAACCGGAAGTGGGCTTTTTGCAACATTGGGCAGTGGGTGGGCTCAAAATTTCGGGCAAATCGTCTCTATAAGAGAAAAGAAACTTAGCGATACAAATTTTTTAGCGTCAAGGCATATAAAAGAAGAGAAGGCCTCACTTCCGGTTGACGTGCATCGCTCAAAGTCGTGTTTGCTTAGGGTCCCTAATGTGAAGACAACTGTTTGCAAGGTCAACGGACCTGCGCGCGCTCTCTTAAGTTTCTCTTCCAATGACTGTCGCAAACGTAAGTGATAACGGTAGTTTTTTTTTTCGAATATCGAGCCACTAGCGCAAGCTGTAAATAACTGAAGAGATAAGTTTCAAAGTAAACTGAGTGCTGCGTTAAAGAGGGCACGATGTGTTAAGCCTCACGTAGTCAAGCCCCTTTCATGGACTAAAATGGCCTCGAAAACGCTTACTTTGCATATGGATTTTCACAAAAGCTTACCTACACCAAAGGTGTCGTCTCAAGACTGGTATTACTCAAAAAAGCTCAGGACAAGCCTAATGGGTATATACTGCGCAAACCAGGAGGTCATACACTGTTTTATGTACGACGAGTCTATTGCTGGTGTAGGCCCAAATGAAGTGATCTCAATCTTGGACTATTTTCTCAAAAAACTTCAGACGGAGCAAGGCCGAGACAGGTATGACCATCTTATAGTGTGGTGTGACAATTCTCCGGCTCAGTTTAAGCAAAACTTTCTATTTTTTTATATGGATTACCTGGTCACAAGAGGAGACTTCCTACGAACAGACTTAAAATTCTTGTTGGAGGGCCACTCGTATAGTGTGTGCGATAGATATTTTGGAAACATTCAAAAAGTTTTTAACGCCCAAGAGAAAATTGAAACACCCAAAGATTGGGAAAACGTTCTAGTCAGCAGTGGTTTATCAAGCGTCAAGGTCTATTGGGTAGGTCTTGACATGATAAAGGACTACAAGTCATTTTTAAAGTTAAAATACGTCAGTAGAAACGAAGATTTACAGCACGAGAAATTTGAGGTCAAAGAAATCGCGTGGATTAATGTTGGAATTGGGGAACAGCCTGATGACAGCGGCAATCTGAAAGTTGTAGATCATCCCGACTGCGCCTTCGTGCGTTTCACTATTGACCCAAAACAGCAACCCAGGCTAATTTCGTACACAAAGAGAAGGCAAGCAACTCCACTGCGAATAGACCTGCTGACCACACTGAGGCAGGAACTAAGGCCAATTCGTGAAGATGTAAAGCAGCAGTGTCTAAATCTAGCTA
The DNA here is from genome assembly GCA_964035525.1 of Porites cylindrica. Lineage (NCBI taxonomy): Eukaryota > Metazoa > Cnidaria > Anthozoa > Scleractinia > Poritidae > Porites > Porites cylindrica. Next base: position 11,962,045 of record OZ037784.1, read on the forward strand.
GAAAATATTTAAGTGAACGTGCCGAACGTTTTTATGCTGCCCTACCATGTATCCAAGAGGGGAGCGAGATTGACGATTGAAAGTTATCATTATATACATTTCACTTGAACATTAATCGTATGTCCTAATTAGCTTCCTCTTTAACGCAGCACCTCAGTTTCCTTCGCCTTGCCTTTGTCTTACAGTAAAACGTACCAAGAGACTAAGAATCTGGATTTTTCAAAGTTATCCTAAACAGGTTATTCTTTTTAATATATAAATGGTAGTTAGTACAGGTTAAGGCTATTTAGGTTCTTACACAGGTTATGTTCTGAATAAGAAAAATACAATATAGCCAAGCGAATTTAGTGGTTCAGCTTATTCCTCATATAAAATCTGCACACCAAATAAGACGTTATGTAAAAACGACCACATAAAGAAAACCTAAAGCATTGACCTCATTGGCATTTAAACAGTCCAGTTAGAGCGATAATGCAAGTATGTCTTCAAAGAGGATTCTGAATAGTGACTGATCTAGCTTTTGCCCAAGGGTACAGGCAAATTTTTTCAGAGATTTTAGAAACTAAGAAATTGTTTCAATTTCTAGACTAAACAGGTTCTTAAAATATAGGTTCTTAGGCAAGGGGTTTCACTTTATAGCACAATGTTATCATTCGCTAATAAAAAAATTGTTGTTGTTGTTGAAAACTACTATTTGCTGCTTGACCATTCCGGTACGACAGTGAGTTAGAAAACTACACTAGCCAATGGTTGGGATTCTTAGATAGGTACCTTTTTCTAAAATCAGACAGATATATATATATATAAATACTTGTATTCTGGGTAGAACGTATTCCGTAGAGCGCTCAATTCATTTAATTGAAGAGCATTGATTATTAATAATCACAGGAGTTCAGGCTTCAGGAGTAATCATTGATCGTTTATTGCGACAGTGCTGTTTCGTATGGTCCGAAATTGTAGGACCACACTCATCAGGCAACTTCAACGATTGACCGTTAAAATTAAAAGCTGGCAGTAAATATAGGGATGCGTTAAGAGATAGTATCTAGGTAACAGATGGATTGTGTCTTAGTTACGTTACTCTAGAGTTCTGAAGTACATATCTGTTTCTGTGGGGGCATGAACTTGCTAGTTCGTTTCGCCTGTTTAGGCTACAAAGCTCTTTTTTACAAATGATGATAAACTTTTCATAAAGACAAAGATTACATTTTTTGCTAATGTTGCTATAAGCTTTACATTTCTTTAAAACTTTATATATATATATAATACGACAAAAAAAAATACACCAACCACATTGCTAAGCCACAAAATTCAAAGATCTTAATATAGGGATAACCTCATGACCCTCCTTCTGGAGTTCTAATGGGTATCCGTAAACAGTGTATCTACGTTCATGTCGCACCGCGTATAGTAAGTATCGCTGAACAATGATATGTTTTTTTAAAACCTCACTTCAAAACAACGTCAACAAGAGTGGACAAAGCAGATACCGCAAACTGATAAATTGAGTTGTGTGAACAATGTTACAAGAATGGAAGTATTGTTATATCACTAAAGCACTCCCAGCTAGTCCTCTCGAAAATAAATACTTTGAAATCAATTACACTCTTGGAAGTGTCGCCAGTTTTTTCCATAATTCCCATTAATAAACTACAGTACTTTTAAAAGAAATGTTAATCCCTGGTTATTTTTAAATGCTTGTTTTACAGAATATATAATTCTTTAAATTAGCTTAAATTCCACTTCATTAGCTTAAGCTTTCGCGTCTGCTAACATATTTTATCGAGCTATACAACAAAAACATGAATAAATAAACACTCTTTACACGTTAATGAAAGAACTATCCAATGGTTGTCCCGGTGTTTAAAGCGCAGGTTGTATGTAGGTGGACAGTACTGACAACTTAACGCAAACAGTCTATTTCCTTTCAAAATTTACTCTTTTTTATTAATTAACTAGTGATTTGTGAATGGCACAAAATAAGATGCTAATTAAATAATATTTTACGAGCAAGAGAAGTTAGTGGACAATGCTGCACGGCCTTCACTTCGCTTAACTTGAACAATCATGAAGCACGAGTGTGTTGAAGAGGAATTGTTTGAAAGGTATGTCTAAGTTTTAGTTTTATAATGTAATCCTTTCCGTTCCATTCTTTGATTATTTGCGTGAGTTTTGGTAATAATTCCTTTAAACGCCTATTATGTAAGTAAATATATACTAATTTTTTCCCAAAAAAATTGCGCATCCGATCATATTGACCACTGTTCAAACATTCGAACATCTGAACAGTCTGAACAAACGATAAAATTATGAAGGATTTAATAAATGTGTGATCCTTGTCTGATTCGTATAATACCAGCAATCGATTTTAAAGATTATAGATATTTATATTATATCCATCTATTGTTCAACACGTATGCGTGGTATGCTCATCGACTTCTAAGTAATAAGTAGGTTTCTAGTTTTCGGCAAGAAGAGAAGCATGTGCGACAAAAATTGAGGAAAATTAACGTTTTCCGTGAGATGTACATTTACATTATGCCTTCCCATTTGTCGACTTCTTCATCAGTGTTGCCAAGATTAACAGCAAGTTACGTCAAAGCCCCGTTTGGAATAGTCAGCTACCCCGTACTGTACTGACCACCAGAAGGAATTCAAAATGTGGCAATTGTGTTACAGTTAGTTTGATTTTGACGTTCGCCGTTGATTATTTATTTCATCCCCAATCTTCTTTAAAAAAGTGAAAACTTCGAGGAAAGTTTGAATTATTAATCAGTGAGTCCGCAAAAAAAGATGATTACATAATATAAAAATCAGACCGGCACGTCTTTCCATTACAGGGGCGGCAGGTGTTATTTTGTACTAATATTTTGACAAAGATGATATTGTAACAAAGGGGGATCATTCGTCATTAAATATTAAAATTTAAACATGGCACTACAGCTCCAATTAGGAACTATCAGCAAACTTGAACGCAATATGAGATCCTCTTCATCTCCACTAACTGTATACTTTCATCAAACAATGATGAAGTGCTCCGTAAATGCCAAAAAATAACACTTTTGATGACAGAAAATGTTTGTCTTAAACTACCATGGACATAAGAAGGTAATGTTCTGAAATCGGCTGAGATGACTGCCAACAATTCTTGCACAGCAGAAATACAATGAAAAATGTCAAGAAAATAGTACGATTGGTAATTTGTCGGGGGAAGGATTTACCTTCAGTTGCAATTGATATTGAAAGTCTACTGTCGTGTTAATGAATTACAGACAAGACACTGACAAGAGAGAAGAATGATCCCTGGCTTGAATTGAGGGAGGAAAACTACCTTTCGTAGTGCGTCGTTCAAGACGTATTTCGAAGGAAAGTTCGTCCAGACGCATGATGCGTTTTGTGCCCGTCTTTATACTTGAGACGCATAACCAGACGGACTACAAATGTTTACTCAAGTTCTTCCAGATGGACAATGCGTCCTTAGTATAAAAACGACCAATAATGCTCAGTTTTGAAGCCTATTTTGAATTTTGGAGACATTATTTACTATAGTTGGATCTATATGCAAAATCATGAAAATCAAGTTGTACTTGAGGTCATCTGTCACACAGTTAAACCCTTTTGAAGGTACAAAAAACATGTTCTCTGCTTGTCGAATGGTGCAACTCCCAAATGTACTGAAAAGCGTCACGATTATTGGTCAATACACACGCCTCCTAAATCAAAGAAGCATGAATCCCTTATAGTAATGGCAGCACTTAACACAGATATCAGTAAGCATTAGGTTTGTTCACACCATACTGAAGTGCCTTTCGTACAGCCAGAAAAGCTATTACGCGGTATAGTATGAACTGCAACTTCATAGAATTAACTGTCACAGCCCCTATGCGTGAACAGAAGCTACAAAGTTTTGAGTTTGAAACGACCAAGAAAACTCATCAAAAATCATTCGACAAGTTACTTTTCTGAAGTCTTAAAATGAAACATCACCAAGTGCTCTCGCTTACTTGTTTTTGAATTGTTTTTATTCTAGTGAGGACATAATTTTTTGTCTTTAGATGAAATGGCTTCGAATTTGTCCATCTTGGCTTTGTACGTTCTATTTATGATATCAGGTAGGTAAAATCTGCTGCAGAATTAAGGTCTTAACACCGGCTCACGCTGCTTTGGTTAGCTTAAATAGTTGAAGTTAAGGTTTCCTACTACCACGCCTTTAATTCATTAATTAAGCAAAATCAGAAGAAGGAAAACTGCATCAGTACTCTAGGGAGAGGACTGTCTTTAAGAAGAAAAGAAAGTGGAATGATTAAAAGAAAAACCATTCTTTCTTAAGTTTTGAGATACCTTGTGTTGTTAAAAACAACAATCTTGACCAAGCTTGTTCGGTCTAGATAGATGGATACTGGCCAAGTTTATTTTTTCCCTTCCTTTTTATGGACCGAGAGGAACACGAGGTCAATGAAGACGCACAAAGAGGACGAGGCCAATTCCAGCCATCTTTCACCGAACAAGCGAACTAGGCGAAGAAACTTTGTCCTTGAGGGACAAAGTAGGAAATCCCGAGCGCCGAAGATAGGCCCATCTCGCTCGCTCGGGTAGCAAATCAAAACGCAGCATTCACTTCATCTTGCGTAAACAGTAATATAATATTCGCTTGTTTTAGGCCACCAATGGGCGAAAGTTGTAAACTTTTAATGACCAGACTCTTTCAAATTTTCACTTGCAGATGCAGAGCCATGCGCACAGCAAAATATCACAGTATGGAGTGGCACGCTCCAGTCGCCTAATTACCCATCCCCCTACTCAAAAAATATGGACTGTTACTGGCTGATTCGAGTTGCTGAAGGAAACAACATTGAAATAGATTTTCAAGATTTATCGGTGAGAATAAAAAGAAAGGAATGACTAACGTTAAGTTTGTAAATCTTCAGCATTTTATAATGCTTTAATTGTATTTATGCTATTTTGTCCATGAATATTTATGTGAAAATCCTGGACGCTGAAGCCGGCGTTTTGTCAACTCATTTCTACTTTAAATGGAAACGAGTTTAACTTTATCTTAAGTTATTTTAGACGTCAATTGGTCCAACTCACATTCTTCCTTTGCAGATTGGCCTTTTACTTTCCAAGTTTACTACAATAACAGTTAAGGACAGGTTATGTTTGTCTCCCAACAAAAGATTACGGCCCGTTTTGGTTTCAGTATTAACGCCATGCTTCTGTGGGTGGTTTTAAAGAGTATATTTAACAATTATTCACCTCAGGCTCAGTTAATATTGTTGAATAATCCCGGGGATTATTCAACAATATTAACTGAGCCTGAGGTGAATAATTGTTTTAGTATATTCACACGAAGTGATCTCAACAGAATCAGAAAGGAAACCATTAAAAAACGGTTAGTTTGATTGACGGGTGAGTTCATGCGTGAACACGAAGCCGTAAACAGTGGATGCACAAAAGTTAGATCTTTACAGTATCTTCAAAAATGGCAAATGATAGTTTTAATCTTTTTGTATCAAGTTTTGTAAGCTTTAGCATCAACGGTTTAAAAGAAACGCCGAAAATTTATATTACTACCCGATTGTAAGAAGAAGAGCCTTATTTGTTTCTGTCAACTCACCGTGAATGAGAAAGTTTTCTTTGTCGCTTCTTGCAAATGCTGTCAACAGCGGCTACGATCAAGGTGAGCGTTGTTTACACTGTGTTTATCTCCAATGTTCTTTGCTTTGTTACTGGCTTGCTGGCACGTACAATTTTCGAAAATATTTGCCTTCCTCTTTTCTCCATGAATTAACTTCTATTTATAGGCAAAATTAGTCTTGCGAGAAAATCCCGAAATCATAAAAGTGACAAAGCGGCCTCGTTTTCCGCTGTCGTGGTAAACATAGCTTCGAGTCAGCTACAGTTAACCACTTCACAGTAGATCACGCTGTTTAAACACCATGAAGTCTTTTCTTGCCTTCAAAGTCATCAGCACTTGGATATTCGTGTATTTTCAAAAAGGCTTCACTATGAAACTTTGGCAAAACACCCAGTTCACGACAGCGATTTTGTTCTGCTTGATATTCACCGCCTAGCGCGGTGAATATAACGTCATAGTCCGAGATAGCGAACCAATCAGATTGCTTGAATTACCAAGATCACTGAGTGTGAATGTACTAAAGCTGTATATAATACATACAGTAATTTTCTCTTCTCTCCTTTGATTTCAGATGACAGCGTATCCAGATCGTACGGTATGGATTATGTTTCCGCTGTTACTCCTATTACTTTGAATATATCATGAATTATTACTAGACAAAGTAGGCAAGGATCCTGTAAGAAAACCACACGTATATTAATTGATCTCTACATGTAAAAGCTGATGTTACTGGGACGATATTTGCATCGATATTGGGAAAGTGAATTCTTTAAAAAAAAATAATTCCCTCTGCGACTGGTAACGTGAATTGAAAAGGAGATTTCGTCTTATGGAGTAGCTGGGACGAAAGAAGATAAAATCACGTCCAGTTTTAGTTAGTTGACGATATTCATTTGTCTTAAGATTGTTAATAACCTAACTCCATCATATCTTTAAAAAATTCTTCCGGCTAGAGTCTAGGAACCCACTTTTCTTTGCGTTTCTCTCAACTCTTGTCAGTTTATCTATTCGTGGTGCGTGTCGCCGGCCTATATCATAGAGTAAATCATGGAGTTATGAAAAATTGACGGTTGGGTGGGAAAATATATCATTGATATCCTAACCTGTGAGCATACATAATAGGAATTTTAATTTGAAAAAAAAGTACTGGCGGCAGAGCCGGAAGACAATACGTAGAATACAGCTTGAAAATAAATAAAGTGAAGAGAATTAAACTGACCCTTGGGAATTAGAGCGTATTTAAAAGAAAAATGTGTTATTTCAGTCTGTGTATTTGTGATGTATGAAAGGAAAAGCCCTTCGACACTTCTCCGAGTAAATTTCTAGGGTACAAGCAGACGATAAACGAGGCCTGAGTTTTTTAGTAAGTGTTTGTTTATAGTTTTTTAGATTTCTTTATTTGCCTATGGAAATAATTTCATCGAGGTCACAATCGGTTAAGTGATGGCGGAATCCCGAGGAAGACAAGATATTTTCATGTGTTTGGCTGCTGGAGGTGCGAAGATATCGACGCATGGATATTAACGGGTTTAATCTGGTGCTCGAGACGTTTTCTTTTGGCTTAAAGGTTTAAAAACAATTGGACTCGACGGTAGCCTGAGTAGCAGGCGCTCGCCAACGCGACAGTCAAATGGTTTTACAGTTGAATGGTTAGACAGGGGTTAGCTTCAAAGAGCGATACGCATTTTGAATCCATATGGTTCCAGGCTTTCCTTTCGCCTTAACGGACTCATCTGGCCCATGGTCAAATTATCAGCTGAGTATTTACCCCAACGAGCTGAGGTTTTGGCACAATTAACGGCTCAATTTGGGCGAAGAATTCTTTGATTTATCGCATGCGGTACAAAAGTCGCTTTAGACGCAAAACTGATTTGCTTCGCACCGTTCCTCTCTTTTCTCTCGAGACTAGCAAGCTAGAGTCGGCAGTTGTTTGTTGCTCCGAAAAGAAGAATTTTTACCCGTCACATCACTTCTGCTGCATGCAAAGAGAAAAATTATCTCGATGAAGGAGGATTTGATCGATGGACACATAGACATCTCGTATTCCTCTAGATTCACCACTAAAACGCTCTGGAACGAGACGTTGATGAATACTTCCACAAGAAAAAGACATCTAGCATATAAAAATAGCCATTATTATTATAAACACTCACCTCGTTTATAATCTGTTTGTTCCTGAAATTTACTAGAAATCTCTCGATCTCATCCACGTGCGTTTTCCGTGATTTCCTCGCCCAGGAGTGAATACCCTGGATAATAAGAAAACCAAAAGACTGCGCATGCTTCTGAGGTACATCCGACAAATTTTGGCTTCTTCCCGCTATTGTAGAGAATAGTGTGCTAGCTCGCACAAGGCTCACCAGCAATAATACCCTCCGCTTGGGTCAGAGAAGTAGTTTCTAAGTTCACTATTTTTCATTAAACCCCCTAGCTATAAATATAAACAGGAATGTCAAATAGTTGTAATAGAAAGTTAAATAACTTTGATCTTCCTGTCAGTGCAGCCTGAGTAGGAGGCAATGAATGATCAACACCTCGCTGTTCTGAGATTTTTCGCGACCCTTAGCTTCAGTTTTAGGTGAAAAGAGAGGGAGGTCAGAGTTGCGTGGTATAAGTTAGAAAATATTCATACTATGACTCACTCTCTGTTTACAAGGAGCCAGTACGACTCCCGACCGAGGATCAACAAGTTGGGCGTTAACTCTTTATTGGTCATTTCACCGTATAGATTACTCATCCAAGACTTGGGACAGTACACTAGGGTTGTTCATTACCAGATATATGTTACGCACAGCACTGGATTCAGATTACTAATTCAGAAATGGCTCAGTAATAGACTACTAATAGACGTCCTAATTTTGATTTAAAATAGGCGGAAAGGGATGCCAACTGTCCGAATGATTACATTGAAATCTTGGATGGTTCGTATGGAAGCACTGTCGTAATAGCGCGATTGTGTGGCTTCAGCTTACAAGATGTTGATGAGAAAACATTTGTTTCCAGCAGTAACATGTTACTTGTGCACATGCACACAGACAATGACAAGGAAAATAGAGGGTTTTTAGCAAAGCACAAAGGTATTAAACTACTGAACTACGTAAACCGAAACCTGGAACGTCTGAGCGCTGATATATACCAAATCCCGGAATTTCTGAGCGTTCAAAGGGGTGCTTAATTCTGTTTGCCGAAAGAGCAAAATATAGAAAGCCCTCTGGCATGGTCTTGACTAAAACAATCAGACTACTTGCTCTTGCTTTCTGGCATTCTATGAGTATTCGGAAGACCCGGCAACTTAGTATTTAATTCTTATGACGACTACAAGTGTCTTTTCGTCAGTGGGTTAAAACGTGGGCTTTAAGAATGACGAAGACTGGCCCAAAGTCCCCAAATATAGCTACTGGAACAAGATGGCAAACATTTTCATTAAAAGACATTTTCGTTCATTTCAACTAAGCTTCGCGTTTTCTTGGTGTAACAGCGCATCACAATGTAGCGTTCGGATTGTAACTCTGCTTTGCTAAGTAATGAGCGAGGCGTAAAGTGATTTATACTTCTTGTTCTTTTACATGATAGTACAGTTATTGAGTCAATTATTATTGTCGGCGGAGTCTCACTTTGAGTGAGCTCTGTTTGCTGTTTTCTTGTTGCAGTGAGCAGAGAGGCTTCGGGTCTCGGTTTCATGTCTTAAGAATTTGGTCTGTTATTTAGGAGAGGTTGCTCAGGGCCGTACATAGCGGGGGGGCGAAGGGGGCAGTTGCCCCCGCCAGGAAAACTAAATGTTTTTTTTCTAACATAGTGTCTGATTTTGCTGGGCTGTTTCTTGTAGCTATATTGGTCCGAAATCTCACGAAAACCGAGTTTGCCCCCGCAGACAAAAAATCCTAGGTACGGCCCTGTTGCTGTTGTGCACCTTCTCGGATTGCACTGATCTGACCATCTCCTCCCAAGTATATGTGACAATACATAAGGCATCGCGTTTTTATAAACTCTTGCGTGTTATTTTTGTAAGTTTTCTGAGTTGTAGATCGAATTGGGGCTGAGTCTTGGAACTTGCCTTGCAAACTTTGCCTACACTTTCGCGCTGGTCTGTCGTTAGTTATTGACCAGACTATTGACGAAACGTTTTGCCACAGATATTATACGATACCCTTTTTAAGTCCTGTGATCAACGTTTGGTTTATGGAGGACACCTAGGATGCAGGAAACATAACCAGACTTTTTGGCCTGGGTGATTTTTCGTTGCTTTCTTTGTGTGTTGTGTTTTCTTAGACTCTTCTTAGTACTCCATGCATCTTTACTGGTTTTCAGTAGTATTCTGGCGTTCTAACGCTCCAGGTTTCAGCATATATGAGTGTAACTACGCTTGCAATGTTTTTTTAAAGCCAGCAGTTATATGATTAGTTATGGACAATAGTTAACAAATAAAGAAGCCTTTCATGTGGCCTGTTATTTATATTTATTTATCTATTATTATTATTTTTTAATTATTTGTACTTTATTAGGTCCACATCAGTCTCTGGCTGCCCCTTCTAACATACTCCATAAAGTATGTATGTATGTTCTGCTGTAAAGCAATTAAAACAGAAAGGGGCTAGAGTACGAACGAAGTCGAGTGCTTCTCTCTTTTTCTTAAGACTAATCGTTATGAAAGTTGATTCGTTTGCAATTCAAAACAACGCTAGTAATAAAAATTGCTGGTCAGACGCAAAAGGACCCTGACAGCTAAACTATATGTTAAAAATGAACTATACAAATGAATGATGCAAATTTAAGAGATTACTGCTTACAGAAGGCTCCTATAAGTAAAGAACTGTCAAAATGAAAAACTGAAATCTTGAACTATGATCTATTCATTTCGTATTGAACAATATCAACATTATGTAATAAGGAGGTTAACAACAGTAATAGCCTATGGTAAAAACAATCAATATCAACTTTTTTTTATTTTTTATTTTTACTAAAAAAGGTATTTGTGATGTAAGGCTGACGGCTTTGTCGGGAACCATCATGTCTCCAAACCATCCCGATAACTACCCAACAAGACTAGCGTGCGTATGGCTCATTGATGTTGGCTACGGCTATCACACTACTCTGACTTTCCACAAATTTATGTTAGAAAAGAACGAAGGATGTTCATTCGACTGGCTATCAGTGAAAGAAGGAAATTCCACAAGTTCTCCGGAAAAAACCAGGGTTTGTGGCGACGTACTGCCCCCTATCATAGAGGCAACTGGGCCAGTGACGATTACCTTTAATACAGACGGTGATAAAGAGTTTGAAGGCTTTGATATCACATATCAGGCAAAAGGTAAAACCAAAACCAAACTAAATGTAGAAAAATTAAAATCTAGCGACAGATATCTGATATGGTGCAGCAGAGGTCAAAAAACATACAAAAAATTCGTTGCTAATTCTGTACTCTTCATCCCTTTTGAAATTAAAAGGAAGCATTTCGACAAAATAACGTTTGGTACTTTTACAAACATCACCTCGACATCTAAAAAATACCTCAAAAAGGCTGCATCTCCTTGGCGGAAGCAGGAAAGCTCAAACAATAATGCAAGGGTTGGCTTCGAGTTTAGACCTCTAAGTTATATTTAAAAATTTGCTTTCATAGCTCAGATTATCTAGATGAGAGTAAATTGTTAAAATTGATTATCTACACCTGAGACTCGTGTGTAACTGAAGAGGTCAGTGTGAACTAAGGTAAACTTTATTAAAACTCCAGTGCTTTGAAACGCTAGCACTTCCTAAGCTTTTGTGGTTAATATTAAGGCATCATGCACCTTTATGTCTAAATCATCTTGGAATTTTTCCACATTTGCTTTTTATTCCCTCGCTGATGAAAACAGGCCTGCAAATATTCCTAACTGAAAATAAATATAATGCATTTCTTTCAGATCAGAATGAATGCGATGACCAGCCTTGTCATTCGAATGCAACATGTAATAACACAGAGGGGTCTTACAAATGCACATGTATGCTGAGTTACACTGGCGATGGCGAAACATGCACTTGGTATAAAGGTAATGTAATTCTTCTTAAGTCTTCAGTAAAACGTGTTGAATAATAATAATATTTGAAACCACTTTTTATTGCCTTTGATTTAATTTAATTGTTTTTGACTCATTTCCATAACTCATTCTTGAAACTCGCTGTAACAGTTTATCTATGATGTTTTCTCCACGGTTAAAAAAATTATTTCATTTTGGAAAAATTTCGGACCTGTCGACGGTTTTTCGTTCTTTTTAGGATGAACATTTTTCTGCATATTTTGTTAAATTTTTGAATTTTCAGTAATTTTCAAATGGAAGGCCCGTTTTGTTTACGATTTCTTGTTTATTAGTATTCTTTGTATAAAATGTTGATCCTAATCAGCGTCACATTTTTTCAGTCATTCAACCCCGTATTTAACCTAAGGGCGGGAATGAAAATCCTCCCAGGATTTTTCAGTTCGCTTAGTTTTACCGGGTAAAAAGGTCCTTACGTGTGATTAAATTCGTTATGCCAATTGGACCAGTTTGGTTGAGCACCAGCTTGGACAACATGGATTCTCCCTCCTCAGTCACTTTGGTCTGGCATTGCCGTTCTCAGGTCTCCGATAATGGGGAATCCGGTGTCTTCAAGCAAAGTGTGCGTGTACGTGGTCTTAGATCTTCCTCTCTAAGTTAGTCCGTGTTGTGGCTGCCACAACACAAGCTTCGATGCCTCCTCCTTTTTGTGTCTAACACAATGCCCAGCTACTCTCATTCTTCTTTCCCTGATCTTGCTAGAAACGTTTGGAGGTGACCGTACAGATCGTTATTTGTAATGTGGCCCCTCCAAGAAACGTTTAGTGCTGTGCGAAGCATTCTGGTATAGGCACCATCAATTTGCTTTCTTTACTGTTGGTTAGAGTCCATGTTTCGCTGCTGTAAAGGAATACACTTTCTACTGTTGCCAGGATTTGTCTAACCTCCTTTAATTTCCCCATACACAGGATAGATTTCCAAATTTTGCCCAAGTTATTGCACGCCACCAAGGCTTGAGCTTTTCTCGTTTTCATGTTTTCAGAATCATCAATCCAAGGACCTAGATATTTAAAATCGGTCGCTATTCTTATTGAGCCATCGATTTTGGTCTTAATTAGTAGATATAGTCCGACATTTCTTGGTTCAACCATAACGCCGGCAGGATTGCCATGTGCTTTTAATGCTTGCCTCATCGTATAGTCAAGGACGATTGTTAAGAGGTGTGGGGCAAGAGCGTCCCCCTGCAATACACCCTTTGTGATTTCCAACCAGTCTGTTTCTCCATCTGGCGACAGGACAAGTGCCTGAGTGTTCTCATTCATCTTAGCAATTGCGTTCACAAGTTCCTCAGGTATGCCGTATTCCTTGAGGATACGCAGCATTGTACCACGATGCCTGCGGTCGAAAGCCTTTCGAAAATCGAGAAATAGAATTACCGTGGTAGGTCGTCGGACTTGACTCCCTCAATAAGTCTTCGGAGAATATCTGGGAGGTTGTTTGATCTGCCTGGTCCGAAGCCATTCTGGTTCGTTCGCAGATGTTACATCTAAAACTGGTTGGATTCTATTTAGTACAAGGCGGTTGGTAAGTTTAGCTATGATGGCATTGAGCGAGATTCCTCGATAGTTGCTTCCGTTGCTGAGGTCCCCTTTTTTGGGGACAGAGATAATATTGCTCCTAGACCATTGGTTTGGTTTTTCACCTTTTATGAGGAGGCTTTTGGCAATGTCCAGTATGATATCGTCCAGATCACATCACTTAATGACTTCTGGCGAGATGTTATAAGGTCCAGCGGCTTTTGCTTCAAGTATCTTAGATTTTGCTCTTTCTAATTCAGGAATGCTGAATGGGCCAGTTGGATAGTGCAAACCCTCGATCACAATTTTTATTTCTTCGTTCTCATTGTCTCCGCACCAAGCAGTGACTAAAGATGATAAAGCCAGTTCTTATCTTAACCCGCTCTTCCTTGCTTCCACCCTCCAAGATTCCTTTTTTGCTGCTGTTTCTACCGCTTATCTCAAGTGTTTCCACACGCCGCATTTGCTCTTCCAGTTCCTCCTCCATACATTGGTTGTATGCTAAATGTAAGGATTGTTTTTGGACTTGTAATTCGATTTCATTCTCTGCTGTTGGATCTTCTTGATAGCTAACGAATGCTTCCTGCTTCTTCTATCTGACTGTATATAAACGTGGGTCTTCTTACAACTTCCTTCTGTTCTTCCTACTCTTTTTCGGGATAAGCTTTTCTGTTGCCTCTTTGTTGCTCTGGATAAGTTTTTCACATTTCTCGGTCGCCCATTGCGTGTCTTCACACAGTGCCGCGTATCTGTTTTTCACGGTGACTGAGTATGTTAGTTGCAGGTTCTTGTCTGATCTGAGAGCAGACCAGTCGTACTGTGGTTTCCGTTGTGCGCTTTGCAAGTACGTAAACTAGTTTTAACTTTACCCCTCAGTGCTCTGTGATCAGATCCGATCCTGGAGTACGTGTTGTACATTTCGATGTCCTTGGCTGAGTTGGACATTTTTTGTTAATCAGAATGTAGACAATTTGAGTCTTCTGCCCTGTCAAGGTAGGGCTAAAGTTTACCTGTTTTCTTTTGATACTTGGTATTAAAAATAACCATATTGCATTCCGGCGCCAGATCTAATAGCAGCTGTCCGTTTTTCTTTAAGTCCTTTCGTGGTACGGAATCTTTGCGTCTTCCTTTCCAATATGCGCGTTGAAATCTCCCATTACCAGGAGAAGGTCTGGTTTAGGCGTTTCTTTTATTGCATCGATCATTTTTGTGTAATGTTCTTCGGCCTCTTCTGTGCCTTCTTGGAAGAGAACAGTTTACTATTACTACGGTGGTGAAGTTGCCACTGAATTTGGCTATTTGGCTATTTGGCTTTTCACTTCAGCAAGAGCATTTTCCGCTCTTTTTTTCTAACAGTATTCCGACTCCACCACAAGCAGCATTCTGATCATTTCTCCGAGCGGATTGCGTGATCAATGAGGACCCTTCGATGTATTTATTGAATATTTCCTCATCCTTGTGTATTATTTTGTGTTGAGTTATACTGAGTACCAGAGAGTTTGAATCTCTAAATATTTTAACCAATTCCATCTTCTAGTAATCCTCAGTCTTATTGTCCTTACATTGTATGTTGCAACGTAGGCAGGGTTTCTATGGTCGAGCATGCGGGGCTTTGTTAATATTTCCGCTACTTGTTCCTGGTTGCCTTGTTTATCCTCGCTGCTATCAGCCACATTTTGTTCCGTGGATTTTAAAAATGTGGCGTCATTACCCACATTGCTCTGGGTTCGTTGAATGCTTGGCTTAGGATGATGGGGACTTTAACCCTAGTGCTTCGAGGTTGCTTCTTCGGATTGTCTTTCGATGGCTAATTCTCAGAAGGGTCGCCACTGCACTAATGGCAGCAGTAATTCGCTTCAGGAATGAGTTGATCCTGGCCGTTGACCATAGCAGAGGTTCGCGCCCAGGATCATGAGTGTATTATCACTGGTCGAGGTGACTCTTTCACTAAGCCACACATCTAGCAAGATGCATCCCTTGGTTTCACTGTGACCCTGGTTAAGGTAGCTTCCGGATACTATGCCTTGCCAAAGGCCAAACCGTGTTTTGTCCGGGACTGCTTTTTGGTAATTCGCAGCTAACCCCTATATTTAGGGGCCATTCCTCTATCGCAACCTGGGGACCCGCTGGATGGGAGTAGCCTTTTCACACCATAAACATGACTAGTGGACTAATATGACTAGTGAGTATTAATGAGTTTTTATTATATATTACACAAGCTTCATTTTAAAGAAAACATGTTCCGACAACTTAAGGGTGTGTGTGAATGTGTAAATATCGTTTACTCGTCCAATTCTGAACTGTGACAAGCTAGGTTTGGGAGAATTATCTTTTTGCCAAATATAATAATTTCTTTCCTTTTTCAAACACTCTTATGCGGAAATGGTAGATACTCATATGTATTTATTGTTGCTTCAAATTATCTTAATTTGCTTTCAGATTTTGACGAATGTAACTTGAATCTTGACAACTGCCATGAAGATGCCTTTTGTAACAATACCAGAACCCATTTTGAATGTCATTGCAAACCTGGTTTTTTAGGAGATGGAACCAGCTGTACAGGTAAGTCGAGTGCGTTCAGCATGTTTGTAGTGACTACTAATCATGTCAACGGTTGTCACTTTCTTTCAAATATCTTGAGCCAAAAGTTCCCCGATAAAGTTATTTGGTGACGGGATTTAGGAATGCTTGGTTGCAGATACATTAGAATCCGGGTTAATTCGAATTTTCGAGAGGAAACAAAAACCAGTTCGAGTTAGCGAGGGGATAGACTTATCGCGGTCGATTGAATACTCAGTTTTCCATGTTTTATCAGTTATTAAAATAACTGATAGTTTAACAAGAACGCTCTTAGTAGGGGTGAGTCTCGCTTGCTTGGAGATGAGTTTTGTTATCATAGGCCCCGGTGCCGTTATACTACTCTTTCGTTTGGAATACAAAACGAGTATTGTATGTCATAATGTATATACTCAAAAAGTAAAAATTGCAAGGAGAGACAGGCCGCACATCTTAGCCTCAAACCGGTGTGAAACCTTTGAAAACCTTCTACGTATTGATATTGCTCCAGTACTCTTTCAGGGATTCTACACTCGAAAAATTGAACGATGATTTTTATCGGTATCAGGGGCCCATGACTCTGTCAGTATAAATAAATATACATAGCTTCTTTGTACCCCAGGGGGGGTACTCGGGATTTCAAGTGACGGGGGTGATCGAATGGAGCCAAAAGTCAAGACCCAAAAGAATCTCTAGGGCTTCCAGCAAAACCCCAAAAAATCCCTGGACCAAAAATGCAGACTATTGTATAACACGTGCGATGTAAAGCGACACCATAGTTAACTATTAAACAACAGCAAAACACGTTTGTTTGTACTTTACTCGCAGAACTACGCAGCCAGGGCACTACCGATTCTTTTTAATACCCCCAAAAAATCCCTACTCAAATCAAGCTACCCAAAAAAATACTTGCCAAATTTTCGAACCCAAAAAAATCCCGGAATCGAAAATTTCAAACCCGAAAAAATCCTTCGATCATCCCCGTCACTTGAAATCCCGAGTACCCTCCCCCCGCCCCCACCCCCGGGCCTTGCACCGGACCAAGATACGGCTCGGTACAGTATATGTTCAGCACAGGAAAAACGTGTAAGTTGAACAGAACCTTATACAACACACAGTTAATTCAGTTCGCGCGTATTCCTGCTGAATTTGTTATCCGTTTTAAAAGACATCAATATCGCATGAAAGTAATAACATTTTCCATAGCTGCTTAGTATCTACTTTTAATATCTCCGTACAGTCTCAGAGTACAATGTTTAGAGTTGTACACATCATGCATTTTAGATAGATAGTTAGATAGATAGATAGATAGATAGATAGATAGGCAGATAGTCAGACAGACAGACAGACAGACAGACAGACAGATAGATAGATAGATAGATAGATAGATAGGTAGGTAGGTAGATAGATAGATAGATAGATAGATAGATACATAGATAGATAGATAGATAGATAGATAGATAGATAGATAGATAGATAGATAGATAGATAGATAGATAGATAGATAGATAGATAGATAGGTAGGTAGGTAGGTAGGTAGGTGGGTAGGTAAGAACCTTAGTTTATGGCACGATAAAAAGATCAGCATTGCTGGTGGGGTCGTGCATACAACAATTACAAGAAAAACAAGGGGTACTGAAAGCAAATGCACACTTAAAAATTAAAAACTGTTAAAAGTTTTTTCTTGTATTACAGTATCACCAGGATAAAGCGTTTCATTTCCCCGGAAAATTTCACTGTTCTCGTCAAAACAATCGCTAACTCAGACAGACTCGGATTAGTTTACTTGAATTTAGCGTTCGGTACAGCGAACGGTCCCTGATTTCTCGATCCTCGATCCTCGATCCTGATTTTCCAGTAAACCTTGAACTTTTGCTCATTAAGATTATTCTTTTTTTTTCGACCACTGAAGTGATCAGTTGTTCCAAAATAATCAACGCTTTCAAGCCATAGAATTCTTGGACCAACCCGTTCCGGAAAAGCTCGATATGAGATTTCTATTAACTATGGACATGAAGTGCTGCAAGTAGAGTGTGCGGTTAGTCAAGTTCAAAGCTACCCGTATAAACACATCCGTGAAACGTTAGGGTGGATTTCCACTGATGCGTTTTTGGCTCCGCACTTTAACGCACGTAAATTTTAATCACGTAAATCAAGTAGAGGTAAGACATAAAGTATTGAGATTAAACGTCAAATTAAGCGAGTTTCTACTTTTACGCTTACATTATTGTACGTGCAGCCTTTCATACATTGCCTTTATTTTATTTGTGAACGCAAATTTTACGCACGTGCGCACGTAAATATTACGTGACAGTGGATACTTCATATCTCAAGTATTTATGAAGTGCAACACGACTTCACATCGTAACAACTGCGAAAATCTATCAATTAAATACAAAAAACAAAGTGAATCTATTTAACCGTACATTTCCTGTAATTGCGACAATGTTCTGAGAAACGTAACGCCTTAAAAAGCCACAAAATCCTGAGGATTTCCCCGCTATGATATTTTCTCATCCTGATTGGGGATGTGCCTGCATGTCGTGCATAATTACACGAAAATCAAGGGCCTCCATTGGAGGAAAATTACGTCATTTCCAAACTTACATGCGTCATTTCAGTCATCGCCGAAATAAACTGCATTCTCATCACAAGACTCATTTCCATGCAATGAAAGTCGTCACGATTCTTATCCCCAGTTTCCACGGTCTTCGCTAGGAACGCGGGGCCTACAAACTAGGTCCCACCGAAAAAAAAAACCGACTTGCATTTTAAGATTCTCGCTTTGCTCAAGCAAGCGAGACTAATAACTTTTTAGCAGTTCAGTACACAGCACATTTCAAATTAAAGTTATCTTAACGGAAACTGCAACACGATTATACATTATTTCTTATTCTGACGATCCGGTATGACTCACGATATTACTAAATGACCGTCAAATAAGTGATCTTTTCATTGCTCCAATAAAAATCTACTCGCTTTATTTTAGTATAAGTGTTTTTTCTGATCACACGGCAACAGGAGCTAAAGGAATGACATGCGTGATGAGTTGCATAAACAAGAATTCGAGTTATTGGGATACATTTTGATCAAGGGAAACGAAATTTAGTTCGAGAGTTAGCGGGAAGTTCCAGTTATCCCAGTTTCAGTTACCGAGATCCTTCTGTACGTTTTCAATTAAAATCGGCATGTCCAAGATACAATTTTGAACATGAGACCATTTGGGACTTCTCAAAGACTCGTCATGTAAATTAAGTCTTCTGTACTTTTCTGTTTCAGTCTCCAGTGAATTCCCACTTTATACTGAGATTAAAGTTTGTGACTAGCTTCATCTCTGCTAAGTCGCCCTGCACCCTACACTTTCAAACCACAAAAAAAGTACAGCAACCCTCATGGTAGGATTCGCATTAATTTCATCTCAAATGGGACAGTGTCAGTGCCTTCTTACAATTCTGACGATTTCTACTTGTTTATCGCCATTTCAGAAAGAATGAGTTAACTAACACCTTTCCCCCGTCTTCCTTAGACGAGGCATGGAAAAAAGCCGCCTGGCACTTTACAAATAGTTTACAATATAAAGCATTAACCAACCTAAATAAACCATTTCTTTGCTTATCTTAGACATTGACGAGTGTCAAATTACTGACCTGGCCCACAAACACAACTGTCATCGCAATGCCAGTTGCCGCAATACCCATGGATCATTCCGTTGTACATGCACATCGGTGTACACAGGTGATGGAGTCAACTGTGAAGGTATTCTGCGTCAGTTGTGTAAAAAATGCAGTGTTTTATGCTTAGGCCTAGGTGTGAGCTGTAATAAATAAAACCTCATCTCTTTTTATCCATAGATATTGATGAATGTGCACTTAACACCCATAACTGCCACGCCAATGGATATTGTATAAATACCGATGGCTCTTTCCAGTGCAGGTGCAAAGACGGATACAATGGAAGTGGTGTGATGTGTTCGGGTATTTTACCATCTTTCGCTTCCTTTAACTTACATGCAATTTCCCAAAAGCGCTATCGACAAAAAAATTTGTCGAACGCTTCCAACTTTGTGCGAAAATCGTGCGCAAAGTTGGAGCCTTGACGAACCGTGACGAACTATTATTCGAGTATTAACTGATGACCGCTGTCAAAACCAGTCCGACTCTACGTTGCACATGGTCCAAAGATCATTGGGCACGTTTCCCGGCTCAATTTTCTCCGCGCCTTGGAGTGACGAAAGAGAGGTGCAAGATAATTTTTGGTCTGTATCTCTCAAAATCATAAAAAAACACTCTTCAAAACTATTTCAGTGACCAATAAAACAACTGTGACATGCTCGGTATTTGCTACAAAATGATCAATATTCTGCGATTTCTGTTGAGTTAATCATACAGCTGTTTCTCCATTTCTTTCACTGAGGTTCTTTGCGAAAGTTTAATTCTTGTATGGTGAGACAATAGCCATCGTGTACAAACACTCAAAAAGAACTCAGGATGTGCTATTCGCCGATCGGGCACAATAATAAAAGCATTTCTGCCCAATCGAGAGCCAGCATTTGCCTGACCGTTTTGAAATGGTCTGGTGAGAGTCTGTACCCAGGGGCTCTTCCACCCCTGCTTGAAAACGTTCGTACCGCCTATTATCCCGACCCGACTAACAGCCTCTGGGTCTCCGAAGATTTCAGAAATACGGCTAATTCGTCATCGCAAAGCCATTTTTACACAGCCAGGCTGCCGTGCTGTAATGTTTTGCACAACAAAAGCAGTTATTCGCTGGAAACGAGGCTGCTTGCAATATACCATCGAATCGATGGGTTATTGCCCATGGTCACATCTTCACAATATGGTAAGCGTCGGTGGATTGGACCCAATTAGAAACGACCAAATTTTTCCAATGATTGCTAATGTTACTTTTTAAGGTTCATATGTTGAATAACAGTCTTGTCTGTGCTTAACCACTTAAATGCATCCCGTAAATCAAAGTCTTCATAAAAGGGTAGTACCATTTAGAATGTTTTTAATATCTGTTTCGTTGCAGATGTCGATGAATGCACCATTGGGTTGGCTAATTGCCACGTTGATGCCAAGTGTGCCAACACTGAGGGGTCTTTTGCCTGCACTTGCAATCAAGGGTACACAGGAAATGGAGTAACGTGTTCAGGTACACTCTTTGTAAATCCAGTTTTAGAGGCTGATTAATTGGAAGTGGCTTCTATTTGCTATATAATAAGATAGGAGATGATAGAAATTTACGATACGACAAACCTAAATAAATTTGATACATCGGAATAGCGATTTCTTTTTGTCTTCAGTTATTGAAATTGTTGAGATCTGATATATTATAAGTAGCTTTTATTTGCTGTATAAGCTAGAAGATGATAGAAAATTCAAGAAACACAACCTTCATTCAATTCAAATGAAAACGATTTCCGTCTGAGTTCTTATTGCACCTTTGCGTTCTCATTAATCCTATGTTACTAAATCTTTACTTCTTCCATAAGAAAAAATCTATTATTAGCCATTTCGGAGTTGCGTAGAGAACGGGGGTGAGTTTCAAATTTACGCTAATCGATGAAATGACACCATCATATAAAAAGTCATGTTGAGATTGGTCATTTGACTAGGCTTGGTGGTCTAAAATCGAACAGGAATCAAGTTATGACTCTTGAAACATGGTTAAAGATCCATACAAACGTCTATAATTTTGTGACAGCGTCCCCCAAAACTCTTTAAAATTTTTCAGTTTTTCTTTTAAACTGTAAAATTCGTCATGTATCTATTACTTGGAAGTAACTAGTTCGAAAATCACTGTGTTCGCTCGTTTTTAGGAATATCACAGAAATCGTGAAAAAAATTAAGAGTTTATATGATTTGGGGGAATGCTGTCACAAAATTACAGGATCTTTAACCATGTTTCAAGAGTCATAACTTGATCCCTGTTCAACTTTAGAGCACCAAACGTGTTCAAAAAACCAATCTCAACATGACGTTTTATATGGTGGTGTCAGTTTATCGATTAGTTTGAATTTGAAACTCGCCCCAGTTCCCTACGCGACTCCGAAAAGGCCGATAAGGAAAAGGACATACACTATCTAAACGGCCTTACAATGAGTGACATACTTACTTTAAACACCATTTTGGACTCTCCTTTGCATGCCTTTCTGGGCCCTGAGCTGGATGTGTTGCTTTACCTTTAGATATCGACGACTGTTATCTAGATCTGCATAACTGTCACGATGATGGTTATTGCAATAATACCAAGGGGTCTTACAACTGTACATGTCATGTCGGATACACAGGCAACGGAGTCTTGTGCACCGGTAAGATATATACTGATTAAAATATTGCAGTAAACCATGTTTTTAAGTACGAAATGTTTGCTGAAATAAGGCATTGCTTTACAATGGTTTTATCACAATTCGAATTCTATGAGCACTTGCTTTCGATTTTCAAAGTGTGCATTGCCTATTCAGCAAGCAAAAATATGGATCAGGAGTTCCTCGCATATTACCCCCATTCTTTCATTTTCTAACCTTGTCAAGTTTTAAAGCAGGTGCACAGCGGTAGAGATTTGACATTGAGGTGGGTGAAATTTTGTTATTTTAATTGTGTCGTTTTCGCGTTGTGGTGACCTGAAAATTAAACCATACTTTTATTCCCTTTTTTGAGGCCCTCATCTTACAGTATATTTTACCCTTGCAAATGATGTCATCAGTGGTCTCTGAACGCGAAGCTGAAAGGTGAGAGCCAATTTTTGAATTTCGTTACGTGAGGAAGTCATACTTAGTTCTGAAATTTTGATTTTTGATTGTCATATTTTTAATAGAGTTTTTGTCATTGTCATTGTTGTTAGGGTGTTGTTAAAGTGTTTTTAAACCACTATATAATTAGGTTAAATCCGGGTCGACTCAAACATTAAGAAATGAGTTCAAACAAATTTAATCAATATCAAAGATCAGTATAAGAAAAGGGGAATTTCAAGGAACGATATTGAGATACGAAAAAAGTGAGTCTTAAGGACTCAGTGCAATTTTTTTATTTACTCCTCCCCTTTCCCCTACAAGGATTGTTTAACTAAGGTATACTGGTGAAAAAGTAGACTTTAAATGTATTTTTCACTATCACCATAACTTTTGGCAAAAACAGGATGATAGGGTAGATAGGGCCTATGTCCGCTAGAACAGCAGTGTCCTTAGAAGGACTCTTAGCTAAAGTAGTGGTGTCTCTAGAAGTTACCCTACCTACGAGTATAACAAAGGGTGGACCAGAATACAGGAATCTTAGAGTGAGTATTCGGGCGAATTTCAGGAGGGCCATCCCTGACAAGCCATGGGATACACGTGCAGCCATGATGCACCTCCAGAAAGCGACTTTTTGATCCTAAAGGGCTTTCTTTAAGTCGTTTCGATGCAGTTTCTCAGAGACCATACCGATGTTTTTCATTCGCCTTAAAACTGATTGACTATGAATTGAAGTCTGTCCAAATGCAATTTTTCGAAAAAGCGACATGAATATGACAACAATAAACAAAAACTTTGAAATCGATTTAATCCGAATTTCGCGCGATCTAGACCTACTACCGAAAATCCGACACCAAGAACCAAGAAAGTGTAGTGTTTAGCAAACAACCTCCGTGAGAAGTAAAAAGTTCTGTATGTTTGAATTCAAATAAAACATAGATATATTTCAAACCTTATATTTTCAATAGCCGTTCAATAAAAAAGTTCTAAATAACTCAAATTAATCTTAAGTAACACCAGAAGGATGCTTAATATCAGTTTTCGACGCATGAAAATTTTGGTGTATTTTCTTTTTTGTGATCCTGAAAACTAACATGTTTTCTCACCACCTGTCTCAGTGCAACTTTACTCTAAATTTTGACTTTCAGCGCTTTTCTGTTTATCTCTAAAACCGCTCGACAGAACCTCATCACACAATCTCCATGATGTATCTATTAATGTTTGAAACTTTCATTGAGATTGATTCACTGAAACACCTTGAAATTTCAAGACGAACTAGCCCACGAACTGACCAAAAATCGGCGTTACAAAATTCACTGTTTTGACGTTATGCTAATTTTTCCAAATCAATGCCCACCATACTTACCTTCCTGGCTAATACATTTCAATGTGAACATTATCAATGTTTTTCATTCAAAATATGCAATAAAAGTCGTAAGGTATCTTTGGCGAGCATTAATACGCAAAAATTGGCAGAACGTCAAAACAGTGAATTTTGTAACGCCGATTTTTGGTCGTTCGTAGACTAGGTTCGTCTTGAAATTTCAAATTATCGAACAAGGATAAAATAACTTTTAAGGCGATTGAAAAACATCGGCATGGCTTCGAGAAACTGTATCGAAACACCTTAAAAATGGGGAAATAATCATTTCCTGCAGTAAGTCGGGTGGCAGTTGTTTAGGGAACAAAAGCCGCGCAAAAAAACAATATAGCCTTAAAGCCTTTAAGTTTATCTGCAATTTAGTGCCCTAAATGCCGCGAGATTGACATCTAAAAACGCATGCTTGGAAAGTGACGCTAACATGTGGGTAACAAAAAATGCAAGGGGTTCAAATGTTGCCAAGCAAGAAAGAATTACGTGACTTTATAGGATCTTCGGCAAACACTTTGTGACTTTATAATAAGCTTTATTTTTAACTGGGCGGTTTGTTATAAACAACTTCTTAAGCCGTGACTGGTTATTAAGGAGAAGAGAACAACTGAAAAAAAATATAAAACCATGTACACCACAGATCTAATTTTCTTTAATTTCTGAACCAATGTTTTTGTAACTCTCTAGAATAAATATTAACTTTCTTTCTTCTTCTCGCTTTAACGATTAGTGACATACTAACAATAAGTGAACACTTTGCTCTCTAACAGTAATTGCAGGGCTATAAAATACGTGCCGTACACAATTTCTAACAGTGATCATAACTTAAGCAATTATTGGATGAGGCTGAACATAATATGAAGAATTACACAGATACTTGGTGCACTCATCTGTAAACGTAAGCACTGTGAATTAAGGTAAATGCACTGTTATTATTACTGACCACCGTGACTGCAAACATCAGGGTTTTTTTTACACGTGCTCATTCTGCGCAGGCTCCTGATCCACTTTGCACGTGATGTCAAACTGAAGACGAGAACACATGCAAAACAACCAAACATCTTTCAAATGGGTCATTTTCATTGTCACTGTGCCAAAGCAACGCACACAATTGACACTTTGACTTTTGCTTTCTTCAGATGTTCAAGAGTGTGGCACAATTATTGACAACTGTCACACTGACGCCAACTGCACCAACACCAAAGGATCATTCTCCTGCACTTGTCATTCGGGGTACTCTGGAGATGGGGTCGCCTGCAATGGTATTGACGTATTCATTTAACTTAAAATTCCTTGTAACATCAGGCGATTTGTATCGAAAGTGGCGTAAAGATATTTTACTTGATTTTTTCCGGAACAAAGAATTAAATTATAGTAATATTATTAAATTATAGTATTATGCCTTGTTTTCTAATGGTGAAAACCAATTACTTCAATACCTAATGTTCCACTTAAGAGTTCTAACAATTTTTGCGACTTTTATTTTGGCAGATGTGAACGAGTGTTTACCAAATCTAATATCTGATGAATACCATCATCTTGCCCACAACTGTCACACTAATGCCAACTGTACCAACACCAGAGGATCATTTTACTGCACCTGTCATACGGGATACTTTGGAGATGGAGTCACGTGTGTTGGTGAGAATATCTCTGTGCATTTAATTTACTGGAATCGCCAAGATGCAAAGAAAACTAATAACTTGGTGACTGTTTCCTCATTTATTTCTCTTACGTTAAAACCATAAAGCTGGAAACAAAGACATGGACACTACACTGTACATTAATCGCTCAAAGGATTTTAAAACTATCGTCAGTATAGAAGTATGAGTCATTTTTACTATGGATGGAGTTTATTTACTACATCAACCATTTCGTCGTAAATACTCATCATTTCTACTTTTAAATTCAGAAATTCCACTAAGGTTTCAACCAAACAATTCTGGCATTTTTAGTAAAATGAAGTCATATTTCCTTGCCATGCAGACTGGTGGGGCTAAAACTCGGGACTTGTATTTAATTCATTTAAAAATTTAATAAGTAAATTTTCCTCAATTGAATAGATATTGGGGCGGTAGCCAGGGTTGATCATATTAAAATGTTAAAAAACGTCCTCTGGCGAAAAATGTTTAAAAAATACCAGTTTTCGAACGCCTGAAGTAAATTAATGCTATTTTTTCTTGGGAGAAGGCAAGAGTTATTGTCCGCATTAGGTGTTTTCACAAGGTGCCAGGATTCCAAAAACTATGTACCGCGATAATTGCCTTTGTGTTCTTCTGCCTTTTACGTGTTCTTCCACGTGTTTCTCCAATAAAGCTCCATGAACAGTTGCTTTACGGAATTTTGTTGACAACAAAATTTTCTTTCTTTCTTTCTTTTTCTTTTGAAAATAGGCCATATTTCAGTGTAAAAGCAATTTCTAAATCGTCAACTTTAGTAGCACAGGAGTGATGTTTTAGGCCCGTTTTTTGAACAGGAATGTGTTAGCGACGATGACGTAATAAATCTTATTAAGATAGGGACCTCCTTTTTGCAGTGGATTCTTCATAAGATAACACCACGTGCCATTCGCAGGTGCTATAATCGGTTTAACAAGTTTACAGCTGTTTAAGTTTCATTGTTTTGATTGGTTTGCTGAAAATTAGAAAAGCATTAATTAATTTATTTATTTTACGAAGGGATAAGCCCTATGTCACATTCCACCTAAAATCTCTGATCCGTAACATAATTACTCAAGTTTTTTTCTCCTCCCACAGTTATTGTCCCGGTACCGGTTCACTGATTT
This sequence comes from Porites cylindrica, assembly GCA_964035525.1. Lineage (NCBI taxonomy): Eukaryota > Metazoa > Cnidaria > Anthozoa > Scleractinia > Poritidae > Porites > Porites cylindrica. The sequence continues at coordinate 11,988,717 of OZ037784.1, forward strand.
TCGGCGCTCACTTCGAGCAAATTATTGAAAAATCTTATGTCTTGTCAGCCCAGTTGAAACCACCCAAAATCGCACATGACGTCATCTTAATGACATTCCAATGCAAATAGGAGGTCTCTGTCTCAATGGGTTTCCTGACGTCATGGGCGCTAATGTATTTTCTGTCCTCCTTAATAAGAATCCTGCCCCTCAAAGGGTGTCTGAAACATCACTACTATGCGACTAATGTTGCCCTGTTATGTTCATCAGTCTCGTTTGACTCAGAACTCAAAAACATGTATCTTCTCAATGTAAATAGATTTAGTCAAGGCTAAAACCGAATCGTCCCTTTATACACTTTTAATTACTTAAAGCCAAAAATGTATACTTAACTGATTTTAAAACAAAAATAGAAAACTATTCATCAAGTTCGATCACAGTAATGGCCTTGGAAAACATTTTTTGCTATACGTCTTCATTACTGAACCTACCCATGCCTCCCCCAACCACATCCCTTTGAGAAGCTAATAGACTAATGGCCCATGAGATTTAATGTTTTATAAGTTCTGGTTGTCATTCACAAAACTCTCTGGCTACGTCCAGTTCACAGCTTTCGTTTATAAGTCAATCAATTCCTCTATTAGGGGTTCTATCCGAATAATAAATTAGGCCGAGTTTTGTGTTTAGAACAAGTTTGCTTGACTCTGCAAAGTCGGACCAACAAACCGTTGCGTGTCAAAACTAACCTTTAGAAATACAATATCTGATACAGTAACCTGTACTGTAGGTTATACTTTTTGTTTTCTCCTGCCAAAAAGACCCAGGAAAGTTGATAACTTATTTAACATTGTGAAAGGTTTGAACCCAGGAGTCATTTCAAAGGTGGGTTCAGTTTGATCGTCCGGGTGAACGTAGTCCTGAATAGGACCGTTATTGTTGACAGTGACTGACGTTTCGACAACCTGTGCGGTAGTCATCTTTAGAGTCAAAGTGAGTTGTATCACGTCAGTTGATGGTATTATTCTCTGGTTATTGACCTGATTACGTCGCCATGTTATTGGTCGTCTGTCAGTTAAGCAGTGATGTCATTGGTTGTGAAGACTCGTAATGTAATTGGTGCTTTTCGATCCGTCTATTGTCACAGTCAAACAGTCGTCTATTGTCTTTCAAATTGTCTCTTGTCCAGTCGTTTTCTCGTATTTGGTCTTGCTTGACTTCGTCAATAAGTCGTTTGTACGGTGCCGGTAACTGACTACGATTCAGTGGCTTTTGTTCTAAGTTAGTAAACCAGCTTTCTAAAGTGAGTCGTTGATAGTAGTCTTGAGAATACGTAATACATGTCGCAGAGTCCCAGTCGATTTGATGTTTCGTCTGTAAGTGGTGTTCAGCAATGTGATTGTTGACGTAACCATTTCTCATTGCACGTTTGCGTTCGGTCAGTCGCGTGCTAAGGTCTCTGCCGGTTTCACCAATGTAAGTAGCCTGGCAGTCGCAGCATTTGATCTTGTATACTGCTCCCGGTCTGTCCTTCGGTTTGTCTTTGTCCTAGGCGTTCATAAGTAGTCGTCGTAACGGTGGTTATCGGTTTGTGTGCACTGAACACTTCCCTTTAAAATTCCGAAAATAAGCCCCGGGGCTTATATTTTTCAAAGGCTCTTTTTGACGGCCTTATTTTTGGAGGGGCTTATTTACGAAGGGAAATTTGCGTTTCAAAATCGATTAGGCTAACCTTATAGTTAGAAGTAAATTTACCGTTTTTACTTTGTTTTACGTTGTATTTGAAGGCAATTTTCCAAATACAAGACCCCTGGGGGCTTATATTTGGAGAGGCGATTTAACAGAGGGTATTTTGCGTTACCGGTTTGGGGCTTATTTTTGGAGGGGCTTATACTTGGAGGGGCATCGATAGGTTTCCTATTTTGTTTTAGGTATGGGTCTTCGTTGCGCGCGCGCTTTTCCGCTGTAATAAAACTCGTTACTTACCTTGCTCATTTCAGATCTTAACGAGTGTTTGCCCGATCAGAAATCAAAAGAGGATCTTCATCTCACCCACAACTGTCACGCCGATGCCAACTGCGTCAACACCAAAGGATCCTTTTACTGCACGTGTCATGCGGGATACTCTGGAGATGGAATCATTTGCATCGGTAGTCAGTTGTAGATTTAATTCCAAACAATTTTTTGCCACAATTTCTCCTTAAAATTAAGACAAGGTTAAGACAAGAACACCTGGCAATTGTGAAGCTCGAACTGTTGTCGCCCATTATGTTGTATATAATTATTCCACTGTTGTTTTTCAATATTTTTAAGCTACGTGCAAGGGGCTTAACTTTTTTTATTAACTCTTTTCGTTCTCGAAAGACCTCTAAGCAAGGAGACTCCAGTGGTTTTTTTTTTTACTTAAATTAATGTGTCCGTCGTTTGCTTTCTTCTCTAAAGCCCCATGCAAACGGACACAACATTATTGGAAAACAACTCCCATCGTTGTTGGATGTTACAGGTTGCGTCCGTTTGCACACCCTGTTGTTTGTTATTGTGTGTTGTTGGGCGTTGTTGGGCAAAGTTTGAAACCGGTCAAACTTAAAGCTACGTGCAAACGGACGAAACAACTCCCAACAATGTTGCGTGGCACCGGGCTAAAAGTTTGAACGATTTGGCTTTGCGGAAAAACACGCAACAACACCCAACAACAACAGGGTTTGCAAATGGACGCAACAGGTAACATCCAACAATGTTGGAAGTTGTTGGTCAACAATGTTGCGTCCGTTTGCCGGCTGCTTTATATTGTCTGTGATGGTCGGCAATTAATTTTTCACACAAGCCCTGACATAGAAAACCATTTATTTTGCTTAAGATGTCAACGAATGTAATCCACATGGGCTGTCCTCTGAGTACCAACACTTGGCACACATTTGTCATGATGATGCTAACTGTACCAACACCAAAGGATCTTATTACTGCACATGTTTGATAGGATACTCAGGGAATGGAAGAGATTGCGTAGGTAAGGTGCAAATTTACCCATGTCTTCGTGGAGCTGTGTTGTTCGAAAACGATATAAAAGAGCTTAGGGGGTTTTTGAGCGACGCAAGTCGGCTTTTGCCTTTAACATGCCTTGACGCTAACAAATTTGTATTTAGTAAATGTCTTTAATCTTACATAAACGATTTTTCGCGAAAATCGCTGCATAACTTGCTAAGCATGCAAAAAGTCCACCTCCGGTTGAATTGGTCACTCGATTATTGTATTGTGATCTTTTTCCATCAAGAATCCGAACTCTGCAATTTTATGATGGGATTCAGCAGCTATTCACAGCATATTGTAGTCACTGAGAACTCTTTCCAAAGGACTCAAATAAGAACAAATGTAAAACACTTTTTTACCTATAGATATTGACGAATGTAAATATGGAACACACAACTGTCATTCTGATGCCAATTGCACTAATACCAAAGGATCGTTCTACTGCACCTGTCATACGGGATACTCTGGAGATGGAATCACGTGCGTTGGTGAGTTACGTTTGCCTTTCTAAGTCGAACTTAAAAGTGACTGCTTAAAAGCAGTCATTTGCAATGGTATCCAGTTAGTTGTAAATACAAGTCGTGTTCTTTTGTGATCAAAAGTTTAAAACAACACACATACACACAAAAAACTAAAGAACGTCATAAATAAGTTACCAGCATGGGCCAAATTGATGTGACATTTTAAAAAATGTATTCTTAAATTATGCACCGAGCTCTTATTCATAAATATAATGAGATTTTTTGGGGAAAGAGTTATGCGCATTTAATTGCTTAGTTTAGAAAGGCAAACTACTTGAAATTATAATTACTATATGAAAATTAAATTACTCACTTCAACTGTTTTGTCTTACATCAGATGTGAACGAGTGCCATCCAACTGAATTGTCCTTTGAGTATCAGCACTTAGGTCATATTTGTCATGATGATGCTAACTGTACCAACATCAAAGGATCTTATCACTGCACATGTCTAGAGGGGTACTCAGGGAATGGGAAAGATTGCAGAGGTAAGGTACACATTACCGTTTCTCCATAAAACTGCGTTGTGCCGTGCCCCTTTCCGTTAAAAATCCTCAAAGACAATTCTTGGCCAGGCATTTTTGAATGGCCACTCAAAGCTCCTTTTAGTGACAGCGAACGAAAGAAATTCACAACGTTCTTAACACTCCTCTGCTATTAGATATTGACGATTGTACATCTGGAACTCACAATTGTCACGCTGATGCCAACTGCACCAACACCAAAGGATCGTTCTCCTGCAGCTGTCATACGGGATACTCTGGAGATGGAGTGGTATGTGTCGGTGAGTTATTAAGTCTGGAACCATTTTCTATGAAATTTATTTACACTACCAGAATGTCAGTGATTTTAATCCACTGATTAAGTTTTGCGTGATTCAATTGGCTATTTTGAGTCACGTGGTAGCAGATCGGAGGGCGGTTATCAAGCAATAAACCCCGTCAGTGTCGATATTTGCCTTACAATTTTTCAGTGGCAAGAAAGCATGGCAGAGTCAGCACAGTGAGTCTCTTTTCAGTTTTTATCTTCTTTAATAATGTCAAATGGAAGCAGTAAAGACAAACTTGTTTTGTATAATCCAGGTACACTAAAATTTTGAGCTAGTCGGAAAATGACAGTTCCGGAAATGCAAAGAAATCAGTAAAATGATGCTATAAATCGAAGATGAGCAAAGTATGCGAATTAATATTAAAGTATTCCTACAGAAACTTGAATAAAATGTTTTGCGCAGTCATAGCTGTCAGCTATGGAAAAAAAATACTACAAAGTGTTTAAGATAAGCCATTTTTGCGTTACAGCATGGAGAAACCAGAGAATAAAGCGTAACGGGCAATGAAAGCGTATAAATTGATCGAGTCATACAATGCGCAACCAACTATAGAGGAACAGTTCGAGTCATCTTTCATTATAAAGGTGATTTATAACTCAAGTAAATTCCGGTCAGTTCAACCTGTTCTTACAGCTGGGCCTCATTAGTTCTTTTCTTTGTATGACTTCCTCAGCCTACGCCATTCTCAGCAACAAACTAAGCCAGATTTTGCCAACAGTCCACTAACGTAAATCCTTCAATTACTCCAGATTTTTCAAATTAAGTTTATGTGTTTCATAGTTGTAATGACTTTTCAGGCCCTTGCAGCGGCAGGCAGTCATGGTTGGATTCTTCTTACTTATCCATTGGAAACGTTTTATTTGAGTAGTTTTCGAACAGTGCTGTTGGTAAAATATAAACTAAAAGCGCTGCTTTTGCGAGTTTTGATTCGTGGGGCGTTGCGAGAGTTCATTTTGAAATGACAGCCTGTCAAGCGCTGGTCCAATTACAGTTTCAATTAAAAAAATCAACCAATCAATGAGCTTGTTTGCGTCATTTGCACGGGCGCTCACCACTTGTTTTTCTTTCTCTCCTAACATATTATAGATGTAAAAAACGAATCAGAGGATTAATAAATAAATAAACCCCTTTCTGGCTTGCTGGAATATCGGATGATAATGCCCTTGGCTGAGAGAAGCACAAATGTTTATTCTTCGGACAATCGCTGCGTCGCAGGCATTATCCTCCGATATATCAGCCGCCGGAAGGGGTTTATCTACTAAATAACTAAAAAATAATAATAAACTAGAAATAAAAATGGCGATTCAAGTTTATACACAACAGACGTACACCTTTATGTTTCTGATCTTACTTGTTGATCACGAGGTACACTGTTCGAAACTGAACATGTAACCCCATGCATTATATTTTGTCTGGTTTTACGCAGATAGTAATGAATGTCACGAAGACCGTCACAACTGCCACGCAGATGGCAACTGCACCAACACCAAAGGATCGTTCTACTGTACGTGTCATACAGGATACTCTGGTGACGGAGTCACGTGTCAAGGTAAGCAAAGGCTCTTCTTTAAAAAATGATCGGTAGCCTGGGTCGAAAATGTGGGCGCTAGCACTTCTGGGATTATTTTTGGAGATGCGAAAGCCAAGATCAATGAATTCAAAACACTTTATTTCAACAACTCTTCCTTGATCTCGGGTTACCATAAACACAATGAAATAGGAAATGAAATATAACCAAATCCACCAGTTATTTCTTATTGGAACGGAAAAGCTACAAACAACAATTTATATGCTATTCGTCGAAATTCCACTTACAGTACTGCACAATGTGTAGTCTCTATCTCCCTAAACGCTTCCATAAACGCTCACGCACATTCCGCTTTTCCAAAATGAGCAAACAAACTGGAACAGAAACAGTATTGACAAAGCTAATATTAGTGATGACACAACTCTTACTTCCCATCACTTCTTGTTTCTCGATAGATGAAGAAGAATGTGAAACTGGAATTCATAAGTGCCATTATGATGCAAACTGCACTAATACGAAAGGATCATTCTATTGCGCATGTCTCGATGGGTACGCTGGTAATGGTATCTCTTGTTTAGGTAAGTCTCTTGTTTAGGAGAACACTTAGACTCGTCAATGTATTAGAATCGGATTTAAATTTAAAAAAACTTACGACTTAAGTGAAACTCCTGATCCATTTAACTGTCTTAAAACATGGTCTAGGTCCTATTTTCTTTGCTTGAGTTTGAAGAACAAACGCAAGAAATACAGAAAGGATAGACTTTCTCTGCATGAAATAATTTTAATTTAGATGCAACTGTTGCAAACCATACCAGCGAATCCAAACTTTGGATTAAGGTACTCTCTTGAACGTAGGAAATATACTAGACTTGATCTAATGTTGTGCATGAGAGTCAGCGCTGCAGCTAAATACTCACGCAAAGAAATAATACTGAAATAATATATCCTACATATACTTTTTTCAATAATGCCTTGCCCGGGAAAACTGTCATTTGTCCAATTTGCGCTACTAATAACTTCCTGATGTGAAGATATTAGTTAAACTGCTTCACTCAGTCATGTCTCAGGGACGAATTTAAACTTTCTTGAATTCCACAAATAACGTTTGTTCAGGTAATAAGCCGTTCAATTTCAGACGTTGAAGAATGTGAAACAGACATCGATAATTGTCATGTTGATGCCAACTGTACCAACACTAAAGGATCATTTTACTGCACGTGTCACAAGGGGTACTCAGGAGATGGTGTTCGTTGTGTGGGTATGCGCTGAGTATTTTCTTCTTAGTGATCTAACAAAACTGTAATTAGAAAACAAAAATACTAATAGTCATTATTTAAGTCTTTAAGGCTTCGTCACCCTCAATCAGCAAAGTGCAATCATGGTTAACAAACATATGCAACAGAATGCAATGACGCCAACGGTGAATCACTTTTGCGTCGCATTTTTCTGTGATTTTTGCCATCGCTGATTATCGTTTTAAGGGACCGAACTTTTATCTTTTTGAGATCCGTTAAGGAATGTAAACTTACTTATCTGTTGTTTCGATTGGTTTGTAAAAGGGTTAAATTATCTCAAATGCAGAACCGAAGATAACAGTTAGTTTTTTTGTTTCTCTCTCATTTTGACTATTTTGAACACACTGACCAATAGAAACGTAGCATTACTCATCCTGCAACAATTTGTGAACAAAACAAACGGCTGTGCACAATCAGGCCTCTACGAGCTCCCAACATAAACTACAGCAACTTTGTTTCTATCTCTGACGATTGCCGGCTTTCATAACCGTCTCCTCTACAGATAGTGATGGTTTTTCTACTAATTCATTCCAAACACCACCACAAAATAGAAAATTAGATTAATTATTAGAGAAATAACTCTTTAGAAGTCACTTAAAAATGGAAATTTGATTCAGTTTCTTATGTTTAGACATCGAGGAATGTGCCACAGATACGGACTATTGTCACGCTGACGCCAATTGTACCAACACCAAAGGGTCATTTTACTGTACATGCAATACAGGATTTTCGGGAGATGGAGTCACGTGTCTTGGTGAGTTGGTATATCATCCATCAACGGGGAGTCAATCTTCGTTATCATAAAAAATAATCCGCGAAATCGTAATTATTCGTAAAGCCACTATTTACCGAGATTTAAAAATAGCAAGAACGCTTTTTGATAGGTTAGTCTCGCTTGTTTGGCTTGGAGATTATATAAGAATTATGACGAGCCGGAACAGAATTTCCTCGCTAAAAGTTTTTCTCGTCCCACTTTTTCGACGGTCGATATTTACTTTTCATTGCGTATTCGACAATTTTGTTTCGTACGCGTGCATAAATACACGAAAATCAAGGGCTTCGATTCGAGAGAAAATACATTATTGCCAAAATACGAAAACGTGAAGAACTTGGCGCCTTGTTTCAGTCATCGCCGAAAATAATCCGCATGCTTATCACAACACTCAATTTGCATACAATGAAAGTTTACAACACTTGGCCAGTTAGCCTCACCATCGAAGTTTTGCTCATAAAGATTCTTTTTTTTCCCGACCACTGATTGGGGAAGAAGTATTCAGCCAGTTGTTCTAGAGTAATCAACGCTTTCAAGCGATAAAATTCATAGACCGACCTGTTCCGGAAAAAGCTCGACATCTTTCGCATCAATCTTTCCTAAGCTTCTGTAACCTTCAGTGCTTCACAAAATATGCATGGAGCGAGGCATGGAGGTCTGACACGTCGCGATTCTTATCCCCACTTTCCACGGTCTCCTAGGAACATCTGGGAGCATCAATCACCATTTGGCGCGCACAAACGAAAATAAAAAAAACGGTTGCGCTTTTAGAGTCTCGCTCTGCTAAAGCAAGCTGGACTAATAGGCCACCTTCACCATGGCGTTATTTCACCACTAACACCAGAATCCTTCAGGGGTTTGCTTTCTTGTGAAAACTAGGCCCTTTGTTATTTTACCCTCACTGGGACTACGAAATTTAAGTGTTAAAGAAAAAACAAACTGAATTCTGGTAGTAGTAGTAGACAGAGGTCATCGTTCAATTGGCCTGTTGTTTCAGTATATACCCTAGAAGTGATCTCTCCAGTTTAAACCGTTTAAAACGATTTGTTTGACGGCTCAATTCGACCTAGAGCTCTTTTGAGCATGATCAAGATTGCGTGTAGCGTAAACATTTCATGCGCAAAAGTTAGATCTTCACGGAGTTTTCATGGTGCATGGTCTATCATAGTTGTAATCCTTATCCTCAAAATTATAAATTGTACTCCAACTGAAGAAAAAATGCAGAGCTTTTCTTTACTTCTGTCAACTCGCCAAGTTGGTGAAGGAGGTTTGTTTCGTTGCCGCTCTTAAAAATCACTGCTGATATCGACGTCGTTAGCGTCGGCGTTTTTTGTTAGTACTATTTTGTCTTGTTTACCAGCTGACATAAAGAATTTTCGCAACCAATTGTTCGATTTTTCCCTTATTAATTAATTTCCTTTTTCGGGCAAAATTTGTCTTGTTAGGATATCCCAAATTCACAAAACGTATGACGGATATCCATCAGGAAATTGAGCAATTTTAATTTTCAGTGGACAAAAACCTTGAACCAGAATATTTTAAGCTACTTCGCATTCTTCAAGAGCTATAAATGTAATAAGTTATCGAAATAACTGCAAAGACAAATTTGAAAGGAATTGAGAAAACACAGGTAAAAACGTTATACGTTAGATTTCATTTTGTGAAATTATTTGAAGCTTTTGAAGTTTGTTTTCTGGGGCTGCCATAAGAACCTTTCCTTTGGAGTTATTTTATATAGCTTATTACATTTATAGCCCTCGAAAAGTGTAAAAAAGAATGCAATATAATTGAAATTATTCTGGTTCAAGGTTTTTGTCTACTGAAAATTAAAGTTACTCAATTTCCTAATAGATTTCGTCACTCTTAAGCTGTACACATTGCATGGATTAACAAAATTCATATACAGTAAATCCTTACCCCCCAAAAAACATCCACACTAGGATAGCCTTGGTTTTGAGGAGGAGAGAGGTCCCTATGAACGAGGTTGCTGTTTTGGGCCGCCAACCAAAATGGCGTTTGATGCGGCGGCAGGTTCAAATGCTTTAAATGAAGCTGCAACTTATTCGGTAAATACTTAAGATACTACCCCCCTCCCCCTCCCACAGGGTAGATGTATAGCGCTAGATATATACCTCGACACTACTCTTCTTGGTCGATATCCACCACCATTCACATTTAAGGAATAGTTGTATGATATCCCGAGAGAGTGTGAACGAGATTGCTTAACAGACTATACCTCTGAGAATTTATATTCGAATTTAAAGTAGAATATTTATGCTTGTGTCTCACATTTACCGATTCCCTTACTAAAACCTTGAATACTCTTTTCAGCGGTAATAATATATGCAGGTATGCTAATCTACAACTTACACCAACCTTAATTGACCACTCCAGAAAATACCATAACATACCATAATACTCCTTGTTTGTCACCCAAAAATTTTGCATAATCATTGTCTTCAGTTTCCCTTGGGGCCTTTTTAACTCCCAAGAGAAACCGAAAACAATGCTTATGCAAAATTTTGGGGTGACAAACAAAGAGTATTATGGTATGTTATGATATTTTCTGGAGTGGTCAATTCTTATTGCTTTATTAACTTTTCGGTAGATAGACAACTCAAAATTTTCCCATATATTTAGATGTGGACGAGTGTTTTCCTGATCAGATTCCAGAAAAATACAGTCATCTTGCTCACAACTGCCACGTTGACGCTAATTGCACCAACAGCAAAGGATCTTTCTACTGTACTTGTCATACGGGGTACTCTGGAGATGGAGTCACGTGTATAGGTATGTAATTTATATAAGTGCGTATCTTGAGGTAATCATGGGGAGCGAAAATGTGTACCCTGGCTCCAGAGGTCCGTTCTCAAAATACCTAATATGAAATAAACCGTGCTTACGATTTGCGATTTGATAAGGCTCCCGAGACGGACCTTTGGTCACACAAGCAAGCAACCTCATTTCTATGAAATGAGAAATCAGTTCAGAATCTGAACTGGGTCGCCGATTGGTTACTCCCACGTCCGCAGGGAATTAACGCTGTAGCAGTGAACTTGATTGGCTGCATCAAAAAACTTCACTGCATGAGATTAAAAACCGGTTGCAATTGCGATGTTCATAACTGAATTCGAACAATATAATCCCGCGTTGTAATTCGGAGGTCTCGGCTTTCATGTTTCGTTATGGAAGTGTGCCTAAGCAATCTCTGGCTAAACTTCGAAATAACTTAAGCGAACATCGGACAACTGAATCAACGTTGCTCAAGAAAGAAGCCTTGTTTGAATTTTTCCTACCAAAGGACGTACGTTGAATAAATAAATAAATAAATTTATAAGAATTTATAAAGCGCGACAATAATCGTTATTCTAAAAAAAATAAAACAAAAACACTCGTAGTAGCGTTGAGTCTCGCTTGCTTGGAGGTAAGTTTTGTTGTCAAAGGGGCCGGTGCTGTTATACTAACTTTCGTTTGGAATACAAAACGAGTGTTATATGTCATAATGTAAATACTCAAAAAGCAAAAATTGCAAGAGAAACAGGCCACACATCTTAGCCTCGGTGTGAAACCTTTGAAAACCTTATACATATTGATATTGCTCCACTGAGGAGTACTCTTTCGGCGATTTGACACTCAAAAAATTGAACGATGATTTTTATCGGTATCAGGGGCCCATGACTCTGTTACTAAAAATATGCATAGCTTCTTTGTACCGGACCAAGATACGGCTCGGTACAGTATATGTTCAGCACAGGAAAAATGTGTAAGTTTAGCAGAACTCACAGTTAATTCAGTTCGCGCATATTCCTGCTGAATTTGTTGTCGCTTTTATAAGATATCAATATCGCGTGAAAGTGGTTACATTTTCCATAGCTGCTTAGTATCTACTTTTAATATCTCCGTACAGTCTCACAGTATAATGTTTAGAGTTGTATACAGCATGCATTTTCGGTAGATAGATAGATAGATAGATGGATGGATGGATGGATGGATGGATGGATGGATGGACGGACGGACGGACGGACGGATAGATAGATAGATAGATAATTATAAGAACTTTATTTTAGCACGATAAAAAGATCAGCATTGCTGGTGGGGACGTGCATACAACAATTACAAGAAAAATAAGGAGTACTGAAAGCAAATGTACAATTGACAAATTAAAAATTGTCTGTTAAAGTTTTTTCTTTTATTACAGTATCACTGGGATAAGGCGTTTCATTTTCCAGGAAATTTTCACTTTCTCGTCAAAACAATCACTGACTCAGACAGACCCGGATTAGTTTACTTGAATTTAGTGTTCATTATAGCGAACGGGGTTATGTCCGTGAACTTATGTACAGTCTGCGGCCCACATTACCGCTGATCCACGATTTATTTATTTATTTCATTTTCAAGTTCTTTTTAACCGATCCTCTATCCCTGATTCCTCGATCCTCGATCCTCGATCCTGATTTTCCAGTAAACCTTGAAGTTGTGATCAGTTGTTCCAAAATAATCAACCCTTTCAAGCGATAGAATTCTTGGACCAACCCGTTCCGGAAAAGCTCGATATGGGATTTCTATTCAATGGACATAAAGTGCTGCAAGTAGAGTGCGCGGATAGTCAAGTTCAAAGCTACCCGCATAAACACATCCCTGACACATACGTAACGTTAGGGTGGATTTCCACTGACGCGTTTTTGGCTCCAAACGTTAACTCACGTAAATTTTAATCACGTAAATAAAACAGAGGTAAGATGTAAAGTGTTGAGATTAAACATCAAGTTGAGCGAGTTTCTACCTTTACGCTTACATAATTGTCCGTGCGGTCTTTCATACATTGCCTCTATTTTATTTGCGAACGCAAATTTTACGCACGTAGGCACGTAAAAATTACGTGACAGTGGATACTTGATATCTCAAGTATTTATAAAGTGCACATGTGTCATTTCAGTCATCGCCGAAAATATACCGCATGCTCATCACGAGACTCATTTGCATACAGTGAAAGTCGCCACGATTCTTATTCCCAGTTTCCACGGTCTTCGCTAGGAACGCGCGCCCTACAAAGTAGGTCCCACCGACAAAAAAAAAGAAACGACTGCATTTTTAGAGTCTCGCTCTGCTAAAGCAAGCTCGACTAATAAATGAAAATACTTGACTTATTACAGAGAATATATGAATGAATGTGAGGATTTGCTGCTATGCTTTGTCTTGCTGGGCTCATCCATGATGTTGATTCTCACGGACAGTACCCTGGGTACAAAAGGTTTTTTTTTTCGTAATTCCTGATAGTTCGCCGTGCGGTTTATTTGCCAAAAAATGCAGCAGAATAATGTTTTGTTTCGCATAGCCGTTTTGCCTGGCAATATTTAGTTTGACCTCAGACCTGGTGCAGTAATACAAGTGTCGCAGACCGGAAATTCTTTTTATCCTTTTGACTTCTAAAAACGTATATACAGAGTGTGTACTTCTCAGCTGACTTCTGTCCTTTTTATATACTTGAAACTTGAAGCATATCTTTTTTGGAAAAGAATTTGTAACAATTTTTAATAGCACTTTCCTTCCTAAGTATGCTTTCTCGCAATTCTTTTCTCAAGCATCGCAGACACAGAGTCACGTACTGGATCAAATCTCAGCTGTCAGCGTCAATGAAAAAAAAACATGCACATTAGCTCCAAACCGGTTTGATGAGATATATGATCCTAAAATTGCTTGAAAATGAGACTCGTAGCTCCTGTGACCTGAGGTTTTTTTTTTCTCTCGGCGCCTCGTCTACGCGGCTTCGCCGCGAACCATCAGCATCGATAAGAAAAAAATATCCTCTGGAACCCAGGGTAGAAAATGTGTTACTTGGTCTACTGAAATCGTCAGGGCTATTAAAGACCTATTGTAGGCTAAATGTTAGCTAAGTAGTAATAGGGATAGGAGACCGCAAGCGCGGGGTCCACGCGGTTCCATCGAAATAGCCAAATGTACTATTTTAGACAAACTGCGCCGCCCTCAACGTCACAAACTCGCGCGGGAATCCGCGAGTTTGCGCGGCTTTTATGTGGAATTTCAGTAGATGGACGATCGTTTTGCGACTTTATTTGAGTGCTTTCTGAACTTTCCACGTGCTTCGTATCTTGAAAGACGATGCATGCACGGTGGAGGAATGAGCCGGTGTTATATAAACATTACTAGAAATACGTTTATAGTAAAAACCTCGCTAATCTGTAATGGGCCTGCAGTAAGAATAAAGGGAAACAAGCCAAGGGGAAGATATGATTAAAAACAAAAACAAAACGATATAATATACAACATAAGAAAAAACAGCTTAGCTGAGTCGAACCTGGACTATCTACATGGAAGGTCGGCGACTAGACTACTGCGCCACGCTGCCAAGCCAACGTTAAAGGGAAAAACTATCATATGGAAAGTATTATTTTCGTGAAATTCTGCCGGTAGACGCTGTTCGAAGCTGGTGGAGCTGTATCATTAATTCAAAGATATAATTGAAGAAAATTAGCTATAATAATTATTCGTTGTTATTGCTGCTAACTCTCCGCCCTCATTTTCCCCGTCGTCCGGACGAAATATTCATCGGAAGACATCTCCGACATCTTTTCGGCACTGAATTTGTCAAAAACATTCTCACTGCACGGTATTTAACATAAGCAGAATCACATTCACAGTTCTCCTCAAGGTCTTGCCTCAAATTCAGTAGAGGCAATTATGGAATTTATTCATCTGCTGCGGAGATAATTTCCAACGCCATCCTTTGCGCAGCGCCCTCGCAAAAGATGCGTGCGCTTGTCACACAAGATGGCACAATTTGTGCAAAAAATTGCGCATTTGGCTATCTCGATGGAACCAACTGCATTACTGGAATAGGTATCCAGTTGCGGTCTCCTACCCCGATTATGGCTTCTGGCCTAAACATTTACTTACCTTTTTCCCTTTATCTACTGAATTTTAAAAGTGTTAATTACCAACTCCAGATTTGGGATTTAGCATACTATTGTGCTTCTCATTGGTAAGAGATGGAGCGCTATGCTGATCACGTTGTTCATTTGGGCCTCCAACAGATATAAATGAATGCCATCCATCTGGGTTGTCCTCTGAGTATCACCACTTGGCTCACATCTGTCATGATGATGCTAACTGTACCAACACTAACGGGTCTTATTACTGCACATGCCTGGAGGGGTACTCTGGACAAGGTGAACATTGCTCAGGTAAGATTCTCAGAATGGCAAGTGTTTGTATACTTCTCATAACTGGCTGTTACCACCAAAATCTAAGACATCTTTCAATTGCTATCGAGGAGGATAGCACCCGACAAAAACAAATATGGCGTCTTCCCGAAAGTTTCTCAGGTCATGTCATGTTAAACCCCATTGTCAAACTCTTCTACTGGTCAAGTTTTTATGACGTCAAGGGAAGAATTATCAAAGGGTGAAATTGACATCAAACAGAATATCAAAATTTCCAGTAGGATGGCCCAACCAACCAGAAACTGGATTCTCTTTTTTACTAGACATTGATGAATGTTCTTCTGGAACCCACAACTGCCATGCTGACTCTAATTGTACCAACATCAAAGGATCGTTTTACTGCACGTGTCATAAGGGATATTCTGGAGATGGAGTCACGTGTGTGGGTAAGCTAATCTGCAATTTAGTATTATTTTTAAAAGGAAAGTTGGCTTCTGTCCACTAGTATTAGAGCAACTAAAAGTCCGTTTGTTCTCCTCCCTCAGAAGTTCGTACGCTGTTGCCGACATCTCTGAGGATTTGGCATCTCATTTGGGAGGAATATCATGATTTGGGCAATGGATAATTCAACAGCAGGCTGAAACAAAAGATCATGGTATTTATCCCAGAGGTGCCAGAATCTTCGAGCATGGCACAGCTATCTACGGTAAGAGGCTTTCCTTGGAATCGTGGCACTCCACCATGAACAGCGACGCCCAAAATTAGATAAAAGCGTTCTTGGGCGCTTACCATGGGGTTAATAAAAAATCAGGGTCGCTACCAACAACGCACGAGGTTGTAAGCGACAGCCCCAATAAACCTTTTAATTAGTTAAGCTCTGCTGAAGGCTAGGTGGACAGAAGTCACCCAACAGGAATAATAAGATCGCTTTAAAACAACTTTGGTCTTCCAAAAATGTCTGCCACCGATCCACATCAGTTAATTAAACGATCAGGTGCGATGTTGAATAGATCAAACGAAATCGGCTCAACCAACGTAACTTTCTTCTGTATTTACCTTATTTCGTTCAAAGACATATCTGAATGCGACGAAGAAACCCTAGCTACCCATCACAACAGCTACGCCCACATCTGTCACGCGGATGCCAACTGTACTAACACTAAAGGATCATTTTACTGCACTTGTCTTACGGGATACTCTGGAGATGGCTTTATTTGTACAGGTATAAATAAAACGCATGCATTATGCAGGTTACTATGATACCTGTCGGCCAACTTAAACATAATTATCGCTTTTTTCACTGTTTTCAGATGTAAACGAGTGTTCACCAGATCAGTTATCTGTTGAATACCAGGATCTTTCGCACAACTGTCACCCTGATGCCAATTGTACCAATACTAAAGGTTCTTTTTACTGTACGTGTCTTACCGGTTATTTTGGTAATGGAGTTATATGTCAAGGTACGTTTTGCAGGGGCATCTTTCAGTTAGACCATTACTGGGAGTCTGCTATGATGCTTGTCGATTATCGAGACTGTGGTCGATCGATATCATAGTTGTGTTTGCGATATGGCCTTTGACGCCTATATTCGCGCTATTTACGTTTTCCGTTAAAGGGAAGTAGAAACTTTAAAAGAAGAAGGGAATTTAAGAAGCTTTTATAGAGTAGCAGCAAGTGTAGTAAGAGAAGTTTTGCGTGGAAGAAAGGTACGCCACTAAGTTAAATCCATTTGGCCTCTAACATATTGCTCTTAAGTCCTTTTGGCAGGGTCTTTGACATGACTTAAAACTGTACTCGCGAGCACATCAAACTTGGGAGCTTGAGAATCTAATAATTCCAATTTTATTAACACACACTATAACACCACACTAAACTGAAATTTCAAAAACGTTGGTCTGCTAATTAAACCGCGACCTCAACCTAGCGGTTTGAAAGAAACAAAGCGTAACTACGAATTGAACGCCTCTTAAGGGCGCGTTTGCAAATGTTTTTGGCTAAGCATCAGAAGAACACTCCGATCAGTGATGGCTTTAATATGTATTTTTTATGTATTGTTAACGCTTTTTTTGAAAAAAAGAAGGATTTATCAATTTTAGAATTTTGAAGATGCCCAAGTTTAGTAAACACAGGTAATATAATGTCTTCATGTTCTTTCACAATAAGCCAAAAAAGACAATCAAATATTTGATCTCATGAACAGCATAATAATACTCCGTAAGCCCTCAAAATGTACATTGGGTACGTTATCTATCGGTTATCTCTAGCAGATACAATTTAAAAATGTACCTCGGAATCGTATTTGTTTTTTATCTTAAACGTGAGGAAAGTGATTATATCTTTCGTCTGGAAATCTTTTTTTCCTTTCTGGAATACCGAGAAGTGTGTGCCTTAAAAGAACTGTTGCAAACTTCAAGATTGTTCGTTGCCTAATGAGGCAGTCTTTCTAGAGTTTTATAAAGCTTCCCAGACCATTAAAGATCCCGGAGAAATGCCAGAGAAAAACTCCATTAAACTCCTGATCCATATTATGCCCTTCTAGACCTTTCACGTTGCTGAACGATTTTTAAAGTTATTTACCCTGAAACTTCAAAGCTACGGCTATATATATATATAAATATATATTTGAAAAGTACGGCTTCGTTGAGTTATGTTTTGTTTTTAAGGTACATGTACGAGGATGGTCGGACAATAGGCCAGTTTCGAATTATCAAAATTCACACTTTGTTCCACGCTGAGAGGAATAAAACAAAAGAAGTGAATCATTCATGACTGAATCTCAATGAGTTTTCTTTGACTTGAAATGCCCCTCAGCATCGGTGCCAAGTATGAATTTTTAAAAAATATTCGAAACTAGCCTATCATGTTTAGTATAAAGGTACATATTTTAAGCCAGGTTGTCATAATTAGCTGTTATAAAGACGAAAATTACGGGTAGATAGCAACTTTTTTCAAGTAAAGTTAGGCAACGGTGGTATAATTTCCGTTTTTGTGCTGCACTAGATTGTTGAATTGATCTTTTAACCATTCGTGGTCTCGCACGAGACATATATTTGTCAACCAGAAAGTTATCCACTTACGTTCTAGACATCGAAGAATGTGCTGCAGGAAAAGACGATTGTCATGTAAATGCAAACTGCAACAACACCAAAGGATCATTTTACTGTACGTGTTACCATGGATACTCAGGAGATGGAGTCACGTGTGTTGGTAAGTACTGTGAGTGTGTTACTCTGAGACTCTGTCATATTTTTACAATACACTGGCTACAAGGTTTTCTTCCAACTACTTTCAGATGTAAATGAGTGTCTTCCAAGTTTGATATCCGAACCATATCGCCATCTTACCCACAACTGTCATGCTGATGCCAACTGTACCAACACCAACGGTTCATTCTACTGCGCATGCCTTACAGGATACTCTGGAGATGGGGTCATGTGTGTTGGTGGGTAAAATTTTTTGTTGAAATTATCAGGAAAACACAGTGACGCCTACCACACATCTCAATAGCACTGTATTATTACAGCAGAGATATTGGATTTTTTTATTAGCTGCTTAATGCCTACGCACTGTTTTTCCTTACCAGATGTGAACGAGTGTTTCTCTAACGAAATATCCAATGAATATCTCCATCTTGCTCACAACTGTCACGTTGATGCCAACTGTTCAAACACGAGAGGATCATTCTTCTGCACGTGTCAGATAGGATACTCTGGAGACGGAGTCTCGTGTGTTGGTAATTAAGTATACATTAGTCATTGTCGTTCGTTCGAAATGCATGCAATACATTTTTTCTGTAAGAGCGTTACATTGGTTTCATCAGGTTTTGAGTCATTCATTAACCGCTAAGATGAGGCTGTGAGCACCTGTTTCTCATTAGTTGCTTAGAAGGAAGAAAACAACGTAAGCTGCAAATCTGATCTTTTATCTTCAGCCAACTCCAGCAGACGGGGCTCGAAGCTCTTTTTTAACCTTTCTTGGACCAAAGTGGGTGCAAGGAACGAAAATTCACAGTCTTCTTAGCTATGACGATAACAGTCTTATTTTAAAGAATTTCCATTCGCGGTGGCTTAATTGTAATTCGATTTACCCACGAAGCACTTTGGAGTTCTTGCGTTTTAGCTCGTTTTAGATCGAAGTGGAGTTTGTAATTGTTGGCTTTTGCGAAAAGGGGAAAACCGGACTGCCCGGAGAAAAACCTTTCGGCACAAGACAGAGAACCAACAATGCCGTCGACGCCGCGAATTTGAACCCGTGCAACACTGGCGAGAGAATGGATGCTCTCACCACTGCGCCACCCTTGCTTCCATGGCTAAAGTCTATGTGATCGTAGGTCAAGCACTAGGCAGTTACGCAAAACTGTCAATTCACCTGATTTGATTTTCCAGTATTCTGCCAATACGTTTACCTGACGTTTTACGAGAAAGTAAACGTATAACACAAGCAGTGGTCATAGTATCGCTTATCTTGCGATTGCTGTCTTTCGTAGATGTTCAATAGAATCAAATAGTAAAACGCAGATTCTCTCCAACGTTAATAAATGTTTTGTGCCTTTTGACTCAGCTCAAAGACATATTTCCGCTTTGGAACATGGCATTAGGGAGAATGCTAAAATGCTCGTCTTTTATAATAATTGAGAAATCATTTTTAATTAAGATGTCAACGAATGTCAGCCATCGGGATTATCCTCTGAGTACCAAGACTTGGCTCACATTTGTCATAATGATGCCAACTGTACAAACACCAAAGGATCTTATTATTGTACATGTCTGGAGGGGCACACCGGGAATGGAAGAGATTGCAATGGTATGTCTATGAAAATACACTTTTTCAAAACTTAACATCATATATATATTTCAGTCTTAATTTACACGCGCAGGCATATTTATTTAGTACAATCGACCCTCTTAAAGCTTCTTAAAGGACACCACGGTAAAACGGACACCTACAGTTGGTTTAACGGTCCTTTAAAGCACAATCTTCATTAAGCGTTCGAGTTGTTAAAATTGAAGTTATACGATAATTGATGCACAGCTGGTGAACGAGCAAGAATTCCACCCGCTGCGTTTTTTCTCTCCCCGCTGCATCCCCACGAATTAGAACTGCATGCAATTAAACATGTGCAATTATGGTGTTTCTTATGTCACCAAATGCAATGTTCCCTCGTCGTATAAGAAACGCAATGGGTAACGGGAAGTTAACAAGTGGCACTCTCTCGTTACGGAATTTCCGTTTCTTTCACTCTTCGTGTGTTGAACAACATTAAGTGACCGCGTCGCGCTGCAAATGTGTTCCAGTCGGGGGCGCCGATTATGAGATTTCCAAAAACGTATTTCAATTCTTAATACTTTCACTCTTGCCTTGCGGACACTCCGTTATAACGGACACCCCTATAATACAGACAACAGCTAAATTCCACGCAAAAACAAATTAAAGATGTTTGACTGAAATAAACTCACGCTATTAAGGACTATCGCTAATAAGGACAATAATTCAAGCTCCCTACAGTGTCCGTTATAAAGGAAGTTGACTGTACTAAAGATATAGTACAATTAATCGCTTTTGATAGACAAATCTAACAAAAAAATCCGAAAAAAATCTCTTTTTTAGATATAAATGAATGCACGGCTGGAACACACAACTGTCACGCTGACGCCAACTGCACCAACACCAAAGGGTCTTTCTACTGCACCTGTCATACGGGATACTCTGGAGATGGAGTCACGTGTGTTGGTGAGTAACAACTCTTCAAGAAATGACAGCTCATTGTGACACCTAGGGTAATTATAAACTAGGAGATGATGCTGAATTCCATACCTATTCCTTTCAATTTCCAAAGATATTAGCGAGTGTGATGAAGAATTTCTAGCGCCTGGTCACAGCAGTTATGTTCACAATTGTCACACTGATGCCAACTGTACCAACACTAAAGGATCTTTCTACTGCAGCTGTCATACGGGATACTCTGGAGATGGAGTCACGTGTGTTGGTATGCATTATTGTATTTTGTATTTTGAAATGACTCCTGGGCTCAAACCTTTCACGGTATGCATTACTGTATTGCTGGATTTCACGGCAACGCCATCAACCTGGGATATGAACGGAGGTAAATAATAAAAGGCCGTCACCAACATTCAGCGCAATTTTTTCATATGCGATTTATTCGGAGAAGTGATATACCCTTTGTATGGAGACTCCATGTTAATGTCCATCCGGATGGGCACCAACATGGCGGCTGGAAACCATCGCCATCATCTGCCACTGAGTTTTGCGACGAAAGCCGAAAACATGAAAGTAATACTTTTTCTAGAACACTGACTGTCCAGATAGCAAAATTACCCAAAATAATTCGCTTTCTTAACCTACACGACTGTGGCTCTCTCGGCAGCCACAAAGTAACTGCCGCGTCACGCAAAGGCTTAGCTTGAAACTGAAGCGTATCACAATAATTAATATATATATTTAGCCAGGGCTAAAACCGAAGCTTCCGTTTCTATACTTGCGATAAAAACAATCAAATAGAAACTAATATGGAACTCTAAGCCAAAAAAACAAAGAAATAAGGAGCCTTCGGCATCAGTTCACCTTTAGAGCGAGGGGCTAAATGATTAATGAAAATATCCCGCAAACAAACTTGAATTGAAAAAATTATGAAATAGTAGGTCTCTTCAGTAGCAGCAGTTTACTGTTTATGATATCATGGGTCAATATTTCTGTCTTAAAGGGAAGACCTAAAAGGAAAATTAGGCCGACTTAGAGACTTTTGTGTTCCTGTAAGCGCATTGTTTTCTTTTCTTTCCCTATTTTTTTTAAACTGGCCCGGACAAACAGGTATGTCTAGCCTTTACATTTATACAGCCTCACAATATCTGATAGAAAGTTTTACCGTAAGGTGTATCTTTTCTTTGAGGAGAGACATAGAAAAGCAAACGATAATCTTTTTCGCTACCAATATCTATAATCCAATCTTTAATCCTAAAAAGCAATTCGCGTAACACCACCCGGATCCTGGATCCGTTCAGGCAAGTTAAATTGGCTGAGCACATGGCAAAAAATCAGCACATTTTGTGGTTTTCTTTCACGCCGATGTAAAAATGTAGAAAACGTCCATGAAACCTTTATAAATACAAAAATTACCTTTTAAAAACGTACTTTCCTTGACCATAGAGTATACAGAATGTACCTCAAGTTTCTTCAGAAACCTCGCTGCCTCGGTTGGTTCAAACCACGCCACGCGCTCTGATCCGCCGTCAAGAAAACAAGGTTGAATTCCGCGAAAGACAATTTCACAGGGAAAAGCTCTCGTTTGTCCACAAAAAGGAAACTGAGCATTCTTTTGAATTTTCTCTTTCTATTTGTGTCTTTTATCGGTGTATTTTCAATCTTCAAATACAAAACTTTAGTCTTGAAAACCACCACATGATGAAAGCGCGCCAGCCATGTTGTTGATGGATGACATTTACTAAGGTGTCAAATCCACCTCTTCCCCCACACCCTTACGTGGTTGACCATGAGACTTTTGTGGTGGAGGGAGGTATCCACGGTGATTTAGCACGGTGTTTAGTTTGGGTAAGAACTTTTTCCCAAATCTCTGGAGTTAGAAATTGTTTCCCTGATATATAACAGTGTAAGATTTTTTTCAGCATTATATACTTCATGAGCGATGTTTTTTTCAGTGCAGGAGATTATTTTTCCCAGTTATATCCTTACAAGCTTTTTCCCCTCGAAATTAGTCTGCAGGATATTTTTTTATGAAATCACCCATAACCCCCTCAAAAGTCAAATGGTCGGCCCCTAAAATCCACCAAACATTTGCTCAGTTGACAGATTCTGATTTGTAAATCATTTTTAAAGGCTTTTGAAACAACAGCGGACAAAAATCTCTAGAGGAGTCGGGAGGAATTCGTGTCTACTTACCTCTACCTGGAGCGTCCGTATGGTGGGACGTACGGTGACGTCATAACCAAATTTTATCTGATAGATAGTTTACCAAATTTTCTTCGGTATGGAGCTCCACGCTCGCCGGCGCTTCGCGTGCGCGAAGGCTCCGCTAATATTTAACAATTATTCACCGAAGGCGAAGTTAACAATATTAACTGAGCCTGAGGTGAATAATTGTTTTAGTATATACACACATGAATCGAAGTGATCTCAACAGAATCAGAAACAAGGAAACCATGGAAAAAACGATTAGTTTGATTGACGGGTGAATTCATGCGTGAACATGTACCCGTAAACAGCAGACGCACAAACTTTGATCTTTACAGTATTTGTCAACATGGTAAATCATAGTTTTAATTTTTTTGTAAGCTTTAGCATCAATGATTGAAAAGAAAACGTTGAAAGTTTAAATAACTCTCCTTTCTGAGAAGAAACACAGAGCTTTATTTGCTTCTGTCAACTCACCCTGAATGAGACAGTTTTTTTGTCGCTTCTTGCAAATGCTGTCAACAGCGGCTACGATCGAGGTGAGCGTTGTTGATCTGCAGTGCAGTGTTTGATTACGTTAAGTGGAAAACACCATTAAACAAGGCGTGCACTACTTGAGTGGCTTATTGCAAACAAGAGATCATGGGTTGGCTTCATTCAAGAAGCTATGCAGGCCTAGAGAGGGGTCCCATGACAAAGTCGACGGGTTTAATAACATTCAAGAATTCTCCCTGACCCTTCGTTAAAATACTTTGGAACCCGAAATCAACGCAGGGGTGCAAAACGCTCTTTTAAGCTGATCTTCCACAAAAGAGAGTTCTCTCTCCGGCATGTCTGTTACTGGCCCATTTTAAGCAGCATGGCTAATTAACAATTATTCCTTGAACCAGAATGGGCTCTTAGTCAATAGCCCATGAGGCCGAAGGCCGAATGGGCTATTGACTTAGAGGCCATAAGGGCTCAAGGAATAATTGTTTTAGTAAAATCCAACTAGTTCGTCAAAAAAATCGAGACCAAACAACTTCAGCTAGCAAAACGCGATTCAGTCGCCATTGGTTTGGTTTTCAAAGCTGGTGCTTTTCACTACTAGTGGGCTACAACATATAGCCTAGTAGAAGCTCAACCAATCAGAACGCAGCATTGACAATAGACCACTAGCTAGATTTTACTAATACTGGTAAGCTCTGATTTCACCTTCGCACAACTTCTGTCATCTTGCTAAAGAAAACCTTGTTGTTACTCTGCTTCTTTCAGATGTGGATGAGTGCTTTGCTGATAAAATATCTGACGAACACGGTCATCTTGTTCACAACTGTCATGCCGATGCTAACTGTACTAACACAAAGGGATCCTTCTACTGCACTTGTCTTGATGGTTATTCCGGTAATGGAGTCGTGTGTGTAGGTATGTAACGTCGAGGAAAGAAATTATCAGGTATGCACATATAGCCTGTAATGCTGACGTCTTTGTTTTCAAGCTGAGGAACTCCTGCTCCACCCAATTTCAAGTGACCCGAAACTAAAAGAGAGCACACGTTATGAACTGTTGGGTTGCAAAGTTTTTCTTAGGAAATAGGCAAACACTGTATACTAAGGTAAATAAATAAGCGAGATACTAATACGCCACCCCGGAAAAGTACTGAGTATATTAATTTACAACGTAGCTGCTTCATTGGTTCGTTGCAGGCAATTGAAATAGGTAAGGGAGTGTTCAACAACAACAACAAAAATAATAATGATAATAATAATAATGAGCAAAAGTGCCGTGTTTTGGTTTGAGTTTTTCTCCACATTTAATTGAAATAGGTGTCAATGTTATTAGTCAAGTCTATTCGACTAGATACCAGGGTGTCGAACTGGACTGTAAACTTAATTGAAATGTTCATGTTACCGAGCTGATTAAGTTATTCACACAGTCAAAAACTGACGGTTTTGAGATCTTTATACTTTTTACCTATCACAGTCAGAACTGACTATCATTTTAAAATCGTTTTACCTTCAGTCAAATGTGCTCTAGTCCTATGGGTTCTTGCAGAAAATACTCTTTGAGGAGCTAGAAAAGATTCATGTACTTACTGCCAAGATTATCGTTGGTTTAGACTGGTAAACTCCCAGCGACAAGGTGCTAGCTCATATTAATTGGTTTCGTTAAATAAGGGCCTCTGTGATCTAAAGTTATTCTTAGCCCATAACGTTTTTACGAAACTACCCTGAAGCTATCGAGAATTCTTTTAAAAGTACGTCCGCAGTTATAATTTACGAAGAAAGCTTACTTTTGAGACACCTTTTCCCAGGACAGAGCATCTTCGACGCAAGTTCAGCTGCTATAAAGCTCTACTGAACATTACAGAACTCTCTGGAGAGTCACACAAGGAAAACATAAAGTTTTGACTCTTTTGAAGGGACGCTGTAAAGTCGGCTTTGTTAAGTAAATAGTTTTACTTGACATTTCACTTGATAATGTGACTGCGCGATGCGGTAGTTATGTCAGCCCACAACTGACCTGTTCACCACTGAGTTCTCAGTAGCTCAGTGGTTAGAGCATCCGACTAGCGGTACGGAAGGTCGTGGGTTAAATTCCCATCTGGAACTCAGAATTTTTTCTCTGTTCTTCTCTCCACACATATCATTTCATTTATTATAAATTGTTTTAGGCTTTGAATTTTATTGTAAATAGTTTTGCTGATTATTAAATGATGCGGAACATTCGGCTTTTCAAGAAAATATTTTTAGGCTTTCAAATTTTATTGTAAATACTTTTGCTAATTGCTTTATGGAATGTTTTTAGTTTTAACACGACCACATGAGCTCTGCAGTACTTTTTTAATCGCGTATAAATAAATGCTATTACTATTACTATGCATGCTGTGGTGAGCTGAGCTAGAGCAATTTAGAAGTTATTGTCCAGACGATGAAAACATCATGCTGTCCCTGGGTTAATGACAATAACAGGTTTTAATATGCGACAACTATTCCCTATGCATGAATTTCCTAAAAATTTACTCAGACTCAAATTTCAATATTCCTTTAAATCAGTCTGCATCCTCAGCATATGTTTACGTCTAATAGACAATCTTCTGAATTGAAATATATGGAATGAATCATATATTTTTGTTGATGATTTTCCTTGCTCACTGTTGGTGAGGTATAAAAGCCCAAATATACAGGTATGCTTCTGTTTTAGATATTGAAGAATGTGCAACCGAAACAGACAATTGCCACGTCGATGCTAACTGCACCAACACCAAAGGATCATTTTACTGCACTTGTCATACGGGATACTCTGGAGATGGAGTGAGGTGTATTGGTATGCGTTGTTCTACTTTCATGGTTGCTACAACTGCTGTAGCTCATAAAGTCCTTTCTCATTTGAAACTAAGCATTCGAATATGCGTGTAATAATTGATTATAGCCAATACCACTGCAATTTAACACACTCTAATAAACAGTGACCTTTTAGGTAATCAACTGTGTTTACTGTATTTACATGCTTTCAGATGTAAACGAGTGTCTTCCTCATCAGATATCTGGCGGCTATAGTCATCTTGCCCACAACTGTCACGCCGATGCGAACTGCACCAATGCGAAAGGGTCATTCTATTGCACATGTCGCACGGGGTACTCAGGCGATGGAGTCAAGTGTTCAGGTACGTCCAGATTTAGGAGTCATTGATGTCAAATTGTGTCCTTTTAAAAAGGCAGAAAAACAAAAAAGCAGCAATTGGTTCCAGATTGGAGTTAACTCCCTAGATATATAGATAAAATGAAATATAGTCCGTCTGGCTGAATCGTTAAATCAAAATTTTAATGCAAAGAAAAACTACAGATTATTTTAAATGTATACGGCCCTGGGTTTGAAACACTGTGCGAACACTCATTTCCGGCAGTGCAAAACTATGACAAATAAGCGAACAAGTCACTGCACTGTGTATAAATCACTGTAAACTGGAGACATCAGTTATCGTCCATCCTTTTATTATTGTTTTCCGATCATTGGACACCATATTAGCCCTTGGACATGCATGTCGCCTTGAAGTTTCCATGGTAAATGGGTTGCACTGTGCATATTTTATCACATATTCATCCTCTTTCAGACATTGACGAGTGCTTACCTGAACAACTTTCAGCTCAATATAAACATCTTGCACACAACTGTCATGATGACGCTAGTTGTTCTAATACTAATGGGTCATATTATTGCACCTGCCATAAGGGATACTCTGGCGATGGAGTCACGTGTATTGGTGGGTGATGATTTGACTCTTGATTAAACATATATTTATATATATATCAGTTAACGTTGACTTTGCTGAAATAACAGAGTAATTTTTAATATTCTTTGATTTATTTCTCTTGTTTGCTTTACAGATATCAACGAATGTGATTCATCAGGACTATCAGCGGATCATCAACACCTGGAGAACATTTGTCATAAGGACGCGAACTGCACCAACACTAAAGGGTCCTACAGCTGCGGCTGTCAGGAGGGGTATGACGGAAATGGAAACAATTGTGAAGGTTATTGAATCAGCTATCCTGGCAGACATATGTCTATCTCGCATTACAGAACTCTTGCGTTTTACGTCCTTCCATTTCGAATTACTTAACGTAAAGACTGCTTTGAATGTATCAAAGAAAGCATTTACAAGTTGCCGGTGCTACTTTTGTCATGATTCTGCAGACTGTTAGAGCACGAAGTGTGTAAAGCCAATACTACTGACTATTATCAACTAGAAGTGCTCATCCTGTGATGCCCCAGACTAAAATCCCAAAGTGTCTTTTCTTTTCTGAAAAACTATTGGAAAATAAAATATTGATTTGATAATGTACTACTGACTGGAGATTTCGCACCTGTACTGTGAAGGCCTAAAGGTGTTTATTTTTTCCTTCCTCTAGAAAGGCGTTCAATTTTTCAATTTTATTGTATTCTTGTCTTCATAAAGATGTCGATGAGTGCATATCTGGTTCACATAACTGTCATGTTGACGCCAACTGTACCAATACCAAAGGATCGTTCTACTGCACGTGTCATACGGGATACTCTGGAGATGGAGTAACGTGCGAAGGTATATAATTGTAAAATAACTTTTTTCCCTGTCCTTTAAAAAGTGTCAACACTAAAACTAAAATTTATGTTAGGTAAATGGAAAACGCTAAAAGAACGTTACGTTTTAATACAGATATTCTTGAATGTGACACGGACAGCTTACCACTGCAGCACGACAACTATTCTCACAACTGTCATTCTGATGCAAACTGCACCAACACCAAAGGCTCCTTTTTCTGCACCTGTTTGAATGGATATTCGGGAGACGGTGTTAACTGTGTTGGTAAGACATTTGTTCCCTTTCAAGTGAATAGATTCAACTGTCAGTGAACTGTGCTACTATCATCAACATTTTCAATTTAAATTCTTTTGTGAAAGGCTTGAACCCAGGAGTCATTTTAACCTGAGATCAAGCTCCATTTTCGTTTCGCTTTGTCATTCGCTTTCGCTTTGGCATGGCGAAACGAAAAGAGAGCCTGATACAAACCTTCTACGAAACGTCTGCCGCCCACTTTGACATTGACATTTGCCGAATAAGCCAGCCAAAATTACTTCCGTTGCTTGTTTTTCTAGTATGCAAATTTTTCACTCGTGGGAAAAATGCAGACTGGCTGACTTAAAAAATAGCTTTAATTTATCTCTTAATTTTTTCAGCTAAAAATAAAACAGTCAGCACGATCACATTTAACTTCTTGTGAGATTAAGGGAGATCTCGAAGGTTATTTCTGTTGGCGTAGAAGGTAAAAAGTTTTCGAAAAGACGGCGACACGATCTTCTACTAGTTTTATTATTTTGGCTAGGCGCTCTGGAATTTAAAATACTGAAATTTCTATTTTTCCGTTGTCTTAATATTTTCCTCGGCAATTTCCCCCGATTTTCAGTACATAAATCTTTAAAAACAAAAGCAAACAGCCAACGAGCGAGGACACCAGTTTTCTTGGTTTATTTTTTACAAAGAGCGAAGGCAAACAACCATTCTGTCTCCGCTTGCGTACCCCGCTCAGAGAAGTCATTCCCGGCTAAACTTTCAAATGAAACCAGTTTTAAGATGGACAGTATTTTGATTTGCACCCGTTTGCTGGTAAATCAAAATGCACCTTGTTAGCGGTCAACAACTTGCACAGGGATTCAACTCCGCGGTACACTCACTTTCCGTAAATAAAGCAAATCCTGAGAAGATATGAACAACCATATGAATTTTCTGAATTTCCATGGCACATATTGAGGCATATTTTCCTACCATAAGACCATAGAACAATAAAAAAGACAGCAAAATGGATCCTTTTCTCCGCCGACGACGGATCATTCCCGAAAACAACCACGCGAGGAATTAACGCTTTCAGCTTCCGGCGTTTCCGACAGCCAATCAGCGTTACGGCCAAAATCTGGCCGTAACGAGCACAAACGTGAATGAGTTTGTACCAGGCCCAATTTCAGCGGTAGCCGTTAGAGAGAATGTATCAGAACCGCTCAAATTGGGCCTGATCTCAGGTTAGGGTCATTTCAAAAGTAGGTTGACTTTGATCGTCCGGGTGAACGTAGTTCTGAATAGGACTGTTGTTGTTGACAGTGACTGACGTTTCGACAACCTGTGCGGTAGTCATCTTCAGAGTCAAAGTGAGTTGTATCACGTCAGTTGATGGTATCCTACTCTGGTTGTTGATCTGATTGGTCAATTACGTCGCGATGTTATTGGTCGTCTGTTAAGCCGTGTCATGTTATTGGCTATGAAGACTCGTAATCAGTAATTGGTGTGTTTCGATCCGTCTGTCGTCACAATTAAACAGTCATCGATTGCTAGTCAAATTGTGGGTTCTCCAGTCGTTCTCTCGTAGTTAGTTTTGCTTGATCTCGTCAATAAGTCGTTTTATATATTCAAGCAATAGTCATAGTAAAATAGTTGGCCCCTATATCTCGGTAATTTCATTAACCTCACATTACGACCCCTAGTATATATAGGACATAAGGCGCCCCTGAGATAAATTTTAGTGAAAAAGCTAATTGAAAAAAGGGTAACTGAATGCGAATTCTTTAAAAAAACTTATTTCTAACATTTCTACACCTTTATATTTCTCTTAAGTATTACGACAAAAAAAGCACCATTTTTGTCCTAATGGTGAATCTAAATTATTTTTTGTAGATATTAACGAATGTGTCCGTGATCAAATATCTGATGAATATCAGCATCTTGAACACAACTGTCACGTCGACGCCAACTGTACCAACACGAAAGGATCATTTTACTGTAATTGTTTAAAGGGGTTTTCCGGTGATGGTGTTACATGTGTGGGTAGGTCTGATTTAGATGTAGCGAAGTAATAATAAAACTTTGAGGAACTCCTGATCCATTATAAGTTTCTATTTCTATACGTTGCTTGATTGATAACTTCATGTAGATTTCTTAATTAATGTCTACTTCTGTTTATATGTTGCCTTTTTCACCATAATGTTTGTCTGCTTTTATTACTTAATCTCGTCCCATGCGAGGTAATCCAAGACAGTCATGGATTCTAGGTTACACGTGGTGAATTCCGGTTTCTGCAAGCAAAAATATCCAGGATTCCAGAATCCGGATGGCTTACATGGGACGATTAATTATCACCCTATCTTTGGCAGAGGCCTTGTCTCGTCCATGTGAACTCAGAACAAAAGACAACTATCTAAAGAAGAGCGTTTATAAAAATGAAATTTTACAGCGCCAGTGCATCCATAGCCTGAATTTCATCCGATTACTTCGAGTCGTTATTACTCCCTCAGTAACGTCTGAATCGACCGGCCGTTAATGCCGTCCAGTGACGTCACTACTCGTTGCCCTTTGCTTTAATTCATGCAAAAAGTAAACACGATATTCAAGTGGCAAACCGAGAAATATCGTTTGGAAATGTCTGCATGATACAGAACTGCTTTACTTTTTTCGATTGTAATTCATGTTTACCGTTCAAACTATCAACTGCATGCAGCACAACTCTGAACCGGTTGTACTAAATTCTGTAATCAAACTCGGTCGCAATCACGCAATGAAATAAACACACAGACGGAACACTTAGTTCAAAAACACAATGATTTGCTTTAATTGAAAAGAAGCTATTTGGTTCTTAACTTAACGAAGAAAAAAAACAAGGAGACAAGAAAGAAAAGCTAACAGAATCATTACACTTGGACGGTAAAAACAGCAAAAAGGTCGAATTATAACATTGATCTCAGAAAACTTCGCGTAAACAAAATCACCGGCCCCCGAAACCACAAAGCGGCTCTGAATAAAAAACCTACCGACTCTCGGCAATGATCCTTCATTTGCAGTTCAATTTAGCATTTAAGTTTCGAAGACAAGGGCAATTTTGCTGTTTAAGATAAAGATTAAGCTTATCGAAATGTTTGAACTAAACGAAAGAATGCCAGGGATGCGATCAGCTGAATATCAAGCGGCAATTCCGCTAAAATTTTTCATAATTATACATAATTATGCGAATGTTTAGACAATCAACCAATCAAAATCACCACCCGGTTTTCGGGTAATGAGTGACGTCACTGGACGGCATTAACGGCCGGTCGATTCAGACGTTGTTGAGAGGAGAAAACGACTCGAAGCAATCGGATGAATTTCAGGCTAGTCCATCCAGTGTCTAGGGGGAGAAACATACGATAATTGAAAAATTAAGATTGCCTCCGCCAGATAGATATTCTGAGTAATTCAATCAGTAGAAAAGTGTGAGGACTTGCAGGATGCCCAGGACTTCTGACATGGTACTACGAAATGTTTGATTGGCCGGGGTGTAGTATTTTAAAGAATTTCTCGCTTGCCGTTGCTGTTCGCTGGTCCGGTGGTCACCAAATAACGTTGCAATTTAATGGACTCGAAACCGAATGTGGAACTACTGATGGACGGTTATTGCTGTTAGATATTTGTAGGAGCAACAATCACTTACAGTCTGATTCCTTTAAATTACCTTAACAGTTAACCCTTCAACTTACCCTAACCGCCCTAAACCTTAAAAACCCTAACTGAAAACCTGAACCCTAATCCTGACTCGTACGAAGCTAAGCCTAACTCCAATCCAGCACTAATTGAGGCCACTGACCCTAACCTTAATCTAAATGACTAACTAATGAGAAAGATTTTCTCCTTTGCTCTTACATCGCATTAGTCCAAGCATAGCTTTAAAAAACTACGTTAGGCGAGATTAGAAAAATCATGGCATTTTCACTCAAGAACAGCAATTCTTCTTGAGCTTTCTTTCCCGACATTTTTGTGTTTGTCAAGACATGTTCATCAAGATCAAAAGATACACTCAGATCTTTCCTTTTGACAGGGAATAGAAAAAGAGTAAAAATCCGCGACTAATAACCTGCATTTTCCCAAGTTAGCCTAAACAGGTTCTGGCATAAATGGTCATTACCACATATTATTAACTAACAATTAATGAATAAGGCAATCCGAGATCTCCATAATTCTTCATAAGATACGAAAGCCGAATTCAATAATTGTTTCATTATTCATTGAAATAATTTTTAGTTTTAAAAAAAGGCTAACACATGCTTACCTCCATCGATCCATCGATGTTAAGTTCATCTTCGATAGTGCACGTTTAGGGTTGTTCAGCTCCGCAAATATTCTCCAAATAGCAGATGTCACCCTTCGAGTTGTCTTCTTGCTGTTCTTGCCATGGTTTTAGTTATTTTTTTGTCTAGTTCTTACTCTTGACAGGAGTGAAATGTCCGCCATTTTTCGTGTTCACAACCAAAACAACTCAACCTCGTCACAAGGTCTTCTCGGTTAACGGTGCATTAACCTGCAAGAATGCTGCATTGTTGACGTCATTTCCTCGCTAAACACAAAATTCTTCCAAATTTGGTCATTAGTAACTGGTTATGGTGAATTAAATGTGTGCTTTTAGCTAATCAGAATCGGGGAAATATTTTGAATGAATAATAAGGCTATTTAAGTTCTTAAACAGGCTCTTGTTTTCTGAAGAAAAAGCAAATTGTAGCTAAGAGTATTTAACATGTAGTGGTATTCGGTTTATTATTTATGTAAAATCTGCATACCAGAAGTGAACTATTTATTAGGTGTTTTGAAAGGCCTTTACACGCGACGAAACTCTTGAATCCAACTGGGCCATTAAACTATTGTATATTAATACGGTTTTGAACATTGCCTTTTTAGATATAGAGGAATGTAAAAAAGATTTGGATAATTGTCATACTGATGCCAACTGTACAAACACTTATGGATCATTCTACTGCGCTTGTCAACTTGGTTACACAGGAGATGGAGTCTCGTGTGTCGGTAAATGCTAAAAAAGTAATTTTAACATATCGTTTAAAAATATTTTCTGCGAGACCTGGTACTCTAAGTCTTTTTCCGATCATTCTGCTGCCTCTTATTGCAGCTCCTTTAGCATCAAAGAAATTGTGCGCCACTACACTGTATTTCTCGCACAGGGTAGTACTGCTGAATGAAAAACCTGAATGACAAGTCTACCAATGCTTGCTTATATTGAGCACGTTTGAACGACAGCTCGTCTTACCGCTATGATAATAAATAAAGTGTGTTCATATGGTCGGGCGAAAAGAGAGCTGAATTTTGCCGTACGAAGTTTACAGGCCGGTCTACCCGGATGGCTTTTACTTACCGCTATCGTGGTCAAAATTGTTGAGAAGTTTTTAGCTTTCACATTTCAGTGGATTTCTGTCCCCATTCCCTTGAATCAGTTTTGTACATAATCGGACTCTCTGAAAGCGTATTTGGCCTGTAATAACCCAATATTGATGGGATTAGGCTTTTTTGGTTTACCAAATGAGTTGTTCCGCTCATACTTCACTAACAGACAGCAATTTATCTCTGTAAACAATCAGATTCAGATCCACTGCAAAAAACATGTGGGGTACCACAAGGCTCTGTGCTTGGCTCAGTATTATTCCTGATTTGTATTAATGATTTCACCAATTGTTCCTCTATTTTTATTTCCATTTATTTGCTGATAATTCTAATCTATATTATACCCATAGTGATTTACATCATGTTGAGGAAAATGTTAATCGAGCAGATGGCTTCGTGCCAACAAATTCTCAATATTGCTAAAACACATTTTGTAATATTTCATCCTCATCAAAAAGAGATAAACAATTCCTTGAACATTGAAACAGACTGTGAGCCAATTAATTAACAAAAAAGTGTTAAGTACCTTAGCATTCTCATAGACTGTCATCTCAGTTGGAAGGAACAAATCCAACAAATTTAAAAAATATATATCTAGGGTTATTGGAGTCCTAGGTAAGAGTAGACATTTTGATGACACGAAAACACTAGTTCAATTATACCATGCCATTATTCTTCCTTTTCTCTCCTATGGCTGTAGAGTGTGGGGCAACACTTATGACCATAACATAAAAACACTTCAAATAATACAAAGAAAAGCAATTCGTTTAATTACTTTCTCTAATTTCCATGCACATATAAGTCCTTTGTTTGCTAAGCTTAACCTTCTTAAACTTCAAGATCATTATTAAGCTTCAAACTCTCTTTTTTATGCACCAATTTAATACTGGCAAACTAACAAAGATCTTTGATTCGTTTTCTGTTAAAACATCTTGTAAACATAACGTAAATACTTGCTTTGCATCTAGATCTATTTTCTATCTTCCAAAAATCGAACAAATTATGGCAAATTTAATATTCGATTTAATGGACCTAAATTATCGAATGAACTCGATGAAAGATTCAAGTGTCTTACTTCCAATCGATTTAAAAAAGAACTAACGTTGCATTTCATTAGTCTCTATTAATCTTTACTGATATCTCGATGGTTTACATTTATTTATTTTGTTTTGTTTTGTTCTGTATATTCACTATTGTACCAAGTTTGTGATACTTATGTGTACCAATGTATTTGTTGTGCCTCTTTCCTGACTTTCTCATTTTTAATTATCATAATTACGGTCACCCAACTAGTTTAGCTTTTTAGTTATTTTGGGTGTCCGACTACTGTATGTACTGTTTATTTATAATATTCTTGTAAATTCTTTTAGTTGTCTACAGTAGTAGAAATAAACTGTTGTTGTTGTTGTTGCTCGTAAAATGCTGGAAAGTTGCTCACTGCAATGCCAAAAAGTTGCTCCCTAACTTTCAAAAGTTACCACCTAAATTTCTTGATATTCTTATATAAACGTTAAATAAAAGCTTTATTTTTCGTTCTGTTCACAATAATTACAAACATCGGTCAAGAAAAAAATGACAAAAAGTAAAAAACATAATTTTAAAATAATTTTAAAAATAGAAAAATTGAACTTTTCAATGAAATCGTTGACTTTTTCGTGCTTGATTGATATGTGCTCTAAACCTATATTTTGCTCAAAAGTTGCTCAGAAAGGCAAAATTTGCTCGAGATTGCTAGAACTTCAAAAAGTTGCTCCAAACGCCAAAAGTTGCTCAAAAGTTGCTGAGCACAATCGGGAAAGGCCTAGATGGGAGCCATTAAAATAATAAAGATTTATTGTTATGGCAACGTTAAGAGAACATCAATAAGCCAAAGTTCTGATTCATGATTCTTAAAACCTCTTAAAACCCACTTTTTTTACTTATTGTAGGCATGCGTGTTTGCTGAAAAGAGCCACATAACAGCCTTTTAAGGGCGGTAGAGGATTTCAAGCTATTAAATAAGATACGCTAGAAAATATTCAGACTTCGGTTAAGACAATATTTTTTGTCTATTCCCTTACAAACTACCACTTTAACAGTTCCATCTTGGTTAATTAGTGGAACAGTATTCTTCGTTGAATGGTTAATAAGGCTCAAATGAACAGGCCCGGATTCCACCAAGAACAACAAACGCTCTCTGCAGCGACATATTTGTGTTTACAGTTTTCAAAGAAACTGAAACACTATCCAGTCATGACGTCAGTCCGTAAGATCTGTAATGGCCGTGAAACGATAATTCTGAAGGACGGGTGTCCCATTACGCCCTAGTCGTTGCTTGTCAGTATGTAAATTTATTCTTTTCTTGTCTAAAGAAATTTTGCTAAAAAGGGATAACTGTGGTAATCGGCTTGCTACATGTACCTAGGTAACATGAAAGTGAAGTTTCACCTTTAACGTCAGAAAAAGGGTTTTTTTGTCGATGTAAGAAGTCACGTTTCATTTTCTATTTGACTCTTTTCATGTTCAAAAACCTGGTAAGTCTGGATCGACCATGGTTTACAATTCTTTTAACCAGCCTTTTGGTGCAAGGAAAAACACTTGAGATGCGAGTCTGTTTATGGGGCCAAGGCAATCTAAGACTGTACTGAATAAAAAACACAGCTTATTTCTCTTTCTAAGATGTCGCGGAGTGTTCTGTCGGATTTCACAACTGCCATACTGATGCCAACTGCACCAACACAAAAGGATCGTTCTACTGCACGTGTCATACGGGATACTCTGGAGATGGAGTCACGTGTGTTGGTACGTACGATCGTTTCTTTTACCGTGGTGCTTCATTAAAGCACTGGTCGTAATGTCGAATAGAAGAACACGCAGTAGGCAAGTAAATACATGCATTGCCGCGTCATGGATTTACTCGCGGTATTTATAAGTTTTACAGTATAATTAAAAGAAATAAGGTTGTGAAGCAAAATACGAGAAATCCTTTCCACAATCAACACTGAGCTGAATACACTGCAGGCTCCTCTATACTAAGTTTAAATAAAAAATTTGGCGGGGAGTGTAATCATTACTAGTAAGAAATATCTTAGCATATGAGTATAATAAACAGACATTATTTCTATCGTTGTCTTATCTTAGATGTGAATGAGTGTCTGCCCGATGAAATATCTGATGAATATCGTTTGCTCTCCCACACCTGTCACGCTGACGCCAACTGTACCAACACTAATGGATCCTTCTACTGCACGTGTCATACGGGATACTCTGGAGATGGGGTCACGTGTGTTGGTGGGTATTCTACACACACTATCCTTTCCTTTAGTACAGTTGAACCTCTCCACAACGGCCACCTTGGGAACAAAAGAAAGTGGCTGTTATGGTAGGGTTGTTATATGACAATTCTTTTAGGGAGTGCCAAGTTCATGCCTATTTATTGTCCATCCAATCATATTTAATGCAAAGAGACAAAATACACAAAAAAATTGAATTATGTCTTGAATCAAAATGTTGACGTGACCGCCAAAACGAGCAAGGTTCGCAACATTCGCTATAATTACTTACTGCTGCAGTATAAATGAAGCAAAAATCAAAATACGATTGCCCCGATATATCATAAACGTGCAAATTCATGACCATTCTTGACTTTTTCATCAGTCGTTGAAAAACACTGGCCTTCGTCGAGAGGTTATTTTGGTAGTTGAGAACATGCGTTAGTGGCCGATGCCGCTATAAAGAGGTGGCCGTTGTGGAGTAGCCTCCCCTGCAAACGTTCTTAGGGGTTCGTCACACGTTCCTGCCCCACGGACGTCTGCTGACTTGAGCGGAAAAAACGTAGACCAATCACAGCAGACTTCCAGATCTGGGAAGTGCACTTTAAACCCTGATAAATTTCGCGCTTGACTTCATAGCTCCAGAAAAGAGCACAAAGGTCTCATGAAGAGTGAAGACTTTACAGTTTTAGAACAAACCACTCAGTTAACTCACAAGCGTTATTACTAGTGGCTACCCTCACAATCTCATAGAAAAAAGTACCTCGGAGGTTAAAGTTGCTGAACGGAAGTCGGCTTTACTACAAAACAATAACGTGTGAAAAAAAAGTTCTGCCTTTTGTTCAGTCTTACAGGGTACTGTTCATACCATTTTTGACCAGTGTTCGGCCTTACACGTACGTCTCCTCACACCGTTTTTTTTAGATATCGATGAATGTCAGCCATTTGGATTATCCTCTGAGTACCAACACTTGTCTCACATTTGTCATGATGATGCTAACTGTTCAAACACTAAAGGATCCTATTACTGCATATGTCTAGAGGGGTACTCAGGAAATGGACAGGATTGTGACGGTAACGCTTTTTCACGTACCTCTGAAAAGAAAGCTCCTTTATAACTTAAGTTAGTAAAGCCCCTCAAAAGTTGATTTGCTAGTTAGGAGAACCCTTTAGTTGAGAAGAAGTTAGTGGTTTCTAATAGTACTGTTCTGAATAGGATATGAAACTTACGAATTGTTAGAAAAATTGCAACTCCAAATAGTTTACTTAACATCCATTATTATCATTCAAAATTCTTCTCTTCTTTGGGTTCTGTGGTCTTTCCTTTTCCCCAGACCTCATATGCAATAGAGATGGCCGCTTCAAATTGCTGGCATCAGTACAGCTAATAATGATAATAATAATAATAATAATAATAATAATAATAATAATAATAATAATAATAATACTTATATAGCGCCGATATCAATATCGCTATTTTCATCAGCCCTTAAAAATAAAAAAATTAAAAAAACAAAAACAAAAACAAAAAACACAAAAAATACTAAGACTGCATAAAGTATACATGCAAAAAGTGCACGAACCTACCAAAAAGAGTAAAACAATTATGTCAACACTAAAACTATAAAAATTACCTAGACAACTTAAATCGTACAAAACTGCATAAAACCTACTAAAAACGAGATTAAAAAGCACATAAAATCACAAAAAAGCTTTCTGAAATAAAAATGTCTTGAGTGTCTTTTTAAAAGATGCTACTAAGGGGCTACTCCTAATTGAATAGGGCAATGATTTCCATAGTTGAGGAGCAGCAGCAGCAAAGGATCGATCTCCTAACGTTGTTAAAGTCTTGAATTTCACAGGGTTTAGTAGCAGTCCATCACAATCGGAGCGTAACTTGTATTTACATGCTTCTTTAAGACTAATACTCAAATTTACAATTTGAGGGTGTTGTTTTAGTAGACAGAAAGGAACGAGATATATATTTACAGATATTACAAAAAATCTTTCTTTTTTTAAGATATTGATGAATGCGTATCTGAAACACACAATTGTCACGCGGACGCCAACTGCACTAATACCAAAGGATCATTTTACTGCACATGTCATACAGGATACTCTGGGGATGGTGTCACTTGCGCTGGTTAGTTTTTCTGAAGAGCTAACGCAATAATCCTTCATATATGTACATATTACTACTTTTTATAGGTTTAATTACGCTGTAATGTTTTTTCTCTTTCCAGATATTTCTGAGTGTAATGAAAAGGCCTTAGCGCCTCATCACAGCAATTACTCGCACAACTGTCACACGGACGCCAACTGTACAAACACTAAAGGATCATTCTATTGCACATGCCAAACGGGATATTCTGGAGATGGCGTTGTCTGTTCAGGTAAAGTGAATTGTACTGACACGAAAGGGCAAGGTCGACGATATGTCATCTAAAAGAATGAAAACAGACAATTAGGTATTACTGGGGGCGACAACAGGAGCCCGCAATCCTAATCTCCAGGTTGTTATTACGCATACGTCGCATGTATATATGTAGCCAGCATTCGTTCGGACTTCGACGAAGAATGAATGGAATGTACAGAAAGCAATTCGATCACGCGCGTTTGGACTTTCTATCCCTCTTTATCTGGTCACGCGTGTTTTAACTATCTGTCACGTGAAACTTATGCAAAGCACAACGATGGAGCAGAAGCGTTTTGACCTTCGTTATTTAGCTTGGCATATAGACTTCTATGACTTAGGCCAGGCCAAACGTCGAACTTTTCATGAGACGAACCAAACTCTAACTTAGGTCGACCCAAATCAAGTTAAGATTGTCTGTTGGGTAAGACGTCGAACTAACGAGTCTTAGGACGCGTCCATCGAATCAACTGAATCAGACCAAAGAGCAATTTTAATAAATTTTACCAGAAAAGGGCCTAAATATACATATCATACAGATCTTATTTATTAGCCTAGTTTGTCGCTTTTGAAGATCGACCTCGTCCCGCAGACGATCTTCAGACGTTCTACCCGTCTGAAGTAGACGGATAGAACTTGTTGGACAATCCAACTCATTCAGACGAACTTAACTGGGCCAAACGTCGATCTCATATGAACTTAACTCACTAAGTTTGATTCTTCCCATAAGAAGTTCGACGTTTGCCAAGCCTAAGTTTGGGTTGTCTCATGAAACGTTCTTCCAACCCTGAAAACTCTAATGCTAGTGTCAACAGTGATTTTTTCATCAATTACCTCTGGGGAAAATATATCGCCTCTGCAAATTTAAGAAGAAACAAAACTTGTCAGATAAAATTTGCCTTGTTAATTTATATTTGTTTATTTTTTCTCGGTTTATTTGCCATGAAAACCCGCTGAGGTTATCGAAATTAGGTTTATGAACAATGTAGTAACATTCAATTAACTTTCACTTTTTCTCTGGACATTTCATTTCAAATCGTGGCAGTCATGCAGTAACAGAAGCTTTTAGTCGCCCTGTTTCTGATTGCATGGATGTTAGCTTTTAATTGAATTTCCAATGAAATATAAATATAATTTTATGTTTATGATGTCCTTTAGATATCAACGAATGTGTCCCTGATCTGATATCAGATGAGTATAGTCTTCTTAAACATAACTGTCACGCTGATGCGAATTGCTCAAACACCAAAGGTTCTTTTTACTGCACGTGCCTTTCTGGTTATTCAGGCAACGGTGTGGCCTGTGCAGGTAGGTGACACTGATAGGGAAACCTGCCATTGCGCCAGTTTGGAATCTTAATTAGATACTATAACAGCATCTTTAAATGAACATTTGATATCTGTTAACCCTTGTGGATAAAAACTCCTGATCCATATATCATATAATTTTGCTTTTTTTTTTTCGTCTTCCTACTTGTCTGTCTAACTAGTGATTTCACATGCTAACTGATATGACTAAATGCAGTACAAGTTGCATGAGACGTTTTCTTTTTTTCACGTTCGACTGGCCTGCAGTGCAGGCGTTTTCTTCCGGTGCGCGAATGTTTTTTGTTGCTATTTTCTTTTCTACCCGGCGATGCAGGCTAAGTTACGACTTGTAACTCCCTCTTTCGATGATGCCCGCATAATAATATTTTTTTCATCTTAGACATTGAAGAATGTGCAACAGATACTGACAACTGCAACCTTAACGCCAACTGTACCAACACCAAAGGATCATTCTACTGCACTTGTCATACGGGATACTCTGGAGATGGAGTCACTTGTGTTGGTACGTAGGGCAATTCAATTTTGTACATTGACATCATGAGATTCTAGGTGATGAGGAATTAAAATTGTAATGAATTTGGTTACGATAATATTACTACTTTATGGTGTAGACTAGGTGCCTATTGAAAGAAAACCATTTTGTTTATTATGCTGTATTTATAGACATAGAGGAATGTGCAACAGATGTTGACAACTGCCACGCTGATGCCAACTGTACCAACACCAAAGGATCGTTCTACTGCACGTGTCATAAGGGATACTCTGGAGATGGAGTCACGTGTGTTGGTGAGTTTAATTCATGAGATTACTGATGTAACTAGCGGGCTGCCTTACTGGAACATTTCCTAGGGTAGAGGTCCATAAGTGAGTCGCGAGCTTCTGAGAATTGATAATGCTATGTCACTTAGAATATGTTTGATTGAATTCTTCTTCCCCGGTCAAATATAGGTCATCAGGGCTGTGTGCGGGCTGTGTGCGGGCTGTGTCCTTCTTCATAAAACGCTCATTAGGGAGGTTCACGTCTTAGTCGAGTGATAGACTTTAATGAAATGAACCAAATAGTGTGATACACGTGCAAAACTGTTGTTGTCGTTGTCGTTGTTGTTTTTCACGCTGTAGTTGTTGTCCGTGGTCGTAATTGGGGTGCAGGGGCCTAAAATAGTTAGAGTCCCAGCCACTGGTGATATTTCAATTCCATGTTTGTTTTTCCGCATTTGTAGCCCGTTTAGCCCCCTATAAGTTGTACAGACTGAAGACACTTTTAGCTTCTTAATAATCAGTTGACAAATCTGCCTATTTTAAACGCATGAAAACTGGAAGCCATTTATTATTATAAGATAATTTTTCCTTCAGATGTTGACGAGTGTTTGCCTAAACAGCTGTCTGCTGA
Source organism: Porites cylindrica (assembly GCA_964035525.1). Lineage (NCBI taxonomy): Eukaryota > Metazoa > Cnidaria > Anthozoa > Scleractinia > Poritidae > Porites > Porites cylindrica. Next base: position 12,030,858 of record OZ037784.1, read on the forward strand.
ACATAAGCATCTTACGCACAACTGTCACACTGACGCTAGTTGTTCAAACACTAATGGGTCTTATTATTGCACCTGTCATACCGGATACTCTGGCAATGGAGTCACGTGTGTTGGTAGGTATTTGGCGCTCTTTTACATCTTCTCATTACGAATTATCCGTTTAATGAATAGTGTAATATAAAAAGCTCAATAAATTAAAGAAATTGCATGAGTGTGTTGTATGGTAAACTTAAGAGTTGAAAGGACCCTTTGCATGATTTGTGTTTTTCAAAAAAAGATACCACCAGTTGGCGAAATTCTACTACGCTGCTGCTGAAATAGCGCCTTAAAATTAACAACCTTTCAAAGTTTGAGATTAATCTGCCTGAAAAGAGTGACCAGGCAGTGTGAGAGCCTGGTATGATGAAAGGCTTTTTTAAAATCCTTTTTTCAAATAACCAAACGTGTGAAGACGTCTTCCAGCTTGCTGGGGAAATTGAACAAACTTTTATTGTTGTTATTATTTTCCTTTGTTTGTTTGTTTTTTACAGATATTGACGAATGCGCCCCCTCTGGTTTATCGATGGCGCACCAGCACCTGGCAAACATTTGTCATAAGGACGCGAACTGCACCAACACCAAAGGATCTTACAACTGCGGCTGTCAGGAGGGGTATGCGGGAAATGGAAACAATTGTGAAGGTAGGTTATAATTTTATTTATTTTTTTTAATTTTATTTTTTTGGGGAAGGGCGGGGGGTGTTCATAATGCATGACCCAAAAATTTACAAGGATAGTAACATGACATCAACAGCAAGCTTTTATTTCAAATACTGGTTGCACTGACCTAATTTTCTTCCTTGCGTTTTACCAAGATGTCGATGAGTGCTCTTCAGGAACACACAACTGTCATGCCGACGCCAACTGCACCAACACCAAGGGATCGTTCTACTGCACGTGTCATACGGGATACTCCGGAAATGGAATAACTTGTGTTGGTAAGTCTTCAGACTACCATTTATTAAGTAAAAACAGTCTCGTAATACCACAAAACGTAAGTAGTGGATACTCAAATACCCTAAAAACCCGCGAGTAAGAATTTGAATTTTCCAAATTTAGCCTAAACAGGTTTCTAGATAAATGGTAATAAGCGCAAATTTAGGCTATTTAGGTTTTTAACTACAATGATGAACGAAAGTCTGGGGACACCTTTGCATTTCTGGGACGTTTTTCAATTCACACAGGTCCAACCCCTCCGCTCACCCCACAAACAATGTTAGACGCGTTTTTCCAGAATTTTTTTCCGAGTTTCAACTTTGTATAGAGTGGGGGGAGGGAGAACTGCAAGAAAAATTCGAAAAGGATGCACTGTTTTAAGAGGGAACCGACTGGAGAAAAGACAGAAAAATATGAATATTGCAGTACTGTTCCAAGGACTTTTGTCCAGGATTGTAGTTTCTTATTTTCTGAAGGAAGAATACATTGTAGCGGCTACGAGTAGTTTATGTTACAGGTCAAAACTAAATTCAGGTTATTTTTTTAAAACTAGGTTAATTCTCAATTTCTATTGTCTCCTAGCCCTAACTCATGTATAGTTAGGGCTAAAGACCCGTAGGAGACCAAGGAAATTGATAGTCAACTTAAGTTAACACATTTTGATTTGAATTTAATTTTGACTTGTAACATTTATGTAAAAATGACTTTAAGAAGAACAACTGAAGTACTGACCACATGAATTTTGAAGTCCTCGTTTAGAACATCACATACATGTACTGTAATGCCTTATATTATTTTCCCAAGTGTACAGAAATCTTTTACAGATTTTATAAAATGGGAACCTTTTTCAAATATTAGGCTGAACAGGTTCTTGTACAGAGGAGCCTAACTAGCAAACTTAAGCACAGTTTTATACCCAGTTTCTTACTCGCCGGTTTTTACTGTATTGTATCGAACCAAGTACCGAGTAGTTTTAGCTTTTTTTCTTGATAAAAGAAGCTAAATGAACACGACCCTTGTAACTACAATTGCAGATATAGGCGAGTGTGATTCGGAAACCCTAGCCCCCGATCACAGCAGTTATGCCCACAATTGCCATAACGATGCCAACTGTACCAACACCAAAGGATCATTTTACTGCACTTGTCATACGGGATACTCTGGAGATGGAGTTATCTGTAAAGGTAAATCCCAAAGTAGAAAAACTGAGACACAAGGCAAGGTTACTGCAGTGAAATAGTACCTCTTAGATTCTTCCACCTTGTCAATGCTCGCTTTCTTGTATTAACGCCTGTTTCACTTATCTTTACTCATCTCTTTTCTTTTATAACCAAAAAAAAAGTTAGTCTGATTCTCGTAATTGTAGGTAGTGTTCTTTGCCTTCCGCAAAAAAACTTATTTTGTAAGTCCCATATTGTCTTTATTGTGTTGAAGGTTTTTACAAACTGCAAAAACAGTAATTTAAATAGAGCTATTTCCTTTTTCCTTGAGATGTGGATGAGTGTTTCCCTGATCGAATACCAGAAGGATACAATTATCTTGCTCACAACTGCCACACTGATGCCAACTGTACCAACACCAATGGATCATTCTATTGTACGTGTCTTAGTGGCTATTCCGGTGATGGAGTCACGTGTTTGGGTGAGTTGAACACTATGCATTGGTGTGGCTGATCGATGGTCATTCTTCTTGCCATTCACATCATTTCATTCCTTTAATCTTACTAAAAAATGCAAACGGTAATAAATTTATTTCTAACTCCTAACTCCTGATCCATTGTTACTAAAGTAATATTGGCTAAAATGAATACGCGCTAATAATTCAGGTAACATCAAGGTGTTCACAATGAAGTATTGACTAGAACTAATCTGTAACTTTCACTTTTGCCGTGTAAATAAGTTTAATATCATCTTAAACATCATTTTTTCTTTTTTTAAATATTCTGTTTTCGAATTTACACAAAATGATAAGAGATAGTTCAATGAAATAACCATACCATGTTTCCAGACATAGAGGAATGTGCCACACATTCTGACAACTGTCACGCCGATGCCAATTGTACTAACACCAAAGGATCATTCTACTGCAAATGTCTCTATGGTTACTACGGGGATGGAGTAACGTGTAATGGTATGTTTATACTTCATGTCATTAGTATGTGTAATCAAGTGGTTAAGAGTGACATTATTAACACCGCAAGTGAAATTAATCGGCCCGTCCCTAATTTTACAAGCATTCCATTTTGATTACCTATCAATTTAATGGGTGACAAATTACACTCACGATCGCGGGATAATTATTTCCTTAATACTTATCCAGTGCAAAAAAGGAGCCAAAATCTTTTAAACCAAACATGCGCATATTTTCTAGATGTAAACGAGTGCATATCGTCGGATGATGATCATCATCTTGCTCACAACTGTCATGCCGATGCCAACTGCACTAATACCAAAGGATCCTTCTACTGCAACTGTCACACGGGATATTCGGGTGATGGAGTCACGTGTTCCGGTAACTACGGTTTTCTAGTTGTTTACGTAATTTTATTTATTTTTCATGTGCTATGATGTACCTACTTTATTGTTAAGCGCTGTGAACTAGAAGTGTCCTTAATTATTTATTTTCCTCCCTTTATCATTTTAAATTATCTCTATTTATTAATTACTTTCAGTTTATTACCCTTAGTATATATTGTCGTAAACCAACCTCGCAATATTAATCATCAGACCTTTGCCGCTCTGATTTAAAGGAATAACTCCCTTGATACTCTCTCTCTAGATGTGAATGAGTGTATTCCTGATCAAATACCTGCACAGTACGGCCATCTTGCCCACAACTGCCACGGCGACGCTAACTGTACCAACACAAACGGGTCATTCCAATGCACATGTCTTACTGGTTATTCAGGAGATGGTGTCACGTGTATTGGTAAGTTTTAGAAAGCCTATAATGACGTTAAATTTATTCTTATAAAATAGAGACGATTCCTATACACGTAACTTTAAACAATGATCTTATGACGAGGTTCTCAATGGGGTTAACCGTCGTCCGTCAAAAAAGGTTATATTTTACCATCAACCGTCATAAGTGCAGATTAATATTAACCGTAAAAAGTCTTAAGGTATCTCAAATTTCACTATTTCGGCTGATCTTCACCGACTTCGGGATCCTGAAGAATCTCTAAACTGGAAAACTCAATTCCCATGTTGTCAATTCAATTGATTTAATACCTTTTTGATTTAGTACTTGAGAGTGGCTGTTCTAACGATTTTCGTAAGTGTAAGTGTCGTTTATCCAAAGAAATTGCGGCTTTTATGATTTCCAGTTGGATTTCGGTTACATCTTTGTTTTTTATTTCTGATTGATTTCTACTTGGCTTTCGAGTTGGAATTTGGGACTTGATTTTGAAGGAACTTTGACTAGGCGGGTTTCTACGATGCAGACATTTGATTGTTTAATTATTATTGTAGTGTTGAAATTATATTTTACCTGAGAACTTGAGACGCTCCCCATCTCGAACAAATTTACGCTTCCCTTTTATCTCTTACCTTCCCGCATGCACCCATAACGCGATATACACACGCTAAGCACGAACCAGACACGGAAGTCATGGACTCATATGCCAGTATGACATTCGTTTGATTTTCGTCTCAGATGTTAACGAATGCGATCTTTCCGGGCTATCATCTGGGTACCAACACTTGGCTCACGATTGTCATGATGATGCTAACTGTACCAACACTAAGGGATCTTACTACTGCACATGCTTGGAGGGCTACTCTGGTGAAGGCACTTACTGCCAAGGTAGTTAATATGCCTTTCCTTTAACCTTACCAACGTCAAAAGATCATGACATTTTCTTCTCGATGTGTCTGGATTTAACATTTCTTCCATTTTCTATAACATTTTGTAAAAAAGAAAGCAAAAACTGGAAGAACGAAGATTTCTGCACAGCCCCAACAATTAATATGATGCATGCGGAAATATTATATGTCAAATAGCTGGTATGAATAGAGTCAAATTTTAATTGAAGAGAAGATCGTCACAGTGCAAGACGCAACTTATGCATTTGAGTAAGAAAGCTTTATAAATTCAGGCTTGCCGGGATTCGAACCTTGACCTCTGCGATACAGGTGCATCGCGCGAACCGACTGAGCTAGCAAACAAACTGGGAGCTGATAATCTAACTGACTTTTTGTAACACACCCGGGCAATTGATGGGGATGAAATGATGACTGAATATATGTATTTCATACAGTGAATCGCGAAATGAAGAAGTAAATGCGGGGAAAATAATCACAGTGAAAGACGCAACTTATGCAGTTGAGTAAAGGAAGAGTAAAGAAAGAGCTCAATTATGTAGGTTTATAAAACACGTGGTTGTGCGGATATCTATTAGCAAAATAGCATATTTGTTACGTCACGTCACTTACCCCTTTTACACCTGAGAGGGCCAAATTCTACCGATAAGTCTAGAAAAGTCCATCTTGATAGATGTATGGCGGAGAAAAATATTATTATAAGTAGGTGCATTATGATCGTTCAGGTGAGTGTGATCCTGAAGAGTAAAAGTGAGTTGCTTTTGGCTCTGAAGACTACTAATGTTATTGTTAATGTTAATGTTCATTATGTTAATGTTAATGTTAATGTTAATGTTAATGTTAATGTTAATGTTAATGTTAATGTTAATGTTAATGTTAATGTTGATATTAATGTTAATATTAATGTTAATGTTATTGTTAATGTTGATGTCGATGTTGATATTGATGTTGACGTTAATGTGATTTAGAGTCTTCACAGACAATAACATCGAGGCTTTACTGAAAGATGATCAGTAACACAAGAGTTAATTGACCAGCTATAACCAGAATTCCATCAACTGACGAGATACAACACACTTTGACTTTACTAGTATGACGACTGCATAGGTTGCTTAAACGTCAGTCAATGCAAACATCAGTCCTATTCGTGACTACAATCAGCCGGCGGATCATATTCAACCTACTCTTGACTTCACTCTTGGGTACAAGCCATTCACTTTAGCAGAAATCAACTTAAGATTACTTTTTTGTGCCCTGTCCACCATTTTAGATATTGACGAGTGTTCCGTTGGAACACACAACTGCCATGCAGACGCTAGCTGCACCAACACAGACGGATCGTTCTACTGCACTTGTCTTACAGGGTATTCCGGAAATGGAGTCACATGTGTCGGTAAGAACAAGAATTACAACTCTGCACGTCCAAGAAAACAAATGACAGTCGCTGCGATTTCCTGGTGCAAAACAAGACAGTTGTTTTCTTTATACAAATCCAGTTGCTTTCAAAGTAAAATTCCAGATCGAAAAATTTTGGGCAAATTTTCGTCGCTTATGGGTGATTCTTAATGTGTCTTCTTCTTAACCTTTTTTTCGTTGTTCTCTCATTTTTCCGTTCTAGACATCAATGAGTGCCGTGCAGACGGTTTAGCAATCAAACACCACCATAACTATTCCCACAACTGCCACGTTGATGCCAACTGTACTAACACCAAAGGATCTTATTACTGCACATGTCATAAGGGATACTCTGGAGATGGAGTCACGTGTCTAGGTACGATCAGGTCACGACTTCACCATTCTTTTCTTGGTGGTACACTATTAAGTACGACTTTCCAATTGTTTGTAGATATAGACGAGTGTTTCCCTGATCAGATATCTGATGAATACCATCATCTTGCTCACAACTGTCACGCTGATGCCAACTGTACCAACACTAAAGGGTCATTCTCTTGCATGTGTCTCAATGGGTATTCCGGTAATGGAGTAAGCTGTGTTGGTGAGTGGATAATCATTACAGAATTTTAGAGGTGAAATATCCACACAGCTACCTAACACATCTCGTGCAACTAACTCCTGATCCAATCTAATATGAATCTAATCATGCATGCGCATCTTATCCTTACTTCCAAATGTACTAACTAGGATGATACACTGCTTGTGTCTAAAAATTAATAATCTAATATTTAATCTGTTCCTAAATAATATTTTAATGGAAAACTCATGTTGTCCTTCAATTCTTGTTATTATAGTAGATGCGATTTGAAATTTTTAAGTTTGTGTTCCACTAAATACCTTTATTGCCCGAAAGATATCCAGGAATGTGCCACAAATACTGACAACTGTCATGGTGACGCCAACTGCACTAACACTAAAGGATCATTTTACTGCACCTGTCACCATGGTTACACAGGAGATGGAGTTACCTGTAACGGTGAGTAAATCCGTAGTAACAAATCTAGAAGCTTTTTCCTCAAATTTGTTATTGACAAATACTTTTTTAACAACTGTATTTGCAGACGTGAACGAGTGCCTCCCAGAAGAGCTATCTGACGAATATGACCATCTTGCTCATAATTGTCACACTGATGCGAACTGCACCAATACGAAAGGATCATTTTACTGTACTTGTCTTACTGGTTACTCTGGAGATGGAGTTACATGCGTTGGTAACAAAGCTACGTCTTGTTTTTTTTTCACCCGGTAAGGTGAATGACTTTCACCAGCAAATCGTCACTTAGCCTATCTCGTTATCATTTTTCTTTCAGATATCAATGAATGTTTTCCTAAACAGATATCTGATAAATATCGTCACCTCGCCCACAATTGTCACGCTGATGCCAGCTGTTCAAACACTAATGGATCATATTATTGCTCCTGTCATATGGGATACTCTGGAGATGGAGTCACGTGCGTCGGTAATGATATCTTAATTCTCTTTCACTTAAGTGAAATCTTCGTATTTAAAGTTAGCTTTGATTTCAGTTATCGTTTTGTTTTAATTTACTCTGACAAATAGACATCAACGAATGCGACGCCTCTGGATTATCACCGCAGCATCTGCACCTGGCGAACATTTGTCATAAGGACGCAAACTGCACCAACACCAAAGGATCTTACAAATGTGGCTGTCAGGAGGGTTTTTATGGAAGCGGACGAGAATGTCGGGGTACCCCTTTTCTATGATAATTATGGAATTTCAGTTTTAGCCATTACTTAAGAATATTACTTAACATGGACAACAATTAACTTTTAGACGTGGACGAGTGTTTTTCTGGAACGCACAACTGCCATGCTGATGCCAACTGTACTAATACCAAAGGATCGTTCTATTGCACATGTCATACGGGATACCGTGGAGATGGAGTAACTTGTGAAGGTAGCAATGATTCACACAATATTGAAACCGTTTACGTTCAGTTATTTTACTCTGAGAGTGCGAACTTTACTCCTACTTGTTTAGATATTAGCGAGTGTCACCTAGAAGGACTGGCCAGTAATCACAGCCATTACTCTCATAACTGTCACACTGATGCTAACTGCACCAACACCAAAGGATCTTTCTACTGCACTTGTCATGCAGGGTACTCGGGAGATGGAGTCATTTGCACTGGTAAGAAAAGCCTCTATATATTTGAAAGTGTATGCCATACACATTACCTAAGGTAACTTAAGGGTTTCGAAGACATACTTGAAGATGACATGCTGATGTATCATATGTCAGAATATGGTTATATTCTCTATTGAGGTAAAATGATTTATATTTCTACAATTCAGATATAAATGAATGCTTTCCGGATCTGTTGTCATCAAAATATTCTAATCTGAGTCACAACTGCCATGACGATGCTAACTGTTCCAATACCAAGGGCTCATACTACTGCACATGTCTCACTGGGTATTCAGGAAATGGTTTGTCTTGTTTAGGTATGTCAGTCTTTTAAAACCAGTAAAGGAAAATTCCTTATCCATAACAAATTCCTCTTCTGTTTAAAGAAATTAGTTTGAAGCTTCTAACAAATTGATACTAATATGGTTCTCCAAACGGTTCCAGCCATTCCTACGATTTGCTTATTATTCTAGACACTGAAGAGTGTCAAACAGGTATTGACAACTGTCACGTTGATGCGAATTGTACGAATACCAAAGGTTCATTCTTCTGCACCTGCCATACAGGATTCTCCGGGGATGGCGTGCTTTGTTCAGGTAGGCTTACGTCGTTTAATTATGGAATAAAACATATCAAAGCAATTTCTCGGACGGTACTTTTTAAGAAGTGGATGGATCAAACTAACGAAGGGGTAAATAACACAACTATGGGAAACAGTACATTAATAGAAGGTACAGCTTACCGGAAGCTCACCATTACCAGGTGCTTGATAAACACACTCAACATGCCAACCCATTGAGACATCTGTTTATGTGTTTCAGATATTAACGAGTGTGATGTGGGAACTCACAGCTGCCATGCTGATTCCAAATGTTCAAACACAAATGGGTCTTTCTACTGCACCTGTTTGACTGGTTACTCAGGAGATGGAGTTGGCTGTGTTGGTAAATATTATAATATCCGTGTGTAATAAGACAGTTGAAAAGCAATTAACAGAATGTCGACTTTTTTCAGATATTGATGAATGTTTTCCTGGTGATCTGTCTAATGAATACATGCACCTCGCTCATAATTGTCATGACGACGCCAACTGTTCTAACACCAAAGGCTCTTTCTCCTGCGCCTGTCGTTTAGGATACTCTGGAAACGGTGTCATTTGTGAGGGTAAGATAGGCTTAACGCAGGCAGTAACAATTATTTTTAGTACCTACATGACGTTAACTTATCCAACAACAGATAGCTAGAGCACATGCAGAAGATAACTTCTGCAAAACAGAAGTGTGTTTCTACCTTTTACAATTATTTTCTCACTTTACTGTACAACTTTTATTTCCCGGCTCACTCAAGTCCTTTTCTCTCTTTTTCCTAGACATAAACGAGTGTTTTGCAGGTGGATTGCTTTCCGAGCGCGAGCGCTTGGCACACATTTGCCACAATGACGCAAACTGTACAAATACCAAAGGTTCCTACTACTGTGACTGTTTAGCAGGATATTCAGGAGATGGAATCAGTTGCCAAGGTAGCTCCACGTTTTTTCCTCTTCTAGTGGTTTGTATTGATTGAATTTGATTTTTTCCCATTTCTTATTCAAAAAGAACAATTTTGGCCCAGGGTGTTATTTTGAGGAATAGTCGCAATGAAAAAGGGGCGCATTCCATATCTATTTTGTTTCTTGCTTGTTAATATGAACCTTGGTACGGCAATTTTCTTTCCAGATATAGATGAATGCTCCCCTGGTGAGATTTCAAACGATTATATTCATCTTGCTCACAACTGTGACACTGATGCAAACTGCACGAATACTAAAGGCTCTTTCTTCTGCACGTGTAAAACTGGATTCTCTGGTGATGGAATCACCTGCGTTGGTGCGTTTTTAATATAAATTCAGACATGTTTCGATCTCCACCTATCCTGTCAACCTTAATCATGCTAATTAATCCTTCTTCAGATATCAACGAGTGCCGACCGAACGCTTTGGCCTCAATACACAACCCCTACAGACATAACTGTCACAATGACGCTAATTGCACAAACACCAACGGCTCTTTCTTCTGTACATGTCATATGGGATACTCTGGAGATGGAGTTGTTTGTCAAGGTATTGATGCACAATAACTTTATTTGCAACCCTTATATCTTTCTTCTCTGACTTTATGTCCAAATCACTGATCGGTAATTTTTTTCTTTTCGATTAACTAGACGTGAACGAATGTAACATAAGTGAGATTTCAGACGAATACAAACATCTTTCGCATAACTGCCACTTAGACGCCGACTGCACCAACACTAAAGGATCATTTTACTGCAAGTGCCTTGAGGGGTATACAGGAGATGGAGTAGAGTGCGTCGGTAAGCACAGTGATAATATTCCCGACAAATGGTCATATTTAAACGTACGAAAACAACTTTTACAATACAATGGGGAGGAGCATTGGAGAATTGTACACTTGAGTTATTATTAGAACAAATAAATAATGGATTAATGTCTTAGTCAACTTGAAAAGTAAAGTGTCTGGGATTCAAGCGATCTAGAAAGCAGGCCAGTCTTGAGTTTGTGATATATCCCACGGTGTTGAAAAAAAAACATGAACTGTAGAATGTACGTACATGTATCCATATCTATTTTATCATTCAGAGTAACTCTCAGTTGGGGAGCCCTCCTAGTGCTAATCATTGCTTAACTTTTTCGTTATTACTGTCATTATTCTACTTTTAAAGACATCGAAGAATGTCAGGTTGATGCGGATAACTGCCATGTTGACGCCAACTGCACCAACACTAAAGGATCGTTCTACTGCACGTGTCATACGGGATACTCTGGAGATGGAGTCAAGTGTGTCGGTAAAGGATTTTAAAATGACAATGAAAATGTTTTAAAGGGATTTTGTACTTATTGTGACGTAAAGACTAAAAGGAAATTGATGATTTTAAAATGCATGATATAACTCCCTTTTCGTTTTTGCCTTTTTTAGATGTAAACGAATGCGGTTTGGATTCTTTATCTGAGAACCATACAACTTATGTAAATAACTGTCATGACGATGCGAACTGTACGAACACCAAAGGATCATTCTATTGCACGTGTCTAAATGGCTATTCAGGCAATGGAGTCTCTTGTGTTGGTAAGCCGGCATCTTAAAAAAATCTTATATTTCGATTCGCCTTTACAACCACGTTGTTTCCGTTTATTCTTCATTTAGACGTAAACGAATGCGAACCTGGTGACATCAATGACTTCTACCGACATTTGGCTCATAACTGTCACAATGACTCTATCTGCACCAACATGAAAGGCTCTTTTTACTGTACATGCCTCTCGGGATACACAGGAGATGGAGTCTTCTGTACCGGTAAGTTTGAGAGGTCTTAAATTCTTTAGACAAATAATTGCTTTCCCTAACATGTGATTTATCAACCTATACTTTCAGATATCGATGAATGTGGCAGAAATGTCGACAACTGTCACTCTGATTCTAACTGCACCAACACCAAAGGATCATTCTTCTGCACGTGTCATACGGGATACTCTGGAGACGGCGTGACTTGCGAGGGTATTCTTAACAATTTAATTATGAGCATAAAATATTCAATATTGTATTGACGTTATCTAAGCCATTAACTGGCCTTTTAAAAAGAAATACAGTATAATCATCCTACATTTAAAGTTCTGAATCTGAGGCTCAACAGCAACTGAAATTTGAGGAGAAAACTATTTCTTCTGTATTACTATATTCTTATTTCTTGACATTTCGTTTGACATTGAACAGACTATGGCTAGTTATAAAATTAATGGTGGTGCATTTACTCACTTACTGCTGGGGAAGATTGGTTATAATTAATGATATAGAGGATATTACATGGCCGCGCGGGAATACGAATTTTATCTTCGAGTACTGAAAGATACTTTCAGCACGAAAAGATAAAATTCGTATCCCCAAGCGGCCATATAATGTTCTGTTTATCTTATGGATACTGATGAAATTCCTAAATAAAACAGAACTTTTTTTTTCGGCAAATCTTTCTGAATGTTCTTCAAGCTCGGAAAAAGTATCGATGTGAAAATTTGGCAGCTCATCGAGAAAGTCACCGGTAACCGTACCGTCTTTGCACCCCGAAGCCATTTTGTGAATGAAATTTCAAAAGAACCGGCCGCACGCCTGAGCGGGAAGCTCTCTTGTAATTGGCAAATCATGTTTTTTTTTGTTTTTTTTTGTGCTAAATTTACATCACACAAAACGTATACATATTACAACTTGACGAAACAAACATAAAAATAGCTGAGGTTACATTTATGCTTGAATTCGCTTAGCTACTTACAATAAAAGGAAAGGACGTTGAACGGTGGACGGTGGATGGCTCAACTTTGCAGGACACATGGCTAAGTCAAAGCGATTAGCCAGAGGGTAACCAGTGCAAGCAACAAATTTAAATAAGAAAAAATTTCCATTTGTTTGAAAAGACGGTGAAAGAATTACAGCGGAGTGCTTCTTGTTTTTCCATCTCAATGACGGAATTTAGTTTGCCCTTAAAAAGAGTCATGGCGGGAGACGTACCTGCAAGTTTGCTCGAGTATATATGATGTCTCCCAATAAGAAGAACGAGATCAATGGCGGTAGAGGGTGCAAATTTAGAGAGTCCCGTCAGATGCAAATCGGTTAGTGCAGTACTCTTGAGGCCCTTTTGAATTAAAAATTGTTTAACATCGTTCCAAAACGCAGTTGTTGCCGAACATCGCCAAAATAGAGGAGATATAGACTCTATTTCCCTTTGGCAAAAAGAGCATTTGTCCGATTGCTTTAAATTAATTTTCTTTAAAAAATCATTGGTAGCAATCCTCCGATGTTCTTAATTTTGTAGAAGCCGTACAGTGGAAAGCGATTGTGTATGCATCTTTCCAATCAATATCACTTGCATTTTCGACTTGAAGGTCACTGAGCCACTTCTCTTGGCTTCTAATGGGTGTAGAGATTCTTTTTCTCAGTAGCGACTTATAAATAAGGCAAATCATGTTAGTAACCACGGCGACACCAATATCCTCACACGTGAAAGACAAAAATAGTATCTTCACTGCGCGCGATGAAGATATGTTTTTTTAGTAAAAGGAAAATCCTTGTATTTCATCAGTATCTATATAATAAATAGAAGATATTACGTGGCAGCGCGGAGATACAAAAATTCTCTTCGACTGTCAAAAAATATTTCACGAGTGAGTGCAGCGAACGAGTGAAATATTTTTTCAACACGAGAAGATAAATTTCGTATCTCCAGCGGCCATGTAATGTTCTATTTATTATATAAAGACCAATGAAATACCCAAACCATTTCACTTTCATAGTTTTTTGGTGTGAAAGGCGCGATTTATTATGTAGCCATAGCAACGGTGATATTTTCACATGCATGTAAAGATAACATGTTATTTTCACATGTGAAGATACCGTAAAATTCCGAAAATAAGCCCCTCCATGTATAAGCCCCTCCAAATATAAGCCCCCCAAAATCGTAACGCAAAAAACCCTCCGTTAAATCGCCCCTCCAAATATAAGCCCCCGGGGGGCTTGTACTTAGAAAATTACCCTCAAATACAAAGTCAAACAAGGCAAAAACAATAAATTTACTTCCAACTGTAAGGCTAGCTCAATCGATTTCGAAACGCAAATTTTCCTCCATAGATAAGCCCCTCCAAAAATAAGCCCCTCAAAAAGGGCCTTTGAAAAATAAAAGCCCCGGGGCTTATTTTCGGAATTTTACGGTATCAAGTTTTCGCGCGAAAGCTTACCCGGCATTTCATTGGTGTTTATATAATAAATGATTTTAACAAAAGCTTTCCTGTTTAACTTGCCAGACATCGACGAGTGTTCATCGATAGGTCTAACTGCCGTGCATCGGCATTATGCACACGATTGTCATTATGACGCTAACTGCACAAACACCAAGGGATCGTTTTACTGTATGTGTCATGTTGGCTACACTGGAGACGGAGTCACGTGCTTAGGTAAGTTATACCATTTTTGCATGTTCATTAGAACCCAGAGGAACCTACGGTCAAACCAGGTCAAGCGCAGCCCCATAGATTCCATTAACGAATTTTTGATAAATAAGAAAACTGAACTGTTAGTTATTTTAGATACTATATTCATTTCTGCATTCCAGGAAGAGAGCGGAGCGTTGTTTAGACTGCAACTTGGTATTCTGTCAGATTTAAAACTATTTAATTGTTTTACATGGATAAAATTTCTATGAAGACTGCTAAATAACAATTTCAACTTGATAACTGTCGTGGCATAGATTCACATGTGAGATTACTTCTATTACGCTTGTAGGAATGTATACGTGAATTTTATCTCTACTATTAATGGCGAATTTTTATATTTTCAAGTGATTAGATCAAGAGAATCTATGACTGGTCTATGAGTGGTTGCGTTCCTTTTAACCAGACTTTTTTCGGATTTAGCCGGAACAAAAATCTGAAATAAGATTGATCTATACAGTAGCTGCCTTCTGCTCTGATCTTCATCTCAATTTCAACGCATCGTTCTTTATTTCTTTCATCTAAATTAAGCTTTTTCTAGTGGAGAAATAGAAGGAAAAGTAGCTCTTTAACTAGCGGTGGTTTATACCGGGAGTCATCAACTTGAAATTATCTGGAATTTGATTCAACATGCTCCAGGCATGGAGCTTGAGCTCCTCCGTTTGTACCAACGATTTCATGGTTATACTTCATCCTCGGGAGCAGAATTTACACCCTGCAAAATGCTCCACGATATTTAACCGGTTAAATATTTGTGAGTAAGCTCCCGGGGCAAATTGAGCAAACTTGAAAACGCTCCCTCGTGTGTACTGACACGTGCAAAAATGAGCCTGGAAAATGCTTCGGGAGCAAAACCCCTCGGTGTATCGGCCTTTAAGTGCTGAGAAGCGCGCCCTAAACACACACGCATTGGACGTTTTACGGTGAGAAAATCCAAGCGTTTTCGCTAATTTACAGATTTAGTGTTACAGTGGAAGTTGCGTTAAATATACTACAATCTTTTAGCGGCATAGATACACGGAGGCGTATCAATGACTTTTGCCTGAACTGACCTTGACCCGCCGTGCTTATGGACGAACGAGCTCGTTCTTTCGATCGAAAAGCAGTTTCGTTAATTAAATGGAACAAAAATCTGAAACCAGATTGAGATACCAACCTAAACGATCCAAGCGCGGGGTTGGATAGACAGATTGTAATCTTAGATTGGTTTAGTCCTTAATGGAACGAAAAGTCAAATTTCGGATCGCAAAATCCGGATCTAGATTGGTCAAAAGGAACGCAACCCGTCTACAATGCCAATCCCAATCTGGGAATTCACAATCTTATGAACTGAAACCAGCTTCTGTGAGACCTGCACCTTTTTTTTCTTCATTATTTCCGAAAAGATATCGACGAATGTCAAACAAATACCGACAATTGTAATGCCGATGCCAACTGTACCAACACCAAGGGATCCTTCTCCTGCACGTGCAATAGTGGATTTAAAGGCGATGGAGTTACATGTCACGGTAAATTTACGATAGTATTAGTAATGGGTTAATTAACCATGGAAACGACAAGTTAAGAAAACAATGGATTATTTTGTTTGTTTAACTTGTTGTTGACCGACTTACTTAAGCCTAAAGAGGAGAGCATCAGGAGAAATCTCTACTAACGTAAACTACCCTTGAGTAACGGGGTATGCTCACTAGTTGACGAAATAGCTTTTCAACAACAAGAGAAAGACATTTTCCAAGGTGTGAGCAAATTATATTCAATCGGCGTCTTGAGCCATCCTCCTAAGTAACACTGTCAAATTTGAAATGCAGACTTGGAATTTTACAGCTTAAGATCACTTTTTTCCTTACCGGTTCTTTGTCGAAACACTTATTAACGGTTTACATGGCATTAGTAAGTTTTATTGAGACCAGGCTTCTGTAAAAGAATTTGTAAGTAATAGTAACATCTTGGTATGACATCCTGCATTTAAAGTGGTGCCGGTTGTGGAACGCATTATTTACTTGATTTTACGTTTACGTGCCATTTGAAGATGAAGTGTTACTCACATCTGCATTTTCGCTTTAGGTTCCAACTTTTCTTTACTCTTATTAATTTTTAACGCAGATATCAATGAATGTGTAGACAATATACATAATTGTCATACTGATGCTATTTGTAACAACACAAATGGCTCATTTTACTGTACGTGTCATTACGGTTATTCAGGGAATGGAGTCAACTGTTCAGGTACGACGACCATAATTAACTATTTCTTTTGTTATTTATTTATTTATTTTGAGGCTTGCTTTTTTTCTGAAAATTTGGTAATCTATCCATCCGTCCGTACAGACCCTGGAGACGGGGGAAGGGAGTCAGACGTCATTCGTCGGGGGAAGGAGTATGTTATAGCTGAGGTGAAATTTTGCATTTCAAGCAACTAGCTTGTTTCGACGGTAAATAACATGGCCGTTCGGACTTTTGGGGAGAAAAAAAAAAGAAAAAACTTAGATAACAGGGAAGTAGCTAGAGCGAGAAATTTCGGTCAATTTCGTTGGAAGAAAAACATGAAAATTATGTAGCGGCGGTTAGAAAAGGAGAAATGCTAGCGGCTACGAAAGTGAAGTGAGGGGCAGTGAAAAAACAGAGTGAGCAAGAACACAAACATTTCCTCCATAAAACGTGTAAATAGGAATTTAAAGGAAGTTCCACGTTTTAGTCGTGCAAAACAAAGACAAGGAAATATATAAAAATGTGTGCTGCACGTGCAAAGTTGTTTTTTTGCTAATTAGGTCTATTGTTGTTGTTTTTTACCGTTCACTTTGTTTTCAACTTGTCTTTAGAATTACTCAGTCGATTTTATATTTTCTTTGAGGAAACTATAAATATTAAAGAGAGCTCTGGCTAAATCTATATATTATACCATGAAAAATTTACTGGATCAAAATCCGTCCCCCAAACTGTCCCACAGTGCAACTCGACAAGACACTGACCCAGTCTTACTTGCAACCTCAAAATCAATGAACATTGCGGCACCTGATTGGTTCTTATATATTTCCATTATTTAGTAACCCAGTGATCAAAGAGTTCCATTCTTTGTAATACAGCCCAACCCTGCGTAACGGACACCCGCTTAATACGGACACACCGTTAAGCCAGACTTTTTCTATGGCCCCTACATATTAACGGGATTTGACTGTATTTCCATTGTATTTTCTTGTTTTTGCACTATATCTTCTCGTTTCTGCACCGTTTTCTTTTTTGTTTTATTAAAAAAAGCATTGCTTTCAGCCAATCAGACCAGAGATTTTTTTCTTTCATTTATATTAATATATAGATTTAGCCAGGGCTAAAAGCGAAGCTCTGGTTAATAATACGTGTAAACAAAAAAAATTAAATCGTGTAACGCTAAACGGGGGACGACAATGAAAATGGCTTCAAGAGTAATAGATCTAATTAGCAAAAAAACAAATTGCACGTGCAGCACACTTTTTCTTCTAATTAGCAAAAAGTAAATTTGCACGTGCAGCACGCTTTTCTGTCTTTCCCTTACCGTTGTTTTGCACGACTACAACACTGTTTTGTACGAGTAAAACGTCAAACTTCCTAGTTACACACTATTTTTATGGAGAAATTGTCGTATGTGCCTACCCAATATTTTGTTTCCAGTGTTCATGTTCGCTTTTATTTTTCACTGCCGCTCATTTTCACCTTGCTGGCCGCTAGCATTTCTCATTTTCTCACCGCCGCTTTGAATTTCCATGTTTTTCTTCCAACGAATTTTCAATAACTCGCTCTAGCTTTTTCTCTGTTATCCACGTTAGTGTACACATAAAAAATAACGCCGAAAAAGACACGACTTTTTTCTTTCTAAAAGTCCGTTCGGCCATGTGATTTCCTTACAAATAAAACCTTGAGTTGCATTTGGGCTCGCATACCTTTTGATTGAGTTATTTTACATTGGTATCCCTGTGGTGCGGACGGACGGTCGTACGGTCACGTGATTACCAAATTTTCTGGGATGGGTAGATTACCACATTTCCTT
Organism: Porites cylindrica; assembly: GCA_964035525.1. Taxonomy (NCBI): domain Eukaryota; kingdom Metazoa; phylum Cnidaria; class Anthozoa; order Scleractinia; family Poritidae; genus Porites; species Porites cylindrica. The sequence continues at coordinate 12,049,309 of OZ037784.1, forward strand.
AGCTATGGGGCTCCGCCCACGCGCGCGCCTCGCGCGCGGGTGGAGCTCCGCTATTAATATTTCTTATACGATCACATTGTGTTACTGCTCGCCGGGGCTTAGGCTACGCAGAGGGATACCAACAAACGTTTTCCCGCTCGTTTGACAAAGTATGAGGGAACTCACGAACGGCAATAAATGGAATAGACTCTCAAAAAAACGCTTGTTTGTGTAATATATGTATTTGTTTATTCTTCAACTTTTGTTGTCCTGTTTCTCACCAGCCCAAAAGTAACGTGACTTTGTAAATAAATTAACCATCTGAATCAAAGTCCATTTGCAGAAAGTTTTAAAAATCATCCCACCAATGCTAACAACACGTTCCCCCACTGTAACTTAGGCAACAGAGTCCGATTTGACCAGGCATTCTTTCAGTCGTTTGTTTGGGGACTAAGAAATTTTGTTTTGGATTAGTTGATTACGTAAGAACATGTTCGGAAGAAGAGTCAGGACTTCCTTGTTTATTCAGTCAAGTTAGTTTAGCCAAATAAATTGCAGGAAAGGCTGTTACGCAAGAAGCTGGACGTTTAATAACTACATAGCTTTCAAATATTATTCTATAGACATGGATGAGTGCCACATGGAAACTCATAGTTGTCATGTACATGCCACTTGCACCAATACCAAAGGATCATTCACTTGTGCCTGTAATCGAGGCTTTCATGGAACTGGCTATAAGTGTGTAGGTAAGCTTAAAGTAACTACTGAGCTTTGTTATTCTGAGGGAAAAAACGTTATCGTCAGGGATTTCTAGAAGTAACCTTTGCCGAGGTTTTTAAATTATTCCACTGGTTTTGTCGGACCACTAGTTGTCAACAACCTTGTTATTAAGAAACTCAAAAAGTAAAAGACATGTTCTGTCCTTTAACTACGACATATACGATGTTTCTGGAAGAGTGTAAAGTTGTCCGTGCAGACACATCGATTAATTAAGTTTTTTTTTTCAAGCAGTAGATAGTCGATATGCTCTAGTCTAACGGTAGCCAAGTGACTAATAGAGAATTACGGCTGGTAGTGTTTTAATTGGCCTCTCGATATCTTGCTTTTAGATACGGATGAATGCAAATATGACCTAGACAATTGCCATGCAGATGCGACTTGTACTAATATTAATGGCTCCTTCAATTGCACGTGTTTGATTGGTTACGCTGGTGATGGAGTCTCTTGCATAGGTAAGAGTAGCATTTAATCAATACACCCCAAACTACGTATTGTAATTCTAAGGATTTTATTATATTATTATTGATAACCTATGTTTCTCACGTAACTATAAGGTAAAATATAATAGTGAAGAGGAAGATACCAGTGAGCTGCGTGGCACATTAATTATTAGTACTGAAGGAAATGTGTATCTAGCAAAAATTAAAACATGAACAAAACGTGCCATGTTATTGTGGTTTCAAAACGTTTTGGGCAAGGCCCTTCATCTGCGAGTACGTTAAATCCGCTGCAAGAGATTTGTATGCACCACATATTAACAATAAAAAACATAGTTCGCAGCCTAAGGGTGGATTTCCAAATAAAGTAGAGGCAATGCATGAAATGTCGCTCGTAAACGTAAAAATTGAATCTCGCTCCACTTCATGTTTAAGCTCAACACTCTATATCTTGCCTCTATTTTATTTACGCGAGTAAAATTTGCATGTGTACACGCACGTAAAAAGTACGCGACAATGGGAATCCATCCTAAAGGAAACGGACGTGGGAATGATCACGTTGAATGACTGGTGCCATGTTAGAAGGTCAGACGCATCTCCAGGCGAGTTTTTGCCACAGATGAAAAAGCCTAAAACAAGAGCATAACAATTGGAGTAACCAGTTGTGTTAAGACGTTTGAAGCCACATCCACAACAAGGCAAGTTCCCTGCTATTGGGTAATAGCCTCCGTGGCATGTTTTCGAAAGGGAGGGGAGGAATCAGGCGCGCCATTCGCTCTCGCGCACTTAAAATTCCCTCCTCCACCTTTCTCTTTTCTATGCCTACACTGATTAGGCAGGTTTTGACTTAAGTTTTTTTTAGTGTAAAGCTGTTAATCCCAAAAAGGACGCATTTTGACGCTGAGTCTCTAATTAGTATCACTTACAAAAAATGTAATTGTGATTTTTCTAAGACATTGATGAATGTGAAACTGACACGCACAACTGCAGTTGGGGAGCGTCCTGCTTTAACACGAAAGGATCGTTTTACTGCAAATGCTCCGCGGGATTCTCTGGTGATGGTTTTACTTGCTTTGGTAAGTGGTTGTTTAATGTGTACACAGAGGGCAAGTCAAGTCTTTATAGCGCACGTTGCCTCGACCTTCGGGCTAGGCCAAAGTGGTGTCGATTTCCGACCGACTCTGAAGCGTCCCGCCACGCGCGAAAGAAAAAAGCGGTTACACAAGGTAATGATAACTGAGACAAATTAGATTGTTCAGCTTCCCCAATACGCACTAGAATTTGGATTTGACAGAAATGCAGCTGACTGATTGACGTTCAGTGAGAGTCCAGTGGTTCGCTATGTCCTATTTATTTAACAATTCTTTGAGTATCCAATCTCTCAAAGTTAATCTTTTGTACTGTTATGTCGTGCTCTTTTCTAAAAACGTTTTTCCCGTAATTGACTTTTGCTTTTGCGAATTACTTTTGCAACAAAGTTCTGGTAAAGCTGGGTCTTATTGGTTTATTGGTTTATTGTATTTTAGATATAGACGAATGCCTCATTGGAACCCATAACTGTCACCCCGATGCCACGTGTTCTAACACAAATGGTTCTTTCAACTGCAACTGTGTTCATGGTTTTAGTGGCAATGGAAGCTTTTGCACAGGTAATTTATGAACTGATTTTAAAATTGTGGAGTAGGTGTTTTCATTTGAAACACACGGGAGCAAGGGTGGCACAGTGGTGAGAGCACTCGCCTCCCACCATTGTGGCCCGGGTTCAAATCCCGGCGTCGACGCCATATGTGGGTTGAGTTTGTTGTTGGTTCTCTCCCTTGTTCCGAGAGGTTTTTCTCCAGGTACTCCGGTTTTCCCCTCTCCTCAAAAACCAACATTTCCAAATTCCAATTCGACCAGGAATCAGGTAGACGAAGAACCACTATGTGGATGTGCTACCTGCAAATCGTTATTTAATTATTTTATTTATTTTATTTGACTTTTCATACATTTGAATTCACTTTTTAAATGATTGTACTTTTGAGAGGCCTTGTTTCAAGCATTCACGAATAACGATCCAAATTGTATCGCAGCTACAAATCAGCTAGCAATTGAAAAAAAAACAATTCTCTAACATCATGATGTAAATTCATTACTGGTGTTGGTGTTACAACCAAACAAAGTACTTGTATTGCTCTAGGCACTTGTAATCCTTGTATTATCTTTGAACACTAACATGGTGCCTCCCAACCCAGTACTATGAATCGATCATTCATGCAAATTATGTTTGTAGATGTGGACGAATGCTTAGTTGGCTCACATGACTGTAAAGGAGTCTCCGTGTGTATCAACGAACACGGCAGCTACAATTGCTCTTGTTTGCCAGGTTTCCTCTACAATGGAACAGATTGTCTCGGTAAGAATCCATCAACGACAACACATCTTCTTCATTTATTGTCAGTTGAATTTTAGGACTTTCTCAGATGATGAAAAGTACACTGTAAAACGTTTCTCGTTTCGCTTTTTTATATCACTATCGCATCAATTTGACATTTTAATTTATTTTCCAGATATAGACGAGTGTAATGAGAATACACACAACTGTCATGAAATGTATGGTATCTGCACCAATAAGATACCTTCTTTTCTCTGCACATGCGCTCTGGGCTCAAAAGGGAATGGAACATACTGCCTTGGTTAGTTAGTTGTTGATTCCAATTGTTTTATAACAATCAAACTGTTTTATAACAATCCTTTGAGGTATTTATGTTTAAGTGTTCCGTCTGCTTTCTTCTATTTGTTTCGCGTGTCATATTATGCCTGAGTCTATTGCCAACCTAAGAAGAGAAAATAACGATCTCAATTCTAAAATTTCAACATTAACGTCTTATTAAGTTTTTTAATACTTTAGGTTAGCTTCTCTTCGTAATCGTTATGTACTTGCCTTGTTTTATGTTAGTTTGAATTCTATTTACTGTATAGTAGTGTCTTCACTGTTATTTAGTCCATCTATATATAAATCTTGTTTTGTAATATGTCTTCAGCTCCCTCCGCCTCGATTAGTTTATAAGCTATTTGCGGGTGGGAAAGTAATGGAATCAGTTATTTTCCAACTTTCAATAAAATTTGTTGTTGTTGTTGTTGTTGTTTTATAGCCGATGGCGTTTGCAAAAAACTGTCATCTTGATTACACCTACGTCGAAAGCGGCAGTCCTGATATTCCGTAAATAATTTACTCATCAATACATAACAATGACACATTAATGAAACAAATTAAAAGTACTTTTCCTACTTCCTAATTTTGAAAAAAAGTTGAGTGTTCTAGTTTACTTCATTACATACGATGTAAACTTTGAAAAGAAAAAACTTGGAAAAGATCTTTCATCCAAATCTATGGACTTCTACGCTTTCTGTGGCTATGGCGCATAAGGGGATATATCATCATCATCCACGGAAAGAGAAGGCTTAAATGAATATTTCACCTTGTTGCCTTGATTTTGGCATGAACAAATTGTTTTTGAGAATCAGTTTGATCTTTTAGAGTTAAAAGATAACGTTATTTAGCCCAAGTACTAAACGGTTTCTGTGTTAAGTTGTTCAGTAAAAGTTTGTAAAATGATGTTACTAGTTTGACATGAAAGGTACCTACTGTTATGAAAGCGAAAATGATCTTCGAAGTTCAAAATATGATTCATTTCATACAGCTATTTCGAGGAAGGTTGTGGGATAAAGTGTGCGCGACAACCCCGAAAGGTACTGAGGGTGGTTTTGAGTTCACTGTTTTTCAAAGAAATTTTAAAGAATAGCAGGAGAGGCCATGGACATATGTCTGCGAGTGGTAAAGGAAAGGAACAAAAGTAGTTTCTACAGCTACAGTGTCGGGAACAGTGGGTCAAGAATATCCCATATTACTTTTTAGGGTTGTCGCCTGCACATTTTTTCCGACAACCTTTCTCGAAATAGCTGTATATTTTAATTTGTACCTACTATCGTCATAACGGATACAAAAACCATCTTTTAAAGTTGATCTTTCCTTTTTCAGAGCTGGACCAGGTTTATATGGTTGACCTGAAGCTTCGCTCAAGTCAATGGCGCGAGGAGTACCGAATGTCCAACAGCTCACAATTCCTGGACCTCGCCGCGGAAATTGAACAAGGGGTAAGCTTTATGTATTCAAAAATTGTTCCAGTTTTTAATATATAGAATTAGCCAAGGACAAAAGCGGGACTCTCGTAGGATCTTTGAAGAAAATTTCTTTCCGACGTTCTTTAAGGTGACACTGTCATTAATACAGGAGCATTAAGGTATGATTAGCTTTCCGTCATAACTTTTTTGTTTTTAACGCGATAGCTGCCGAACGTTGCAAAGAACAACAGATATCGGTCGGCAATAAATACCTCTTATTAGCCGAGGTTTCGGTCCGTACTGTAAATTACGGACCGAGTTTTTTTCCATCGATTTATGGCCCAAGCGCGAAGCGCGCGGGCCATAAATCGATGTACGAACCGAAAAAAACGAGGCTAATAAGGTGTATGGCTTCTTCCAGTTTTGGGGACCAGAAACAAGTGCAGGACGCGCGATTTGACAATCTTTTGACACGCGTCAAGAAAGAAAGTTTTTATTGGCTCACGAAAACAATAGCACACAGCAAAGGGTTTCCAAGAAAGTGAAAGGAAATTCGTCATGTTGAAAAAGTTTATTTGGTCAAAACTAAGAGCGCTGTAAGTTTTAGCTCTTCAATGTAACGCTGGAGTATTTTGGAACCGGGCACTGTGTCTTGAAGTCGTTTTCATCTTTCCTCCGTTGATCCTCGTAAAAAAAAAAACTGCAAAAGGCAAAGAAGCTTTTCAAGGTAAATTTGTTGTCACTGTCAAAGATTCGCTCGTTAATTTTTTTTTGGGAAAACCTGTCGAATTTCTGCCAGTTCATTATCGTCTTCAAGCGTGATCTGCGTTAAAATTTTCAAACACGGACCATATTTTCTTCCACGGAAAGGTTACTATTCAGTTTCTACATCAGCTTCGTTCTCGTTCAAACAAAGCTAGGTTAAAATCTGGAAAGCAAAGTCAACATCCCAGTCCTCGGGGTTTACAGACACATTTCTAAGTATATTCGGTCAAAACTAAGAGCACTGTAAGTATTCACTCGCCAATGTGACGCTGGAGTCTTTTGAAAACTGGACATTGTGTCTGGCTCGGAGTCGCTTCTATCTTTCTTTCGTTGGTCTTTAGAAAAACACTGCAAATGACAAAAAAGCTCGTCAAGATGATCGGGTCCAAGCATGTTTGTTATCATATTTGTCGAAGGAATTACTCATTTTCCCTTAGGCAAAACATCTGGAATCTCTGCTAGTCGATTTTCGTCTTCTTAACTGTGTACTACGATAAAATTTTCAGACACTGACTAGAATCCTCTTTGATAAGATTACGAGTTAGTTTCTTCATCGCCTTCGTTCACAAATAAACACAGTTTAAAATGTTGAAGGACAAAGTCAAAATCTAAGTCCTCAAGGTTGATAGACGTCTTGTAACTTAATTTCAATTCTTAAAACCACTGAATGAATGATTAACAAAGTACTTTCCTTATATTATCTGCATCTTTTTCCTCCACTAGCTGCTGTTTCTCTTCTGGGATGCCTTTAAAAATCGTTGCTTTTTTAGCTTGAGGCCTCGTCTTTGTGTTCAAGTTGTTGTGTTCATTCACGAAAAAGAAAACTGGCAGTGTTTTTCCCGCCTTCTGTCACACCACTTTCCACCATGCTTTGATCACGTTCTGTAATGTATCCCGAGCGGGGTACATTTCTTAATGTAACACATCGGGATACATTTGATTTTAGTCAAGGCCACGTGACCAAGAATCAACCAATGGCAGTCCCTGTTTAGTTGAGTGAAAGTCTACGAATATAACAAATATATTACTCACAACTGACATAAACAAAGAAAACAAAACATCCCTGACAATGAACCTTTCAAAGGTTCTCCACAGTTCTAACTGAGCTCTGATACAAGGCAAAACTTTTGAAGATGCATTGCAGTACATCAAAGTGCATGTAGCAGGAGTTTCAGCCAAAACTGATAAGGCATATTTCAAAAATGTCGAGGAGCAAGTCATTCGACTTCAAAGCAAGGTTTGGAACAATTTATAGTGCTTCTTGGGCCAAAAATTACCTTTCAAAGAATGGCACTATTCGCAATCGGCTTTTCTTTTAAGAATTGGCAAACACAGAAATTACTTATCCCGAAAATCGGAACTAGTGGCTCCTTCTACCTCATAGCAATTTATTTTTGAAATTCCAGGACAAGTTCATAGCTAAAACAATTTCACATGTGAAATTTGAGCGACTTTTAGTTACGGACTTCTGCTCTAACGATTTTTCTGAAATTTCTCTGGCATTTACTAGACGCGATTTTCTTTGAAAAGTAGGGTGCTTTTAGGCGCTAATTTCGCAAAAATATTTACCATCAGTGAAAGCCTAATTAAATCGGAATATTTCATATCATTGCCAAACGAAATATGTTGTTCTTTGCAAATTTTTGCAGGCATCGTCTTAAAAACGCCGAAAAAGTTATGGTGAAAACTTCGTTATAGCTAAATGCGCCTGTATCAATGACAGAGCCACCTTAAATTTCATCATAAGCAAAAAGCAATCTGAATAGGACAATTGAACGATGACGTCATTTTACTACAACTACCAGAATCCTTGAGTTTGTTGTTTTCTTGTGCAAATTAAGGCTATTGTTTTTTAATCCCCAGAGGGATTGACAAATTTAAATAACAAAGCACAACCGAAATGAATTCTGGTTGTTGTAGTCAAATATCGTCATCGTGCAATTGTCCTATTAATCCTGAAAAAATGGACCAGAGCCTGCGACCAATTGAGAACCAATAACTGGCCAGCGGAAAACTTAAAAATACACGTCACATAGACGAGTTGTACTCCAGACTGACCTGAGCCCGCGATACAGTCATGTGACTTACACTGCTCAGCGGATACCCTATTTTAACAGTTGTCAATTGACCATAACACGAATGTCCAATATCAAGTTAAACACAGATTGTATATTTTTCATATCCCTTAACTTGAATGGGTGGATGTACGGACAGACGGACGATTTTGTCGCAACCAATTAACAAATCAACAACTATGGCCTGCACTCTTATCGGTAATAGCTCTCGACCAATTAGCGCGCGCAGACCGCTTAGTTATTATAAAAATTTCGTGGATTCAAAGATGACCAAATTCTGTTACCCTTGACGCTCCACAACAAAGCAGAAACAAACCCAAGCGCCTCGCAGTCGATCGCTTGATAGCCACCACAACGAAGCATATATACAATCCTCATTCCAACAATACACCCATTTGAGTCAACGCTCAAGGGAATTTAACTCCATTATAGCGACGATATTGCGCTGGTTTGATTAGACAAACTGCAGCAAACTATCACACTTCTAGAGATTTTTTCTATCACTTCATTTAGATATGAATGTAGTAGGGAGATTTTTAACCATAATATCTTCAGTAAACCCCAGGCGTCGACACAATGAATACGTAATGCCTTCAAGTGACTGAATTAAAATCAAGTTAAAACATTGTTTTGTAGGTTGAGGACGTTTACCAGAATGACAACAAATTCTTACGGATGTACGTTGTCAACCTTCACAATAGGTACAGATTATATGTTTGCTATTTATATTGGGTTGTATAAGACTTACTATTATGAACTGTATAAATCAACTTAGAACTAGAAGGTAACTTTTGAAATCCGTTGTGGTTCAGATGGTTAATTCAACACTAGACTAGAGTGAGCGACGGACATGAACTGGACAAAATGTGTTTATGTTTCATATGATCCAGAAATATTAGGTTACAGTGCTGCATCGGAAATCTGATTTTAAAGTATTTTTCTCATGTCACACCTTTTTTACAGATACACTGTATCTGTACTTGGTTATGTTCTGGTCTTTTCAAGATGCCAGATGAATTAGGCTATTTACTTGTATCTCAAATTGTCCTTTTTTAGCATGATATTTTATTTGTTTAGTGCATTTTATTATTGTATTCTCGAGAACTGGCCACATAAAAAGCTAAGCTAAATGAGAGGAGTCAAATATCAATTTCAAGCAAAATGCTAAGATCATTACTCTTTCAGGCGAATTATACTTTAAGAAAATTGGTTCAGTTTTAACTTGACGATTCAATAAATGTAACGTTATGTAGAGGTCCCATCCATTACTCTTACTCTACATATTTCATTTCTACTAGTGATGGAGTCGTACTAGCTGAATTCTGGATGGTATTTGAGGCTGAGGCAGTACTTCCCATCACACCTCTTAACTTGGCCGTCAAGAGGGGTAGACTAGGAAATCTGGTCATTGAGATGGGAGATTATCAAGTCACGCAAGTAGTTGGTATGTTTGGAGGATTATGAGTAAGAGTGAGCGGACAAGGATGGGCAAGAAAAGGCTTCAACTGAACATAAAACTAAAAGATATTTTCCCTTTTTTAAACAGAGAGAATTGACTGTCCAGTGAAATGTTCTGAGCACGCTTTTTGTGCCAGAAACGGAACTTCCTTTAAGTGTACCTGTGCGAGAGGATATATTGGTGATGGAATAAATTGTATTGGTAAGTTGGCTACCAAATTAGTTTGAAAAGAAAAACATGATTATCTCGTAATTGAGAGTAATGTAAGGCAGCATGTGATAGAGTAAACTGAGTAGAAATTCGAAAGATACATTGTTTGTAATATATATTGCAAGAGATATATTGTTTGTAAATAAAATATTTATTGAGATATATTGTTTGATATATATATATATATATATTGAGATATATTGTTTGTAAATAAACTCCCCCCTGGTATGATATGTACATGCATATTGTTTGCATGTTGATCATCGTTTGGCGGTTTTTTGTATTGCTTTGAAAAAGCTTTCAAGTGAGTAGTATGGTAGGGACTAAATTATCCGTTTTTTGCGCAGTAATCTCATTAACTTCGGCAGGAATATACTAACGCCGATTAATTTCATAGCCTTTTGTCTTTCTATCATGAGAAAAATGCGGGGAAATGTCATTATCTTCTCTATTTGTATTTCCAATACGAAAGAAACGAAGTACCTGCTCAGGCTTGGCTGAACAGGAAGTAAGAATATGAACTTTTATGGGAGGAATAAGCGAAAACTCGTCCGTGAATTAAAATCACTGTGTCGGAACGTAATTATGCAAGTTCCTGTCCCTCTCATTCTCAACAATTGTTGTCTTCTCCACATTTCTATTGCTTTCCCACCACCACCATTACCACAGCATTTTTGTTTTCCCTCCTCATCCAACTACACATTATCGATCCTAAATCGACCCTACATAGATCCTGCATCGACACTACGTCCACCTTTCCTTTCGACAAAGTTTATTTGTAATGATATTAATCATAAATAGTAAAGCTACATACCACCACCTGGATATGTCTTTTGTTTTTCCTCCACCACCATAATCACCACATCATTTCTACTGTTTTTCTTCTTCACCACCACCACCACAACATTTCTATTGTTTTCCCTCCTCCTCCTCATTTTTATTGCTTTTCTACCAAACAGGTTATTTAGAAAGTCAGAAAGGCCAAACGCAGGTTAAAAGGGCCAAACTCAGGCCAAAAACGCCAAACTCAGGCCTAAAAGGCCAAATTCAGGCCGACGTAGGCCAAACTCAAATAACCTGTTTGATAAAAAAGGAACAGAAACGAAAAGGAGGAGGAGGAGGGAAAACAACAGAATTGTGGTGGTGGTGGTGGTAGAGGTAAAACAAAAGAAATGTGGTGGTGGTGGTGGAGGGAAAACAATAGTAATGTGGTGGTGGTGGTAGTGGGAAAAGGATAGAAATCTGGTGGTGATTGTGGTGGTGGAGGGGAAACAAAAGAAATGCCGAGGTGGTAGTATGTAGCTTCACTATTCATGATTGATGCAATTACAAATAAACTTTGGTGAAACAAAAGTTGGATGTAGGGTCGATGTGGGGTCGATGTGAGGTCAATATAGGGTCGATAGGGGGTCCATGTAGGGTCGATGTGGGTCCATGTAGAGTCGATGAAGGGTCGATTTAGGGTCATTAGTGTGTAGGTGGAACAAAGAGGAAACCAAAAATGCGGTGGTGGTGGGAAAGCTATAGAAATGTGGAGAAGCAAAAATGGGAGGAGAAAAAGTGAAAAAAGTTGTTTTTGGTGGTAGAAAAAGCCAGTTTGCTGTCGCCCTCATTAAATATTCACGATTTCGCGCCAAGAATAAGTGAACCGGAACGTTAACAACTGTTGACAAGGAGAGGGGTAGGAAATAGAACTTGCATAACGACTAAGTCATTTTAAGGCCCTGTTTACAAGGAGAGAGGGTTACCTTAGCAAGCGGGTTAAAGTTATCGGTGGTTTACGAGCAAATTTTACAGGTGGGGTTAACCTATCACTCCAGTCAACTTTACCAGCTTTGTTGCCGTGTTTCGCCATGCGTGACATTCTTTGTAACGGTCCAAGTTTTGAAATAATCTTGAAGTTCTGTATAGAAAACACGTTAAATTCACGAAAAAAAGGGGAAATATTATCATCGTAGACAGATGTTTATAACTAAGCTAGCTCAGAAATTGGACAATACCGTTCAAATTGGCACGATTACTGATCACGCATGACGGCGAAAAGTTGACTCGGGTAGGCGAGTTATCTCTATCAGAGGGCATACAAGGGCGGAAGGGTAACCCTAGCACTCTGGTAGGGTTACCCTAGCGCTAGGGTAACCCTACCTGCCTTGTAAGCACGTCGTGTGAAAAAAGAAGAAATATGCAAGTGCTAGGGTAACCCTAGCACCAACGTTACCCTCCCTCCTTGTAAACAGGGCCTAAGTCACAGGCGAATTTTCGCTTATTCCTCCCTTAAAAGTTCATATGTGACCCTCCACAGGATTTTAATGTTAAATAGAAGGCGAAAGCAGGCTCACAACACGTGTCCACTTTAAAACAAAAGAATTCATTTTAAAACGCTTTAGCACGCTTGCCATCTTGCCTCATTAGCAATTTCTTTTGTGTCAGAGGACACGCTTGACACAATTAAGCGTGAGTAAGTCAAACAAAAGAGCGTTTTAAAGTTAAAAAAAACAACTGCGTGCGAAATAGCACAACACACTTTCAGCGTGCTCGAAAGCACACAAGGCTGTTATCTAAAGCTACAGTACTGCTCAAAACTACTCAAAACTAGACTCTTGAGTTAAAAAAACCAGGATTTTTGAATATTCATCAGTCGACAGGATTTCGAAAAATTAATTTATTTCTTTGCAACTATAGAAATTCACACTGCCCTTCAGTGCTTTCATGCACGTGCACCGCTGATATTACACTTTGCCAAGTAAGAGTTTCACTTTTAGCTGAAAAAAAGAGGACCAACGATAGGTTGCTTATCCGAATGTTTGGAAAATTTTATTCTTTGTATTTTTGTATGAATTCTATTTCGTGAATAATAAAATTTGCTTTTGTTTTTGGCGCATAACTTGCTACAGGTCGCGTGATCAGTCGCGAGGGCGAAAGAGATACTTGATCTTGAAGTTTATTTGTCGGGAATAGTGGTCAAAATGATACTGTTGTCGAGCCATCCTATAATAAACACAAAATATATAACCTGAATAAAGCTGAATAGCTAATATAATGAATCTCCAAGTGTATCATTCAAAGCAAAACATAAAATGCCGACTTCCAAAATGTGTTTTTAAAATACAAGTAATTTTGATGATATTTAGTCAGTTAACATCAAATTCAATGAAACAAATCTAACTGCCTTTTAACAGATATATCTCGGTTTTTTATTGTAACAAAACGGTTTAAGTTTTGTTGACTAGCTATCAGTTGCGTTTCATTTCACTAAACGCACAAACCTTTCAATTTTTCTCATCCTTTGCTGCTGTAAGTAATCTAGCGTGTTTAGCGTGTGTAAAACTCAAATCGCACGGTAAGAGTGTTCTAAAACGCACGCTTACCGTGACATATAGCACGCTACATGAAACAAAAGATTTGGCCTGCTAAGTTTTACAAAACAAAGCCAGGTGTTTCTTTCTTTGTTTTAGCAATTTAATATGAGCACATCCGTGATCTAAGACACGCTAAGCGTGTCGTGCGTGGCTGGAGTGTGCTTTCCCCCTTAGCATAAAAATCCTGTGGAGGGTCACATATTCTTACTTCTTCCTGTTCGAGTAAGCCTGGGCAAGTCCTTTGTTTCTTTTGTATTAGAAGCACAAAAAGAGACGATAATGATATTCCCCTGCATTTTATTCAAGGCAAAAGGTTAGGACCAAGAGAGGATAAAGGGGACAGAGAAGGCATCCCCCATACACACCCTATTCCATAGGTAATTCGTCTCGAGTTATTTTTAGAATCGGGATTAAGTTACCTCGCGCGCTGCGTGGAGGTTTCGCAAGACTAAACGCCGTTCAAAACATGTCGGGCGAAAGGCAATGAAAGCGTAAAGAGATCGAGAGCATTCCTGAATATTGAAGCGAAATGAGTCGGCGCTCACCTGGGAAAAGGGAATCGCTCCATCTCTTCTTGCGAAAGACTCTTGTTCCGTTTATTTGATTTCTTTGGCGCCTTTTTGCTTGATTTGGTGACGGTCGAACTCGAGGACGCAGGTTTAGGCTTCCCTGCACTTTTCCTCCTCTTCGCTTCATCTGCTGGACTATCATCGGAATAAAAGCTTTCTAAGTTTTCTTGTATTTCATTGGCACTCTTCGTTTCGGTTATAGCTTCCTCCTCGCTTGCACTGACTTTTCATCTTCTTCGCTAGAACTATCAGCTTCTCTCGAATCAACGTCGTAACAATGCTTGAAACAAGCCAGGAAGGGCGATTCTTTTTTAATTTCCGTTTCGCTGACACAGCTTTAGCAGGAATCTCTCTGTAGTCGTTTTCTTCGACAAAACGAATATCAAGATCGCTCTCCGCGTCTTCCCCCATTTTGGTCTGCGTCAATTCGTGAAGGACGCGTGGCTCTGATCGTGGGTCATCCACGCGGAACACATTCACGCTATGAGATTGGCTGTTGTCTAATCCCCCTTGGGATCTGTGGTCTTAAAAATAACTCAAGACGAATTACCTATGGAATAGGGTGTGTATGGGGGATGCCTTCTCTGTCCCCTTTATCCTCTATTGGTAATGACGTCATCGGTTTTAATGTCTTTCTGCGCAAAAAGCGGAAAATTCTGTCCCTTCCACACTACTTAAGTGTCAAGTACTAAAAACACCACATGCGGCCCAAGCTCTGTATGAGAGTTACATTTAGTGCAATACTGCAAACCGCAAACTGAAAGGCTGTCAACACAAATGATTTGTATGGGTGAAGGACGAATTCACAATAAACAACGCTTTGCCTTTTTTACCTGGTTTGTTTGATTTTTGTGTTGTTATTTTCTCGACCCAATGCGATTTAGCGATTTCCTAACACCCCTTATTTCGAGTCTTCATTCCACGTCTCATTCCTTGCACGGGTAAAGATGAACGTCACAAATTGGCTTGTTCCTAATGTGTGGGTGTCAATTTTTTCCGGTTTAATTTTCAGTTGCTTAAATTGCTACTCCAATGCAACGGTCATATCATATATCATATATATATCATATGTACAAGTTCACGTCATCTTCATTCCAGTTGAAGTAATATCTATTGTTACTTGAGCTAATGTTACTGACAGGCTGGTTTAAAGATCGATAGTCAGACAGATTTTTTCTTCATCTTTTATTTGACATCCTTAGACCTAGATGAGTGTGCCGTGAACAATGGCGGCTGTCAGCATGTGTGCCTCAACAGTCCCGGCGGCAGTTACCATTGCTTGTGTAATCGTGGTTTTACGCTTCACAGTGATAGAAAAAAATGCCGGGGTAAGCTGCAGGAATGAAAGCGACGATTTTTAACTGTAACATATTAGCATTACGTAGTAATTTTTGTCTCTCTTCTGCGCAGCATCGGAAGGCGACTATGCATTCTGTGCTGCTGAATGGCGTCAAGACATTTTATGGAGTCACACTGTGGCTAGTAGCACTGATATCAAGCCCTGTCCTCAGGACCACTTGACAGGTCAGTACTTATCAACTACAACAAAGCAACGAAGAACAAAGTAGAAAGCGTTTTAGTTATACATGCTATTAGAAGCAATTTGTGTATAACAAAGCGTAATAATTCTTTGTGTGTGAATTCTTTATGTTGAAGTGTCAAGTCAAACGGTGAAAAGAACGTGTAATTACCATCTTCTGTGTTTCGAAATAATTTCTAAGATCGGCTCGACTTTAAGCTATTTCGATTTTCTGGGCTAGGTCCCGAAAAGGGCGTTTTAGTCTGCTGTAAACATTTTTTATGTCTGCTGTCAGCATTTGAAGCGAAAGACATTGTGATTGTGGGCCTTCTGTAGACTGAAACAGCTAACAAGAAGCGATTTCGTCCTTTCCGTGTCACAAGGGGACCAGTTACTTATTGGCTTAGATCACCGGGTTTATCTTTTTCATAAGGTGCTGACACTGCAAGCGCATAGGAGAAGGTGCCCGATACAAACCATCGAAGCTGATTATAGCTTCAAAATTCTTAACCAGGTGAGGCAAGAAGGACATGTTACAACGGACGTGACAAGGGAGTATGGGGAGTGCCAGATCTTATGCGATGCATCACTAAAGCAATGAATGAACTTCAACAAAAGGCAAGTTTCTATAAAATATCTTACAATGACAGTGCATAAGGTTAATGATTATCGCCCTTGTTGAAATAGAGACAAAGTGGACTTTTTGTTCTGAAAAGGCAAAAACTGAGATTTGACATTCGCTACTGCAATCATCCGCCTAACAACTTTCCATAGTCCTTATACATCCAACAAGAGGTTAAGAGTCATGTGCAGTGTAAAACAAATTGAAAGCAGGTACTATTTAACAAATTCATAGGTGTTTATTTCTGATATTCATTCTGCTCTTTTCCTGGGTAGCTTTCACGGTTGCTGAACGAAGACGTAAAGTTTTCAGACCTCCTCGAAGTCAGTAAAGAACTACGTAATATCTTGGATCCACGAGTTGACAAGATTTATGCCGGAGATATCTACGCTACGATAGATATTATGGCTATTCTGACTCAACAAACTAACGGCACAATGCAGAACGTTACCAAGGATGAATTAACTTGCTTTCTAGAGGTAAGAATTCTTATAAACAATTTTTGATTTCTCAGTTTATTTACTTTGTCTACCGGAGTCTAAAGTCAAACCTATTTTGTTAACTGGCTTAGGCCGCTTTAACAGAGATAGCAATAGACCTTTCCACGTTTTTTTTTCTTTTCAAGTTTTGATAAAGGTCAATGAACGAATATCCATTTACACTGCTGAAAAGAGCGCCTTAAAATTAGGAAACTTACTAAGTGTTTACTTAAGTTTAAAGGTACACAAAGTCGCGAAATTTTACAGACGTTTATATGGTGGGGGACACAAACTTGCCCCCCACTAAACATACGTCTGTAAAATTCGGCGACTTTGCGGCGCAATATCGTCACCACTCACCAAACAAAACACGTTCAAATTTGGCAACTGTACTACTTTTAATGCCTTCTGTTCGCTTACTGACCAGTCCCAGTCAGAAGTTGAAGAAAACAACGTGGAAGGGTCTATATTTTGTTTCAGAAAACAGCTTTTATAAGAGCGTATATTTTTTGGGCAGGTTATGAGTGGTGCGGTTGACAATTTGTTGCATACTGAAAATAGGCAAGCCTGGAACGGTATGGAAAAGGTAAAGTGGTCCTCCTTTTAAAATTCCTTGCTTATATGTGAAGGTAATCAGCAATTATGGGTGAGGCTTTAGAAGTGTGATATAAAGAATAATGCACATCAAAATTTCATACCTACGGCCTCAGCGGATAACACTCCGGCTCCGAGATCTTCGGACTAATATTAATTCTTTTTATTATATACTAAAACAGTGGATAGTGTTTTTCCCGCGCTCTGATTGGCTACTCAATCAATGATTATCCTGCACTATCCACTGATTCACCTCCAGTTCCTCCGAGCGAGCGACGCCAAACTCACGTAAGTTGCGAGCAAAATGCCTTTCACAACTAAAAAAAAAAAGAAGAAGAAGAAGATGACGAAGTTCGGTTTGGAAGCTTTGTCTTTTTGACTCGAATTTATCGATAAAACCGGTGAAAAAGTGTTTTGTTTACTAATGCAAATTAAGCTTAAGTCTTGCGTTACTTTATTTAGTTGACTTGTTCATAAATAAGCTTAAAACTAAATATCATAATCACAACTCCTTTTGAAGAAATTTCCCCGCAAGAGCTACACAGATGCCTTCAAAAGTTTTATTTGTCGGCAAGAAAAAGCGACGGCCGCGGCCGTTTGGTCATTGCGCGCCAAAATTGTAATCGTTGGCAACAGTATTTGAGTGAAAAATCATCATTTTTGTGCTCAATTATCTCACTGTTTTAGTATATACTGAAACAATTATTCACCTCAGTGTCGGTGGCTAGTGGTGAATATCGACCTCGCTGCTTCGCAGCTCAGTAAATTAACTCGACTAGCCACTTCCATCTCGGTGAATAATTGTTATATATCATACGGAAGTCAAATCCAATAATTACTGTTATTATTGATTCAAAATATTACTAAAACATGCTTTATTCTGTGTAAAATCACCTTCTTAAAACATCTGCCTATTCCATGGCAGTTTCAGGTGGGTCGTTATTTATTCTAGCAAATATCCGTCATCAGTGGTATTTCTGTTTGGTGTATACTAAAACGGTGGATAGGGTTTTTCGCGCGCTCTGATTGGCTACTCAATCAGTGGATATCCTGCACTATTCATTGATTTACCTCCAGTTCCTCCGAGCAAGCGATTCCAAACTCGCGTAGGTTGCGAGCAAAATGCCTTCCCGGTTTACCGCTGTAACAAACAGAGAAATTTCACAACTAATCAAGCAAGCTGTTCCCGAAATACACGAAGGTGACGAAGTTCGGTTTGGACGTTTTAACAGGTAAAGTTTTGTCTTTTTGATTTCAATTTATCGATAAAACCGGTGAAAAAGTTCTTTCTTTACAAATGCAAGTCTTGCGTTACTTTATTTAGTTGGCTTGTTCATAAATAAGCTTAAAACTAAATTTTATAATCTTTTTTTACAGAATGATTTTAAATACAAAAAGAATTCACAACTCCTTTTGAAGAAATTTCCCCGCAAGAGCTAAACAAATGCCTTCAAAATTTTTATTTGTCGGCAAGAAAAAGCGACGACCGCGATCGTTCGATCATCGCGCGCCAAAATTGTAATCGTTGGCAGTAATAAATGAGTTAAAACTCATCATTTTCGTGCTCAGTTATCTCACTGTTTTAGTATATACTAAAACAATTATTCACCTCAGTGTCGGTTGCTGGTGGTGGATATTTACCTCGACGCTAACGCAGCCTCGGTAAAATACCACCACTAGCCACCTCCACTTCGGTGAATA
>OZ037784.1:12077960-12162960 GCA_964035525.1 Porites cylindrica
GTGAATAAAGGTAAATTTACTCTCGAGATTAAACGGTTCTCATGCATTACTCGCGCGCGTTGCATTGATGCAAAGACTGTGAAGTGTGCGAGGTTGCCATTGCTTTCCATTCTAAGTGATAAAAATCGCAGAGCTTACCAACAGCTTTCAATATTTGCCAGATTGATGTTAATCAGTACTAGTACTGGCGTAAAACTAAAATGCTCTTAGACGGAGAAAACAACAGAGAAAACAAGAGAGAATGGGGCCTAGAACAGAGCGGAGTGCTGGTCAGCGGACTTTTCCTTTGCTCATGCTCATTACGGTCATTCTTTTTGGCGTCCATTTTGAAAGTGATTTCAACGGCTTCAAATTTGCCAGCTTCTATAGGTTCTAGGAGCGTGGAATCGGTATATTTTTGCTTTCTGATGATACCACAAGACATCTAAGGGTTGTTATGTATATTTAGCGACCCATCGGCTTTCAGTAATCGATCGCTTCCCTCGTAAAGCGACTCTTTTCTGACACAGTGGAGCAGAATGTGAGACAAAAACCTCGTGATGCGCAAGTATAATTTGAAAGTTGGAGTGTTTTACCGTGCTAAGGCTATCCAAGGCGGAGGATTGTGATGGAATACCGATAGTAAGACGAGGTAAGCTTAACAGTTTTCCATATTTCATTTTTGTGGTCTGTAGCATTTGAGATAATGCTTGGGAGACATATTTGTTAACACAAAGCTGTGATTGATAAGTACAGTAATTTCCCGAGCAGGAAACTGCAACATAATGAACCTGAATCCTCTTACTAAACAAGGCAAGGCGCTGCACTGTGAGGTCTGTGAAATGATTGTAGAAAAATGGTTAGAGGGTTCCAGTGATTTTGTTACAAATAGTATATGCATGGTGAGTCCTGGGACTCATTTTGTGAATAGTCAAGAGTTCTGGCCTGTCCACATGCACAACCAGTGAGTCCCAGTTAAAAAACAGGGAGTCCTTAATTGAAAATGCTTGGTATGGGCCTTTTAACCAGACAGTTAATCTGGAGATAGATGCCAAAACTTTTTATGACAGTTTACTAAAATGAAAATATAGTCCTATATATTTAAAGCACAAAAAGACTAAAATATTTATATACATCTTTAAACAACTGCTACAGAAATCGCACAAACAGGATATTCTACCAACAAATCTTCAAATCGATCGATCATCCTTTGCATCCTACGGGATGCATGCCATGAATTATTTTGCGTCTTTGGATAATTTTTTGTGTGAGGGACACAAGATGCAGAGGTAACAAAATCACTGGGGTTTGAAACCATTCCAAATAGTGCACCAGTTTAATTTACTGAGAAGGACGGTAACAAATATTGTTGATCGTTTCATATGTCCAGGAAGCCCCTACACAGAGTTTTTTAAACAGCGACGACCAAGTATGTATGCTACGGAAATACAAAAACATTTAATCGAAAATCAGGTTGTTGACCCGCAAAGGTTCGATAAGTCATGTATTGACACGTGATTTCGGTTACTCTTGCAAAGAGTTGACAATAGTTCCAAAAGAGAGCTTAATCTAATAATATAATAATGCTTGACTGAGAATGCTCAAGAAAAAGTTGAAGCATATATTTTTTTTCAGTAATTGTGATCCCAGGAATAGGTACTTCTTTGACAAGAACTCAGTCATTAAAACAACTGGGAAGTGAAGTTACTGTTGAGCAAACTTGTGAAGCTCAGTCGTAGTTGACAACTATGGCTTGAAGTTCGCAATTTGATTCCCTAACTTGCTAAGTAATTGGCTACTTCATGATGTAGTACCCAATTTTCCAACGAACTTTGCAACATGGTGTGGTAAATAATGTGAAATCGACTGTAACAGAGTGATCCAGACTTTAAGAGCGCTTTCCATTTGTCGGAACTGGTCGGCCGGACCATTGTCCAACCAGTCGGTTTGATATTGAAATATGCTTTTGCCAAGAGTTTTTGCTGAACAACCATTTCCTTGGTGCATACTACTTAGGATTTGACTGATCTGGCTGGAGAGATTTGATTAAAATGGAAATTCTCATTGCGTTGGGAATGGTTTGGCCAGTCGGTTCTGACAAATGGAAAGCGCCCTAAGTCTTCATTTCAGTGGACAGCAAAACCAGCAGTGGAGTTAAACTAGTAAAACCACTTTTATTTATCCTGTATTACCCTGCAGTTCTATGCAAACATCATATTGACCAGGGGGAAGGAGGGTACTCCTTAAATATGTTCTCTTGAAATCCAAACAATGTTCCCACAACTTGCAAAGCAACCAGCAGATTTGTTTACTGATCATTCCTTGAATATCTGCACTCATAGCTCAGCATACATTGTTGTCAGTTAAGATGTTACATGGTTGCGGTGACTGTCACATTTTTTTTAGTTTCTCTTGCATCTTCAATACCAAGAAACAATTACAACATGTGAGAAAAACAAAGAGGCATGATATTTTTGTCAATTATTGACTATATTAATTTTTCTCTGTTGGTTCGCCTCTCACTGCTAAAATATTTACTTTAGGAAACACATGTACATGTATATCCAGTATATCACATTGAATGTTTGGCTTTCAAGCTAGATCAAACTCTTTCGAATGAAAGAGTTTGATGCAGCTCAGCCATTCAACAAAACCCACTCACAAAAAAAAATTGAATAGATCATTTGATTTTTGAATTCAGTCAAACATTGAGTTGGGTTATCAAACAAAGAAGACCTGATTGTCAGTTTAGGAAGCAAGAAGAATAAAGAAAGTACTTGGAAAGATTGCTGTGGTATTATTTTGTGCAATAAAAATGTCGAGAGAATGGGTTTTTGTAACTATAGATGGCGGGAAAACCCCCCCAAGATGGTGAAAAGCGCTTTTTTCACGATGGAAATAACTTGAAAACACCAGTTTCCGACTCGTAAACTCGTGTTTCCGCAATAGTTACATCCGATTACGTTGACGGAAACATGAAATTGACTTGTTTCCGGAACGTTTTCGCCTGTTTCCGCAAGGATGCCACGCATTTACTCTTGCGGAAACACGTGTTTGCTTAGACGGAAATTTGACGGAAACGTAGAAAAAAGTGGTACGATTCCGCCGGAACCGCAGCGACGGAAACACGGGTAAACGTAATGTATCCGCTAACGGAAACATGTGATTACCGTCATGTTTCCGCAACGGTTTTACGTGTTTACGTTAAGTTTCCATTTACGGATTCTTGAAATTTCGTCCTGTGTAACCGACACAGGATTCAATAAAAATATCGCGTTTTTGGTCGGCTTTTTCAGATCCCTTGAAGAAATGGGAGCGCGGGAGCCTTATAACGAATCTCAGCTTAACTCCATCATTATATCAGGAAAAATTGTCACAGAGGAAACAAAGTTTTATCAGTCCTTGCAAGATCCGATAGTATTGGTGTTTGAACGATTGGTAAGTTTTTGAAATAAGCTTTTTATTTTGATCTTTCTGCCAAACTTAACTATCAGACCAAGAGTATTTGTTTTACAATTATAATTGCTCTGTTGCCAATCCGAGGAACTATCACTCCGTATTTCTTGGTGACTCAATCGAGATGAGAAAAACGACCCCTCGAAAGTTTTCACCAATCAAGTTGAGTCAAGTAAATAATGATGTCATAATGTTAGCCTGTAAACAGGCTGACTGTTTGGGGAAGAGGTGAAAAAAATCTCGAGGAGAGGAAGGGAAAGGGTGAAAGCCTGTATCCTTTCCCTCTCCGCACGATTTTTCACCCTTTTCCCAAACAGAGAGCCTGTTCACAGGCCATCATAATGGATGACGTTGGCTAAATCGTTCGATTTTCTACTTAATTTTTATCTACCAAACATGATATCCTATTAGCTTAGCCCAGAACGATTGTAAAAGCAACATTCCTGCTGAAAGAAAGATCATTACAACTAAATAAAAACTTTCATCAATACTCGCCTAAACCTCAGATTACCCCCCGGCCCCGACAACAATTTGCGACTGCGTCAAGTATTAGATGGTCTTTCTTGCGGATCTGTCGAAGACTCCTATCCATCTGCGTTCGTCTGAGTGCAAAACCCTGTCGAGTCCTGCCAGTATAAAACGTATAACATTCGTCACAATTGACCATCCTTAACGCTTCTGAAAATGTGATAAACTTAAGGTATCAGCCACCCTTAAAATTGCCATTTTCCCATATTTGAGGTTTCAACGTTTTCAAATAGATATGCTTGAGAGCTTTCTTTTAAAACAAAAATCAGAAGAAAATATTATTTCTGTCGAAAGATATCGGGGGTAAAAGATTTTTTCTCGTTAATTATCTTAATTGATCGTTGACAAGTTCTGTCATACCCGTGTCATATATCAATTAACTTGCCTGTGAACTAGTAGCTGATACCGAGTGCGTGCTTCGACACAACACGTGCGAATTGTCTTCGCGTTGTCTATAGCCTTTAGTCTTCTCCGTGGATATTTAGCGTTTGCTTCGGTGAAAATGCCGCCAAAAAAAAGAAAAGGTCGTGTCCGTTTTCGTCATCGAAACCGAGAGGGAAAAAGAAATCGAAGACCGAGTTTGACAAAGAATGGGCAGCAAAATTGGCAGAGAGCGACAAAGGCTCATTTTATCAGCAAGCAGGCCTGATCAGCAAGAGAAGTGGCTCGAGGAGTTGGATATTCAGAAAAGCGAAAATGCTGCAGTTGCTGAGAGTGCAAGCCGCTCCAAAATCCAGCCGTGGAAAACAATAAGCGGTCGAGCTATCGTATCGAGCGAAAAGCTGCTTGAGAAACTGGACGAGTCTGTATCTTGTCGATTGCCAGGGAAGAGTCCAAGTCATGGAAAATGTAGCGACTAAGCATGGACTTGGTTCCACCTGGAGAACCCAGTGCGAGAATGAAAGCTGTCCGTCGCACAAGGCAAATTCTGTTTTTAATTCTTCCGAGAAGAGCAGAGCGTTTGAAATAAACCGGGCCTCAGTTCTTGGCCGTCGAGCAATCGGTGGTGGACATTCAACGGCTTCAAAGTTTTTTAGTTTCCTTGGCCTGGCGCCGATCAACAAAAACGCCTGGGCAGATCATACGAAAAAGATCGAAGGAGAGGCAAAACTTTTGTTCGAGAAAGAATTAAACCGTGTTTCTCGTGATGTAAAAGAGTGGAAGTTTTCCTGTTACATGTTACCTGTCAAAGTCCTATTGTTAGAGAAAATTGATCCCTCTCTGATATCAATAAGAATAAACATTTAGGTGTTATAATCTCATTCCAGGTAGGATGCCGCCAAAAATGTATTTTCTATTTTATCTCCGAACGCAGATTTTGCCGATTGACTCGTACGTTTTGAACTCCAAGTCGGCAGCCTTTCAATCAATTTGGCTAAAATTTGGCCAGAGTGATGCCATATATCTCTTCTACAAAACCGTGTCTGCGAATTTTTATACTCCTTTTCATTTTAAAGCTAGAGCTTTTTTTCCACAGGGAGTGTTGACTAATTGCCTTCCCCAACTTCATTTGCTAATAAAAGAAAAACAAACGCACTTGTCAAAAATCTGAGACACGGTTTTTTAGTGGAACGTGTTAAGAAGCGAATGCGGTGTTAATTGTTTTCTTCCGTTTATTTGCAGCGGGAGTGGAACATAATTTATAGAGACGTGTACGTTTACACAAAGCGTTCCAATTTCGAAACACACTTAAGTAAATCGTTTTTGTTAGTTCAAATCCATAATCTGGAATTATTAAGCTTTTAAAAAATATATGGTTTATAGGGGTTTTTATAAAAACGACTAACGCTACAGCGATCCGCGCGCGGACGGTCCTGAAGGGTGGCTGATACCTTAACAAGTCACTCTTTTTAATCAGACACTTAAGGTCAGGACTGTGACCAGAGAGCCGAGGAAAGATCAGCAATCATCGAAGGCGCGAGGCGCTAAAGTGGTTACTGTTGGGGAATAGCAACCATGGGGGTTTTCAGCATTTTTCATTTTCCTAGAAAAATCAATCTTTTTCAACTCAGCATTACTTTGGTGCCTACTGCTAACTACAGCCCTAAAGGTGTGTAGAGGTCGAATGATCTCTCCCCACTCTGACGACGTCGCAGCCTCCCTGTCTGGAGGAGCAACAATGGCCTTTACGGTTGTTTTCGTCTTCAGTTTAGCGATAGATTCTCACTAGGTTGTTATTATTCCCTCCATCGTTCAATCTTTTTTCAACCAAGAGAACATTGACTGATGTGGCGCGATGTTTGCTTTGCTTTTCCAGGATGCTAATAGTAGCATACCAGTTATTTGTGGCTTTCTTAACATGGAATCAGAGTAAGTAAATACAAATCATTATGATAGTACAATCATAAGGATCTTCTATCCGTCTATTTAGTTTTCACAATGACACTTTGTATTTCCTCTAGTGATCCTGACGATCGCTGGTTTGATAGCGGATGTTTTGTTTACGAAGCCAACAAGACCCACACCACATGCCACTGCTCTCATCTCACCAATTTTGCACTTCTTTTCGACTTACACGGTTCTCCGGTATGACATTAGTTTGTAACTATGTTATTTCTCACCCTCCCCCTCCCCACGGGACTTCGATGCTTAAGGTGAAAGCGCGTCCATAACACGTTTTCGCTTTAGAACAATTTATTCTTTGAAAAGACGTTTCTCTAGAAATCGATAATGCTTCAAGGTATGGCCTGATTCTTTTCTACCCAAGAAACCACATTCTGTCGGCTATATCTACATATCAGACTAGTTTTTAGCACTTTCAAAGTCAATAATTTGTTCGGCGTGAGCATTGTTTTTTTCCCAAAGGGCTTCACACTGATGAAACAAGACGGCATTTCTCCAAACGTGTGCACGAGCGCTTAATTAAGGACGAATTTATGCATTAAGGTTTATGCATTGAGGCCTATTCTTGTCGAACATCAATAAAAAAAAGTTTTCGTCAAGGGCAAATACTAAATTTACTACTTTTTTACAGGACATTGTTGAAGTTCATGACATAACTCTTTCCATAATAACTTACGTTGGATGTGGTTTGTCAGCCGCTTGCTGTTTTCTTGCCGTATTTATCTTCAGTATCTTACAGTAAGCAAATTCACTTTTTTGAGCTATCTTAATATTAAAGATTGGCCACCCTGTTGCTGATATCTACAAAATTTCTGTTTCCAGTCTCAAGGGAGATCACATTCATGTACACAAAAATCTGGCCTTTAACATGGGTGCGGTTACACTGATTTTTCTTTTTGGAGCCGCTCAGACTGATAACAAGGTAACGTCAAAATTTTGTCTTTTGAACCAAACCTTAATTGTCGAAGTGTTTGGATATGTTTGATTCTTACTAAGTGATGATTTAAGTTACCATATTAATCTTTTTAGTGGCTGTGCAAGGCAACAGGGATTGCTTTACACTTCTTCCTGACTGCTATGTTCTCCTGGGTGCTAGTAGAAGGATGGCATCTGTATTTGTCTCTAATCAAAGTTTTAACCGCTGAAAAGAAGAGTTTACTCAAGAGATACTACATTTTAGGATATGGTAGGCTTACTTACTAGTTAGCTGCTGTTGTTTCATGATTCTTCATTTTGTTTTCTAAATGAGTTATAGTGATCCTGGCGCACTTTGATCAATTTATGCAAAGTAATGGTACTTTAGATATGTGTCTTGATTGCCAAGCATGCGTCCAGTAAATACAAAGGTCAGAGTTCGAGTCTTGCTCAAACCTGATCATTTTGTCAGATTTCCTGTTCAACTGCATCGTTTGTGGAGTGGTCCCAGGGAGAGCTCCTTTGGACATACAATGAGTAGCAAAATCGCTAGGTGTCACAAAGAACGGAAAATCCCCTGGGCACTTACTATCACAAAATCAATTCCCATTTGAATTTCCTGCAAGCTTCGGTTGATCAGAAATGTTTTTATGGGCAATCAGACACAGAGGATTCAAGAGTTCCTGAAACTGTTCTGTAAGACAAGTGTTCAGTGACACTCTTCTCATTCCTTTCGCTCGATTTTTATTTTCGTTTCCAATTAGCTACCCCAACCCCAGGTTTCCCAGGCGGAGGCATCTGCATGAATAGCTGAATATGCCCTGTTTTTATTCACAATAACCATGTCAAAGCTAAAAAGCAAATAACCGCGTTTACTTTTCGGTTTATTTCAGGTTTACCTACCGGTATGACTGCCTTGTCAGTAGCTATTTTTTGGGACAATTATGGTATAGGAAATATGTGAGTAGTATGAACACTTTTGATATTTCACGGTCGGATTTTTATCCCTTATCCACATTTTAGCGTACCTCTATAATGTTCTGTCACATAATCAAGTAAACAGTTGAGAATGAACACTGATACTTAAATTTTTTGGCTGTTTTCATCTTTACCAAATACCAAGTATCTAAAAAAACAAAATCACAGAACACAGTGCCGGCAGCGACAGGTGATTTGTGAGATGATTAATGTTGTCTTTTTTTGTAGATGCTGGATGACAGAAATCGTCCTGGTTTCCCTCTTGTTACCTCCAGTTGTGGTAGTTATTTTGGTACGTTGATTTTCTATAATTATAGTAATAATCAATAATAAACAAACATATACAATATATACGAAATATACAGTAAAACGCCGCGAAGGAGAGCCTAGATTTTTTTGAAGTTTGGCAAAATAGATTCTTATAGTTTGGATTACTTATTTGAAGTGCAGGCTAAATAGGTTCTTAATCAGGTTCTTAATTTTTATGAAAAAGGATACTGTTGTTGATTACAAGAAATTGCTATAAATGTTATTTGTCCTTCATAATAGGCATTTATTTACCAAAAATCTACAAAACTAGGTTAACAGCTAGAAGATAAGCAGTTTTCAACAATATAACGTAATATAAATTCCTCATATTAAAGCCAGACTTTTGGTCAAAATGTTCATGAAAATGTATATATGTATATAAGAACATGTTGATTTTTCTTGGTGAAACTGGTTCTTATATTTTGGAGTATTAAAATGACAAATTTCTGCCAGCAGGTTCTTAAATCCTAGGTTCTTCTTCGCGGCGTTTTACTGTAAATGATAAAACATGTAATCACAGGGCTGTACCTGTCTGTCCCATATGGGCTAAGGCTCGTCGTGGAAGGTCTCTAAACTTCATCTGGCTGAATATCTTAAAAAATACACAAGCTCTCGGCTTCAGTGGTCTGATATGCTTTGATCGTCGCCCATTATTACATTTTAGAATTGAAGCCGAACGCCTGATTTCAAACCAAAACTTTTTCATGGTAGATTAACTTGTATAGTGTGAGCTCCTTCATTTTGTTGCTTTTTAAGCTTTAAACTTGTTATCTATGTGGTTAAAATTAATGTTATTACTTAAATTATAGGGTTTGAAAAATTACTTAATGAGGCCATAGGGACACTGATTTCCTTTTGTAACATAATTCTTAAGAGAAAGTAACAGATGGCTTGCGTACAATCACATCACCCGGGCAGTGGAAACCCTAAACAGTGGATTTGCTCTTTTTGAGACTTAAAGCGTAGCGTAGACGTGCTATTAGGTTTTTCTTCTTTTTTCGTCTTCTGTTTT
The DNA here is from genome assembly GCA_964035525.1 of Porites cylindrica. Taxonomy (NCBI): domain Eukaryota; kingdom Metazoa; phylum Cnidaria; class Anthozoa; order Scleractinia; family Poritidae; genus Porites; species Porites cylindrica. The sequence continues at coordinate 12,087,481 of OZ037784.1, forward strand.
AGACAAATATAATCATTCTCGGAATGGTTATCGGCGTGCTGATATCTCCTACAACAGAGAGGCGTCAGAAGTACGCTAGTGACCAAGCATTTATTTCCAATATCAGGTAAGGCATTTCAAGAATCAGGCGGGACAATCATCGTTTCTCGTTTTATTGGTAGGTCGATCTCAATTCTGTAGTAATACTTATGTAGTGACAATTTTTCCCCCGTTACTACTACTATTACCCTTTGATTCCGGTCCCTCATCCAAGTTTGACCATATATATACATTTGGGGCAGAGATCTCCCCTATAAATAAATAAAATTCTTACGGGGACTAAATCGACAAATGACTGAATCTTTTCAGAAAAACTTTGTCATTTATTTGACAAAAAAATCCATTTCCTGTGTCCCTGTTCAGTTATAGATCACAAATGACCTCAAATTGTGGAAAAGTTGGGGCCGAACCTCCCCTCAAAATTATCATTTAGGCTTCATTTGCATATGTCTTACATGTCTTCATTTCTTCACGAAACTTGCCAGATAGACTTTGGTTGTTGAACCGGTATTTTTAAGTTTTTGTTTCATGCAAAATGTCAAATAATGACGTCACAATGGCTGCCGTCCCTAAAACGGGTTAAATGAATTTTTTAATTTCAATATCAAACTTATATCATCTGAAAGATAATTAGAAGGTTGGTAAAACGCTGAAAACTGTTTCAAGTTACGACACGTATGACTTTAAAGGTATTTTAGTGAATCCCCGGAACAATACTTTTCCTTTTCTTTACATTTTTTGGCTAAGTAAGCTGATTTTCTGGTAACACAAGCCTTTCATAATTGCCCAAAATCGTATCATTTAAAAACGCTGATCACTTGACATTGTAGACGTCACTAAACTGTTTTCTTGGTTTTTGCGCAGTTGGAAATTTTCTTTTTCCTCTAGGTTTCGACAATAAACAGTCGTGTGTTATGTTTATCTTAAATAGAAATGGTGACAAGACAATAAAACGCTTGAATTTAGACTTATTTTTCATGGGGGTACCCCTTGTCCGTGGTACGAATTTATCCAACTTCAAAAAGTCATATCTCAGCTCATATTTGAAATATTGGAAAAACGTTTTCTGCATTCAACTTCCCTTGAATAGTTCTTTCCAAATTGTTGTGAAAAATTGGGAGATTTAAAAAAAAAATTAGAAAATAAAATTTACCTATGAATGACGTCAGCAAATGTGACGTTACAATGTTTTCAGGCCAAGTTTGGTAAGGAAAGAGCTGCAGCCAACAAAGTTACAAAATATGTCACTGGTGTTCTTACCACGTTTTTAGAGTGCCTTTAATTTTTTTTATAACTTTTTTAAGTAAAACTTTATTTGGCACACCCGTTCCGCTGATCTCGAATTGATAGGTCTTTGTTGAGGCTGAAACTGAAAAACGGGATTTCATGCATGCTTATCTGTTTCTTTTAAGGTCGACAGTTTTGTTGCATCGCATTGCGACGCATCTTACTGGCAGATTTTACCTTTTAGTTTTAGTTTTAGGCTAGTTTTACTAGCTTTTCTGGACACAGGCCTGCCCAGAGGGAATAGGCACGAACGTGACTCATAGGTCGCATGCAAGGTGCCATCCCTACTCAATCCCACAACCCTTAAAGGCTGGCCACACCACCGGGGTCTGCGTCCCCTACTCTTTTCGAACAGTGGTGTGGGTTCTTTTACGTCCCACATGAACAGATCAGTGAAAGTGCTGTCAGACGGGGCCTACGGTTTTTCGTCCTTATCCGAGAAGACTAGAAAGTCTAACCATTTGCAGATGTCGTTACAAAGGCAGCACTTTCTTCTCGGTTATTTAAAGACCCCGAGTGTTGGTGCGGCCGGGGTTTGAACCCGCGACCTCCCGCTCGGCAGACCGGCGCTCTCCCAACTGAGCTAACCAGACGGCGGTTAGCAGCAGGTCAGCAGTTTTTCAGCAGCAGTTTCAGTTTATGAAATTGGAAGAAATATTTCTAGAACTCCACACTTAACTATTTGTATCTAAGTCAACATTTCCTTAATTTGTGTCATAGTTCTTTCATCTACGTCACAGCTCTTTTGTTTCCCCGACGCTTTCGAGAGAAGACTTAGACGAATGGAGTGCCAAAATGGTAGCAAATTTGAAAGTTATTTGGAAAAAATCGCGTTGTGTTCAAATGCAAAAATTTTCCGGAGAGGTTCTGGTAGTAATGTGTACTTTCAATTTAAAAAAAATAAATAAAGTTACAGTTCAGCCACTAAAATAAACTAAAATACACTTTTCTTAGGTTCTTAGGAAATGTAGTCCAAAGAATACTTAGTGGCTGATTCCCTTATTTTCTTTATGTATTGTATTCTTTCACTCTGCTTTAGAATGGCACTAAAAGGATGCCTAATACTCCTACCATTACTTGGAGTCACTTGGTTATTGGGATTTCTGCAAGCGAATCATTCTTCATTAGTAATGTCGTACGCTTTTGTTCTCCTCAACTCTTCTCAGGTAAAGTTCAGCGTTCATTATTTTTGTTACATCAAAATTTTGTCAGGAAGATTTTTTTCCATTTGTTGATTACTGAGTGCATTGGTATCACTGAACACCAGACGTGCCTTAAAATCACCTGGAAGGGAAAATCGTTTATTATGGCTTACTCTACGGTCCAAACTAACAATGCGTTAACGCTGGTGTAAGGGAGGAACTTTTGTTTCGCATTTGTTCACAAAAAGTCCGAGGTTTTCCAGGAGTAGATGTAAAAGAGCCATAGTCACTTTATTCTTTTGATTAAAATACAATATAAAAAATGAAATAACATTTCCCTTTGTTTGTTGTCCGATGATAATTTTTATACTTAATTGCTGTTTTTTCAGGCACTGATTTGTGTTTTATTCATTTGCAGGGCGTATTTTTCTTTGTCTCTAATATCGTTCTGAATCAGGAGGTAACTAGAACTGTCCTTGTGGAGTGTACCACATTCTTATTCTTTTGCCTATGGCCGGTCATCATGTCTTTCCGTTCTAATGTCTGTCACATTTTACGGCCCCTTATTCCCAGTTCCCGCCCTTTTCTCAGTTGCCATCCTTTATATGTACCATTTGTCTGTTCTCGGTGTGCGTTCAACCTTGCACCAACAAGATTCTCGATTTTCGTTTATTCGTCTTCCTCATTTCTTATTATGCTTTACATTCGATATTTTCTGAGTTTTCCCTCAATTAATCGCCCCTTTCTCCAAAACTTACAACTCCATTCCCTAATTCTTTTCTCACTTACATTCTCAACTTGTTATTCCTACCTATTCTTACATTTTCTTCAGCTATCTGTCATTATTCTGTTCTGGTCTTTTCTCGTTATGTTTTAATTCTGGTCAGGTTTAAATTATTTATTAATTCTTATGGTTTATGCTTTGCACATCACATTTGTCAGTCTTGTCGTCTTTTTTTATTTTTTCTTTTCTTAGTGTCTTAACTGTACTTACCAAAAAGTTACTTAATCTTTTCTCACTATCTGTTTATTCTCCGTCTGTTCGCTTTTCTAGTTTGAAAATGTTTGATTCATACATTTTCTCATGCGCCGCTTCGTTTTGTCTCCTATATTTCTAGTGCTCTCGTTATCACGTACATCAATACTCAAGTGAAAAAAGGCTTTTTGGTGAACAAGACACCTTAAAATTATCGTTTTGGAATATGCCGATCATTACTAGTTGTTTTGTGATGAGAATATGCATTGAAAGGGTTGACTCTTTGCTGTTGTTAGCTTTCTTTCTCTACTCCTTTGATCTCTACGATCTATCCTTACTTCTTATCCATTGTCTGTTCTTTCTGTCTTTCCTTTCTTCTTTTCTGTCATTTCTAATTGTTACGATCTTTCCCATACTGTTATGTCTGTCTTTCGTCTGTTTATGCTGTATATCAACTCCCTGTTCCATGTCTTCCCCTTGTTTTAAACCTACCAATTCCTTATACTATTATGCCTGCCTCTTTTCTTGTTGTACACCGACATAATGACAGACTTTTCTTTGGCGTCCGTCCTTTCGTCCGTCTTTTTTATTGTTCCTCTGTCCTTGCTTCCTGTCCTGCCGCTATTCTTCTCTGTAAGCAATTACTTTCTGTTCTCGTTCTGTCTTTACTTCTTGCTATCTATTCATTCTTGCCCTTACTATCATCTTTGTTCTGCCCGCTTACTTCCTGCCATACATCTATTTTTACTGTCCATCCTTCTCTATCCTTACCTACTATTATTGTCCTGTCCATACATTAGTCAGTTATTACAAGCTATCCTATATATTGCTATTCTTTCTGTTATCCTATTGCTATTCATACCTCTTATTAGCCGAGTTTTCGGTCCGTCCTGTAAATTACGAGCCAAGTTTTTTTCCATCGATTTATGGCCCAAGCGCAAATCGCGCGGGCCATAAATCGATGCAAAAAAAACGAGGATCCGTAATTTACAGTACGGACCGAAAAAACGACGCTAATAAGATGTTCATTATATGGCTTCTTCCTGTTTGGGGGACCGGAAACAAGTGCAGGACGTACGATTTGACAGTCATTTGACAGGCGTCAAAAAAGAAAGTTCTTATTGGCGCACGAAAACAATAGCACATAACAAAGGCTTTCCGAGAAAGTAAAAACAAATTCGCCATGTTGAAAAAGTTTATTCGGTCAAAATTAAGAGCACCGTAAGTTTTAGCTCTTTAATGTAACGCTGGAGTATTTTGGAAACCGGACCCTGTGTCTGTCTAGAAGTCGTTTCCATCTTTCCTCTGTTTGTCCTTGTAAAAAAAAACACTGCAAAAGGCAAAGAAGCTTTTCAAGGTAACTTTGTTGTCATTGTCGAAGGATTCGCTCGTTAATTGTTTTTGGGAAAGCCTTTCTTTCTGCCAGTTCATTCTCGTCTTCAATTGTCATCTGCGTTGTGATCTGACTAAAATTCTCTTCCTCGGTAAGGTTACGATTCAGTTTCTACATCAGGTTCGTTCTCATTAAAACAGCTAGGTTAAAATTTGGAAAGGCAAAGTCAACATCCCAGTCCTCAGGGTTTACAGACATATTTGAACGTTTATTCGGTCAAAACTAAGAGCACTGTAAGTATTCACTCGTTAGTGTGACGCTGAAGTCTTTTGAAAACTGGCCATTGTGTCTGGCTCGAACTCGCTTCTATCTTTCTTTCGTTGGTCTTTGAAAAAACACTACAAATGGCAAAGAAGATTGTCAAGATGATCGGGTTCAGGTATGTTTGTTATCATATTTCTCTTAGACAAAACATCTCGAATCTCTGCCAGTCGATTTTCGTCTTCTTAACTGTGTACTCACGCAATAAAATTTTCAAAAACCGACTAGAATCCTCTTCGATAAGATTACGAGTTTAATAGTTTCTTCATCGCCTTCGTTCACAAATAAACACAGTTTAAAATGTTGAAGGCCAAAGTCAAAATCCAAGTCCTTAAGGTTGAAAGGCGTCTTATAACTTTATTTAAACCTTTTTTCCGAGGGGGGTAAAGAGATTTAGAGCTCCGAAATGAGCATTTTCTTTAAAATGTTGGTCCGTATAGCAAGTTACCGACCGCAGATTGACCAATCGCATGGCAAAAACAGACTCGGCCATATAATAATTTTAACTGCTAAATTCTTCGCTGTGCTGTTTTTAACTGCCCTTCTTTTGTTTTTGTTGTCTATCCTCCCTCTTTTACTATATGATCTAACTACCCTTGAATTGTGCTTTTCTATCCTTTACCTACCCTTAAATTATTGAATTTTCTCTCTATACATTTAGTAGTCTTTCCTCGTGACGTGTTATAATGGTTTGCGTTTCCTCTGTCAATACTTTTTCCTCCCTCTTTAAATCTCTACATTAGTACAGATTTTTTCGTCTATTCTTAATGTGATGTGCTGTTATGCCCTGGCCTCTTTCAGCGTTACTCAGAGTCTATCCGTCCGTATATAAATGTTTGGTTTCACTATGTATGAACGGTCTATTCTCACTGTTTTCTGCTAGCGTTTCTGTATTTTTTTATTTTTCTTTTACATATATCCTGTCCTTTCACAACAACTTTCTGCTCTCACTAAGTTTTTACTCTCTATCCTCAGTGTTGTGCTCTGCGGTCCTTTTCATGTCCTTCTGTCTCCGAATCTTTCTATGTTCATTTGCAACCTTCTATCCTCATTGTGCTGTGCTTTTGTGTCTTTCTTCTGTCCTTACTTTCTTTTCTTTGTATATTATTGTCTCTCCTTAATAGTGGTTAGATTTTATAACTTCACTGTTATTTGCTAGTCTTCTCTACTTTCTGTGCAACAAGTCCAATACTGTCTGATCTCACTCTGTTTTTTCTAGTCTGGCCTTTTTTATAATTTTTCTACTCTTAGCCTATGTAAACACTCTCTTTGATTACTTCCTTCTCTGTGTTTACAGCTCGCCCCCAAACTTCTCTTTCCATTTGTCATTAACCTTTGTTACTGTATGTCTATTCGTTGTTCCTGCCGGCAATCCTCCCTCCTCTCTTTTTTTCTGTTCCAACTCGATCCTCTTTTAGTACTGTATGTACTGACCTTGTTCATCCTCCTTAATTTCCGCTTTTTTGCCCTATCAACGTTTTTGTACTTGTTTGGATAATGTTTGTTCTGTCTTTTTGTCCTGTACCTCTTTATCCTACTTGCCGTCATTCCTCTAATCTCACTAGATATCTCTACTGTGGTTTCTATGTCAAAGTCGCAATTTGTCTGATCATTATTTATATACTTTTCATTTTCCCTTACCCACGGTGGCAAAAAAAGGGGGAAGACTTAAACCTGTGCCCTTTTCTCTTTTTGCATTCCCCGTCTATTTCTTTTCTTGTTTACGCTATTGCTGTCTGCTTTATCTTTCGAGCTAGCTCCGGTGTCATGAGATAATCATCTTTCACCTTTTGCTGCTACAAATTAGCCATTATTATGCAGCAGCCTGTGGACAAGCTCCTTAACTGGAAACGGACGAATTTCAGTGCCACTTGGGAAGAGGAGGGAAAAACTCTCTCCAGTTTCCTAGGCTTTTATTCGCCAAATCTGCTTTCCAGTAAGGTGCTTGTCTACAGGCTAGTTCTTCTTGTTATTATCTGTAAGGTTTCCACGGCGTTTAAGAAGTTTTTGAAGAAATACTCTTCCAAGATTCCCTTCCGATCACCGTCGTCTTCCAGTATGCTGGTTAGTCTTGGAGGAGAAAATATATTCGCTTCGTCCATTAGCAGGGTAAGAAACATACTTCATTAGCATGTTTAAAGTCTTATTATTTGTAGAGGTAGCTCATGTTAAAACAGGTATATGGCTCTTATTTAGAAACTAAATATGAATGAATGAATGAAGAGTCGTGCAGACAACAGACGTGCCCTCTTACAATACATTTTTTTTAACATTTGAACAGTAAGCTCGGACGTCAGCATACAAAGGCGCCATGGGCAGCCGCTCTCAGTCCATTTATGAGCTTACTGTATCATCCACCCAACGCATGATGTGAATGATTTGATGTGTGAACGGTGGTGTGGGTTCTTTTACGTCCCACAAGAACAAGATATGTGTAAGTGCAGTGGGACGAGACCTACGGTTTTTCGTCCTTATCCGAGAAGACTAGAAAGTCTAACCGTTTGCATATGTCATTACAAAGGCAGCACTTTCTTCTCATCTCAGTTATTTAAAGACCGTGAGTGTTGGTCCGGCCGGGGTTTGAACCTGTGACCTCCCGCTCAGCAGACCGGCCCTCTCCCAAATATAAATACATGTGGGTATTTTCTAACATGTCCATTTCCTTATATTAATATCATCTTTCTCATATACTTATATTGTTATTGCTTCGCTCTTGTTTGATTTTCTTTTCAGGCAACGGCTTACTCAAACGAATCATTCAGCTCAAAAAAGTCGTTTATGAAAAAACAGGCAGAAAGACAAAAGAATGAAAACAAGCTCTACGCACCTAACACACACATAAAAGTAAGCTACTACCTTTTAATTTGATTTTTAGGTATTGACTCGTGTCTGATTTAGAAGTCATATAAATGCGTGGTTTAAGTTGGTCAAATTACTTCCTTGGGAAAAAACTAACAAAGGCAAGCATGACTTTCGATCCAATCTAGCATTACTTACACTATTTACCAAATAAAAGCCGAAAATAGACCGACGTAAGTTAGTTGTTAGGTATGTGCGATAGTATGATATGATTTTGGAGGTACCACTCAGTCGGTAGTGGATCCTTTTTGTCTTTCAAGCCTTTTGAAGGGGTCCAATTAAATTATTTTAGCTACCAGAAGTCAGCTACCAGATACAGTCTCGCAATAACTACTTCGCACTTGGTTATTATGTCATATGTCACTTGACTTACCCAGAGGGGTACCAATGGGTTCGCCTGGCGCTACACTTTTCCCCCATTTTTGAAGCACTGTCCCAGTGCTGGTCCACTATTTTACGAATCAGTTCCGACTAATCCGAAACAGCATCAATTCACTCCGGGAACACTTCAGGCAAATCAGTCACCCAAGTTTCGTATCGACTGGGCTGTTTGACAGCCCACACCCTCCTGGTTATGGTCATCCCCAACAGAAGTTGTCAAATCCGCTCGAGGTTCAGGTTCCCCCACCGTTATCATCCGCAATGCGATAAGCATTCTGAAGTCTCGGGGAAACATCTTCCTCGTCTCCTTCCGTAGATTCTGTTTCGTCAAGCTCAACTTCCTCTCTCTCCTCAACCGGAGCTAACTGGCTGTCGTCGACAAAAATTGAAGAATCGACATCTGCTGTCTCTCTCTCCTGTTATCTTGGGCTCGTTACCTACCTCTGCCTTGTTGGAATCCATACCTCCAGTGGGGGTCCCAGGTAAGGCTTTAATCTGTCTGAGTGAACGACCTTGGGCTTGGGCTTACGGCTGTTCTGGATACGGTACACCACATCCAACAGCACTGATATAACAAGATAGGGTCCTTCCAATGGACAGTCAAGTTTGGCGTTTCTTCCCGTCATCCTTCGAACATTATGCAGCCAAACAGAACCATCAATAACGAATGATCTACCAGCAAGCCTTTTATTGTAGTTCCTCTTCTGTCGTACAGCTGCTTTATTCAAATAACGCCTGGGCAAATCATGCGCACCAGCCGATCTCTTTTGAACAGCTTGAGCATAGCCCGTCTAGAGTAATGATGCATCAGGAGGTCTCTCAGTTATGACATCCAGGGGAACCTGCAGTTCCCTACCCAACATCAAGAGGTTAGGCGAAACCCCTGTTGACTGATGAACAGTACCTCGATAGGCCATCATACCAGCTGGAAGATGTAGGCTGTCTATCTGGTCCTACTGGATCTTCTTCTTGAGAATGGCTAAAAGATCACCAACAGGTCCTTCACAATTCACAGGTTGTTCGTTGCCCTGGTTAGGGACATTACAATCTGAACACTCACATCAACAAAAGACAATCGTTTCTGTGACTTCCAACCCTTACACCACTTACAACGGACATCATAGGGTCTACGGGAAAGTACATCAGCATTAAGCTGTCGCTCTTCTGTTCGATACTGGATCTCGTAGTCAAAAGTACTCAAGAATTCAATCCAACGTGCAAGCTGTCCCTCGGGAACTTTGGCCAGGACAACGAAGAACAAAGGGCAGGATGAGTTCCAATGCAGAATCCTGTACTTTGCAAGAAAATGCCGATGTTGCTTATCAAACTCAACAATTACCAAGAGCTCACGACGGGTCACACAATAGTTCTTTTGGGACTTGGATAATGTCCGAATTGCAAACGCAGTGGGATTTTCCACCCCGTCCTGAAACTGTGAAAACACTGCCTCATGGTCTGTTGCGTCGGTGTCTAGCATAACCTTTCCCTCTCTGGTCGGGTAGGCCAGGACCGTCAAAAGCCAACTGACATTACGCTGTCCAAACAAATTCCGTCTTGGCTTCTGCTAGCTTGTACAGCGGCTTAGCTATGGTCGAGAAATCAAGGACGAATCGGCGGTAATAAGAGGTAAGTCTAAGGAAACCTTTGACCTCCTTGCTGTTTTCCGAGTTGGGCCAGGTGCGAAATTGCTCCTCCTTTCCAGGGTCTGCAGCAAAGCCTTCCTTTGTGACCACATGTCCGAGGTACGAAATCCGTTTCTGGAAGACAAAACACTTCTTTGGCTTAAGCTTTAGTCCTGCTCTGGCTAGTCACTCAAACACCTCTTCCAACCGCTCTAATTCTTCTTCAAATGTGCGTTCCATAATTATCGCATCTTCAAGATAGATCAAGCAAATCGTCCAATGTAGTCCATTCAAAATAAGCTCAATCAATCTGCCAAAGATACTGGGTGCGTTACAGAGGCCAAAAGGCATCATGGTCCATTCGAACAAGCAGCTTGAAGTTTCAAATGCTGGCTTTTCTGGATGTCCGCATCCATTGCCACTTGCCAGTAACCGGAAGGGAGATCCAAGGTTGAGAAGCATCGCCACCCAATCAAACCAGCTTGAAAATCATCAACTCGCGGCAAAGGGAAGACATCGTTTACCGTCTCTGCGTTCAGCTGGCGATAGTTTGTTTGGTTATCAGCACAACCAGAAAAGACCAGGGGCTAGACGATTCTTCTGACTTTCCCTGCTGTATGAGGTCGGTAAGTTGTCGTTCTATCTCCTCATGTTTACTTGGTGAAGTTCGCTTTGGTTGTATTCGTATTAGAGGTGCATTGCCGTTTCGATCCTGTGCTGGACCATATGCGTGGTGCCTAAGTCTCTGTCTGAAATTGAGAACACATGCTTGTAATTAAACAGCAACTCCTGCCGTCTCTCAGTTTCACTGTCAGTTAAGTAATTAGTGCTTCCCCTTAAGACCTTCGGTGGAGTCGTATAAACTGCTCCTTCTGACACATGCTCATTCATTACTCCAGCTTGGTCCATTGCACTCTTCTGGTTCTCTTCATTAAGCTTTAGTGAGGTGGCATCAATACCTGACTTAGCTAGGGCAATCACAGTCTCAGCAGCGAAGTGAAACACTTCATTAGAACGTTGAAAACACGTAAAGGGACCACTCCTCCTTAACATCAACCACAGTCCTTGCAACATAAAGTCCCTTTTGTTGCAAGTGTCAGTTTAAGCACGGTTCCAACAATCGCATGCCTGTTTGGGATGACTTTGAATTTAACTTAAATGAACGCTTTTGAACGATCACTGCAACGATCACCTCAGTGTTAGGCTCAATCATGGTTAACCGTCGAACTGTACATCTGGAACAAAGGAGTTGGTTTTTGAAATCCGAACAATCAAACATTTCGCCATTAACGAACACTTGATTTTCGCAATGTCAACACGTGAATCAACTTGTAACAGGAAGTCCATACCCAAAATGCCCCCACCCTTAACCTCAGCAACGATTACATGCATTTGAAACTCTCTGTTACCCAGGCGCACTACAACATGTCCCGTACTATAATTCTTTGCTTGCTGACCATCAGGAAGAGCAATGGCAAAATTCGCTGAACCTAAACTGAACTTAACTCTAGCAGGGAAAGAATTATTATAAACCTTGAACGACAAAACTGAAGGAGCAGCACCAGTGTCTATCAACCACATAACACCACATCCTCCAAGAAAGCCTGGCTAATAAAGGCCTCGTAATTTCTCATTAACATGTCTCTTTCATGGGTGTATCAGGACATGTCATTTCCTTCTTTAACGATGGCTGAGAGAATGCAAATAATTACCAGTGGTGGGGTGAACACCCCCCTGGCCCGGGGGCGACACCCTGCTGGAGTTTCCCCCGCCCGGGTTGGCTCGGTCAAGTGACTTGTGCTTTGGGCAGTTCCGACGATACTGACCAAATTCTTTGCAATTCCAGCATGGACCATTTCGATTGAAGTAACGTGAAGGAGGTTGGCGTTGCGGTGTTTAGAGATAATAGAGAGATTAAGATTCCTGTTTACGCCAAAGGGCAAACATCAGATTTAAGTTGAGAATTTCTCAGAAAAGAAAATAAGCAGATAAAAACTGTCCAGAAACTACTGTATAAAACTGGCCTGAAACTACTTATTTTTGGTTAAAGTAATAAACACTTAACGATAATTAAGCGAAAAACTAGGTCATGTGGTACATATTTACGTTTGCCGTTTGGCGTAAACGTGAATCTTAATCTCTCTAATGACTGGGAGAGCTGCTGGACCCGCTCAACTAACTGTTGTAGGGCAACTTGCTGCGTCCCACGACGCTGTTGTTGCGCCAAAATGGCAGACCGTAGCATGTCCAACTGGGCTTTAAACAAATCATGTTCTTTATCAACTTCATCCACGGATCGAACTTTCAGAGAGCTTCTACGCCCATCTCCACCCAAGAGACCAAAAAAGCCTTCAGTTCACAAGCCGGCTGGGAAGCGTGGTTTATCTCCACGCGATTTAAGCCTGTCGTCTTGATCCTTGAGTGCATCAATAAAGTGCTGGACGGCAAATCTTTCTTGAGTGTCCTGAGATATGCGTGTCCTGTGCTAAAGTGGCCATGGACCGAATATCTGCAGCAAGAGCTTGAGCACCTTCGTTTTCCAGTTGGCGACGGTTATGAAGACGCACTTAGTGTAAGTCACAATGTTTTTCAACACCACACCGAACCTCCAATTTGTCAACAATTTTTGCGTAATTTCGGCAATCGCTATCAGACATACCATTAAGTACCTTTTGGGCTTCTTCTCGAAGGCGTGCAGCAAGAAGTAAAGCAGCTTCTTCTTGGCTCCAGCCGTTAACAACAGAGCAACGCTCAAAGTGTTTCAAATAATCACTTAGCGACCGAGTACCGTCATAATCTGCAGGATTTTTAATAAGCTTGTGAAACTTTTGGCAGTGTGTAAATAGATAAGTGGAATAAGTATCCTGTTGACTCTCCGATTCGAACGTTTTTGCGTAGTGAAATCGGTGACTTCCACTGCTAATATTTACTGATGGATCTAGCGGCGATGCAAACGGGTTTGCTGATTGGCTTGTAAACGAGTTCTCCGGTTTAAAAGGATTAACTGGCATCAAACAACTCATTCCTTTGAACCCTGAATCCACATTGCAAACGGGCGAGACCACGGTATTAAACACAGGAAGAGACTTCGAATGCAAAGCAATGCAAAACGGTGAAGTTCAGTCACGCAAACCATTAAATTATCGCCATGGAACACACATATCTGTGAAGTTCGTATTTGTTTACCGCTGACACCAGTGTAACGCCATAATCTTCGGTTAAAACAGCGTTAAATGAACATCACATCTTTAATCTGTTATCAGATACAGTCTCACAATACCTACTTCGCACATGGTTATTACGCCGTATGTCACGTGACTTACTCAGAGGGGCACCCGCGGATTTGCCTAGCGCTACAATAATTTGATACTTATTATGCAAATCGTTCGTGCTAGATTAAAAGAAGCCCTTCTCATCAACCATCCATACATCTTGCATAGTTGTATCGGGCTTGGTTATGTTGAATGGAGCGTTCAAACGAAGCCAATTTCGTCATTTTTAGCATGTTACCCTGGAAATTTAAGTCAAAAAGAACCACAGGCTAAATATTATTGCAAAATGTAAAAGGCACGTTCAGGACCATTTTTTGCTTAAATATAAAGGCACACGAGGTTAAATTGATCTGAAAATCCAAATTTCGTCAACAATAAATCGCCCACCGGGAACGTTGGGTGACGCTGACTTATTCAAACCGGATATAACTTCATCCACCAACACACAACACTGTTCATGTTCCGACTGATCCAACAGGTTGTAGTCAACATTGTTGATCGAAGTTGGCCAATATGTTTAAACTGGGCTCAACAACTTAGGCCACAGCAGGATCGACCTGGCCAGACAAAATTAACTACTTTTTGGAGAGATAACATCTTTTGTCTGTTTGTTTTCTTTTTTCAATAGCCCCGGCTGCTAATGGTTTCTTGACTTTTATTTTCCTTTATTGCAGAAACAATGGAGGGTGATCAATGACTACTGACTCACTTACAACTCTCTTTGGATGATTGAATAGTCCGCGGTCTTCGAGCACTGTTTTACTAGCTTCATTTTGTTTGGGTATAGAGATAGACAGGCATAGACGTATAATTGGTGTAATTCCTGTACAGAAACAATTCTGAACATTTGGCTTTACAATCGAACTTTCCTCCATAAGGTTCAATGGCGTATGATTGCGCAGAGTCCTGAGTTAAACGTAGCAAAAAATAGTAGGTAAAACGCTGTTATCCTAGAAATAGATACCAACGTTTCGGTAACGCTGTTAAAATATCCAGATAATAATTGTTGCCTTCACACTAGGGACCAAAGTGTACCGAAGACCAAAGTTGAAGTGCACCTGATGTCAAGCAGACTTGAGATCTACTTTGGAAAGAAGTTTCAATAGATTTTCAGCCATGACTGCGCGCAGCTAAGACATGATAAGGGGGTTTTGTATAAAAGGTTATAAGGTTTCTAAACTGTTGTTTCAAATACTATTTCATCTGTTATTATTATTTTCTGCGGGGAGTACATTTTTAGGTTCCCTACAAAAATACGCTAAATCATTCATCTTACCAGGTTGACGTTGTTTGTATCTGCAACATGTCGAGCTGTAAAGTCCACATTTTCACTCGGAGTTAATTCTTCTTCACGTAATTTGATTTTGTTGAATACCAGTGTGCGCAACTGTTGTGACAGGCCGCTAATTAAAGTAAAATGGTAATTTTGTTTCGTTTGCGAGTTTAAATGCAAATTGCTTGCGAGCACAAGTTGGCATGCAGTTGAGTAGTTGCCTCAGAATTAGATCACAACGTTTTCCACAACGTATGATTTTCTACAAAAAGTCTGCTTGAAATATGCCTTTAAAATAAAACTGCTATAGTAAAACTATGGAGTCTTTTTAAAAAATATTATACATACAAAGGAAGAAAGATTTAATAGCTACATAAGGTGCATTCTGACCAACATTTGTCTGCCGTCAAGTGACCGGCTAAATCACTTTTCATAACTTTCATTTTAAAAATTTATCAATTTCAGTTAACTTTCTTAAGGCTATTGGTAATTTCGCTATAGATAGCGACCAAGATATTTTATAGCATGTTTACCAAAAGTTATCGTGTTGAATCTAGGAATCATAAAGTCAGAATTACCTAGATTATAGTTAGTGTCCGATCTCTGAAACGGCTCAGAAATGGAGACATTCCATTCTTAGCTTTAAACATCAAGTTCTCTTAACTTGATGCATTGTCATTAAATACCGCTCGCAAACGTTTCTCTTGCATTCTTTCCAATTTGCGCTTGTCGGATGCTCTTATGAATAACCGTACAATTAAACAATACTTCAATCCAGGAAGGATAACAGATTTAAAAAGACGCTACTTGGTCTTCTCTGGCTCCAGTTTCCTCATCTTCGTCAGAACTCCAATCTTAGAATTAGGTTTGGAGCACATTAACTGAACATGCTCACTAAAATTAAGTTTGTTATCTAGAACGACTCCTAATAATTTCAGAGAGTTTATGCTTTCGATCTCCTCATCATCAACAGTACACATATCCCCGATGTGTCTTTTGCCGTGGGAACTAAGAACATAGCTTGAAATTTATCTTTGCTTGATAGGAGGAAATTGCTTCTGTACCAGTCACTTACTATCACTGCTTCATTGTTTAAGGCTGACACGACATTGCTTTAAGTACTTCCCAGAAATAATAGATAAATTATAGAGATCTGTCAAAGAGGGTCCCAGTTCCTTTGCAGCTACAATGAAAGACAAACGTAGTTGGGAAGGTTGTAAAACTTAACAGTAGTCCATTTTAATCCTGAAAAAAGAGTTTTCTGTTTTGCTAAATATCTCCCGTCCCCCCTATTCAATGTTGGAATATAACAGAACAATTACGCGTATAAACATTAACGTTTTAATCAACATTGGGCCAGGAGCGGGGGCAGGAAGGAAAAGAAGAGGTAAAAAGGGCAACCTTCCCAACACTTTTGACGATGATTGTAGTTTCAGTACCCTTGATGGTATTAGGTCCCAACCAGTAGATTTAGAAATATTAAGATTTTCCAATGATTTTATAGTATCCTCAACCGTGATTTCGGTGAAAAAGAAAAGATCACAATTAGGCTGGTTGTGTTTAATATTGATCACACTAGGGTGCAATGTGAAGTCATCCTCAGAGAAAGACAAATTGTCTCTGCCACCAATCTCATCTGCCACAGTAGAGAAGTAACAAGCACGTTCTTCTGAGACAACGTTCTGATCATTTACCAGAGCTCCATTGTTATTTAAGGTTATGGCATCGTTTCCTGAAGACGCCTCTCCAATGCCCATCAAACGTTTAAATACTTTAAAAAATTCATGCTGTTTGAATTCAGTTATTCAGACTTCACTTTCAAAAACTGTCTGATGGCAACCCGTCTTTGTTTAGTAGCCATTGAAAAAGACGTTTTGCAAATTATGAATGTTTTTTATTACGCTCATCTTACAATAAATTTGATCTCTTTGATACATTTCACAAGGAGATTTGAACGTGTACATAAATAAAACGTAATTCAAACTCCTTCAGAAAGGAGTTCACACTAAAAGTACGTATCAAGTGCACTTCAAGTGCACTGAGGAGCCCTAGTGTGAATTTGTCTAATACAGAGGGTAGCCACCCAATAGACCAGTAGGCACGGGCCTACAAATTTTGGTTTGATAACTCTACCTGTTGTAATAAACTATGCGCTGTTGGGGTAAGTTAAACAGCTTAAGAGGTCAAAGTGTTGGTGAGGTCAGTGCGTACTAGTCATGCGTACAGTTGTCAAGATATGTGGAAATGAAAGTCAGCGAGGCCTACAAATAGTAATATTTACCATGAATGGAGAGATAATGATCTGGATAAATTTTAATATCCAGAGAATATTTTTCCCTGATGAAGACAGCATTGCCGAAACTTTTGAAGTTTATTCATAGATCAGCGCGGCGTTTTACCTACCATTGTGTGAGCTATGCACTACAAGTGCCGAAGCAACTTCGTGTTTTACCACTCAACGACAAAAGTATTCAGAATGATTTAGGTAAATCAAGATAACCTGTGAACACAGCCTTTCGTTGCTTCTGGAGACGCTAACCATACTATGTTTTTATACTATAATTCCTTACTTCTTCTGGATATAACTTTTCCCTTGGAAAAAAGTAACAACCTTGGCACTTACTGAATTCCCCATAATTGATTTTAAATGTGCTTAGCAAACTCCACATAAAGTGTTCGTTTTTTGAATCACATGGTCCAATTAATAAATTAAGATTATGTTCTAAGATGTCTAGTTTTACACAAAACTAATAGATTGCCTTTAAAATAAAGTTTAAATAAAATTGATTAAAGTACCGCAACAACTTTATAGTGCACTCACTCTATTCTCTGCAACAAAGAAATTTCAAGCAATGACCGTTTCACACGAGATACAAAACCGGTGCTTAGACGAAATACGAGTCAAAATTCTCCTTTGCTTGATTCATCTGTCATCACGAATATTAGACGTGCTAACAGATGAAATGTTCATCGGCGACGGTTCATTTATATCTAAAGGTAAAACGCTGAAGTCACTAAAACCTCTCGCATCGATAGGCTTAGCAAACTTTCTTCCCAAACGGGGTATCAGTCTCTGTCGAGCCTTAGGCTGCGACTTAGCTCCGCTAAATTTTTTTCTACCAAACTGACAAACGTTACTTAACATATGTGTATTTCGGTTGGATATCTAAAGTGGTACGCTTGGTTTTATTACTTGTTCTTCTTTGAATCATAAGCAAGCTGAGCACGCGAGCGCGTGTCCCGCAATAATAATTGGTTATAATTGTAAGCAGCGCGGAAACACACGCCCACACGGTGTTTAATTTTATTAATGTTTAGCCAGATTTCTAGTCTAACAGAGTTCCTTGAAGGCGAAGTTGTAGAAAAGGCAGCTTACCGTGTTAGAGCGTTAGTGACTGGCGCCTCTGAGGAAGCCGTATTGAAAGAGAGCTAAACAGCGAGCGAAAAGCTGAACGAGTGCGAATAGAGGAAAACCCACGATCAAACGGCGGTGGCAAGGTTGCACTCACAAAAGACGTGAACAAAAGTTTCAGATTGGCCGCTCAGTCCCCCATATCCCCCCTGTGAGCGTGTTTGTTTCTATATATTCCCGGCCAGATGTTGGGGCAAGGGCAAGGGGGTAACGAGTAACTCTTAAAGTACTTAACTTTGTAGCGCTTTAATTCCGAAATCTCAAAGTCCAAAATGTCCCTCTAGTCTAATGTGATCGATTAACACAAGAATGATGAAAAAGTACCGTTTACTACTGGTAAACAAAATGCACTACAGAACACCAGGTAAAATGTGTCCTTCTAGTGAGTCTCCAAACACACTAGCTAACGCCTCAGCCGATTTCTTTACCAACAAAATCACAAAAATTAGGGATGAGCTAACACCTGTGTCTTCAATATCTGATTCTATGATTGAAACCTACAGTGGAACCTCGATTTAACGATGGGCCAAGGGACTGAAAAAATTGTTCGCTATAACGAGGTTCTTTTTCATATATTTTACTATTATTGGGGTAACGAAAATCGTTCGTTATATCAAGGACTTCGATATGTACAGGTTCATTAAATCGAGTTTCCACTGTACTTCGTTCCAGTTACTGATGTTGAGCTCGCTAGATTCATGATAAAAAAATCTCGTACGAGTTAAAATCATGACATTGATCCAGTTCCAGCTTCTGTCCTAAAACACTGTATTTACGTGCTTCTCCCCACCATAACAAGGATCGTTAACCCTATCACTATCTAGCAGTGTCAGCCAGCTACATTTAAGATTACTGCTCTCAGACCGTCCCTTTACCATAAAGAGTATTCTGGTTTCCACCATATTTTGTATTTCTATCAAAAGCTATCGAAAAGACTGTTTCCACTGAACTAAGTAATTACATGGAAGAGAATAATATGGATGAGCTGTTGAATCTGCTTATAAAGCCAACTACAGTATGGAAAAGGCATTAGTAAAAGTCCAAAATGAAGTGCCTCGTGCCTTAGATGGCCAACAGTCTGTTATACTACTACTACCATTAAACCTATCCGCAGAATTCGACACCGTGGACCACGCCCTTCTGTTGACTCGACTCTCTCAGAGAGTTGGTATTAAAAGTACAGCGCTCAACTGGTTTTCCTCGCATCTATCTGAGTGGGGCCACATGTATGTGTCAATGGGGCCACATCCTGGCATCGTGATCTACCCTACGAGGTCCACAAGGTTCCATTCTTGGCCCTGCGCTATTTCTGATGTATAAAGCACCACTAGCAGACGTTATACACGATCCGAGGCTCCATTTTTACGCCGATGAAACCCAGGTCTACCTGTCTTCATGAGCGGAA
The DNA here is from genome assembly GCA_964035525.1 of Porites cylindrica. Classification (NCBI taxonomy): domain Eukaryota; kingdom Metazoa; phylum Cnidaria; class Anthozoa; order Scleractinia; family Poritidae; genus Porites; species Porites cylindrica. The sequence goes on from OZ037784.1 coordinate 12,106,803, forward strand.
CTGGCAAAAACGAGGATCGAAGCCTGCATATGCTTTAAATTGAACAGAAGTAAGACTGAGCTTTTAATTCTTAACGCGAAACATCACCCACCACCGCCTTTTGCCTCAGTTACTATTGTCATTGTCTATGAAAGAACATGTTAAGGAAATTTGCCTTCTTCCATCTAAGGAACATAGCTCGAATACCAAAACACTTGCCAGCAGAAGCAGCAGAGACCTTAATTCATTCCCTTGTGACCTCAAAAAAGGATTTCTGCAATTCAACTCTTGACGATGTTTCTAATCAACTGATACAATACCTTCAAAGCGTTCAAACCTCAGCGGCCAGGCTATTAACCAAGTAGCAGGAACACATCAAACCTCTGTTAAAACAGTTTTACTGGTTACCCGTTGAGTTCAGGATCCAGTGTAAAATCCTACTAATGACTATTCAATGACACTGCCCCTGCTTATCTTAAGGCTTTAATTCACCCGTATACACCAATGCGCAGTCTTACCTAAAAATTCATGGTCTTAGAGTTTTCTCAGTTGCAGCACCCATTCTCTGGAATACACTACCAGATAAACTCGGAGACCATTTGACATTTTCCATATCTTCTTTTAAGAAAGAACTTATAATATATTCATTTAGGAAAGCTTTTTAACATGTAAATTTATTATTGCTTATTTTAATCATTTATTTTTAACAATTCCTCTTTTTAGTGTGAAGCGCTAATGAACTTTACGGAATTAGCTCTATATACTGTTTCTTCTTTTTCTTCTCTTGTTCTTCTTCTTCCTATTCTTCTTCTTCTTCTTCTACTTATTATTATTATTATTCTTATAAGTGGGGCTGTCACGCGTGCGAAGCTCGCGTAGGACAGATCCACATACTCGTAGAATATGGTCAACCTCTTTTCGTTTGGTTGTCACGTGATTGACCGAGCGTACGTACGTACGTACATACATACGTACGCGCAGGGGGGGGGGGGAAGCTACTTCCCATACATTCTCTTAAATGAAATCCAAACGATGTTTTCCAAACGATCAGCAAGGGTCTTGCCAGCGGATTTGTGTACTGATCATGCGCATTAAGTCAAAAACCACAGATCAACGGTCTTGAGAAAAAACAAAAACATGGCAGTCGAAGGCGGGACTGTTTCTCACTATTATATTTTGGTAATTCGCAAATTTATTGATTTTATGTCGCTTTTCAGACATAGTGTGTGGTTTTCTTTTTCTGTTAAACAATTTCCCTTTGCAGAGTTTGGAATATGCAACATATAGCCCCGTATAGCTGCTAAGAACCGCCGAAGAGTTGTCAGAGCTATCGTGTTTTGCTGCAAACGTTAGGAAAGTTAAAGTCGCTTCAAGGTACAGAGATTTCAGTAGTAGTTGTGATTTGTTTTAGGATCGTTTTGGATTTAAGGTGTTGACTGATCGAAATAAACGAAATGAAATGTTATGAAGTGTTAATTTTTATTCAGCAATGATATATAGAGCAGTAAGCTCATTTTATAAAGCCCTCTTGAATATACTTGCTTCCGATAAATTTGACGCTTGCTCCAGTAATTTTTATCAGCGTCAAGTTATCCTTGCCCGGCAAAAACGATGTAACCTATAAATAAATCCATCGAGTGCGTTGTTGTTGGTTAAGATCTAGTACGGTTGCGTTTTAGTTTCCCCCGCATTTCAGTACCGAAAGACAAATACGATAAGCAAGAAAAACAAAGATGCATGATATGATTTTTTTAGATTTTTTAAGCATTTCTGATTTCCTCTGTCGGTTCGCTTCTTGCTTCTAAAAAGTCTGAAAATATTATTTTACTGTGGGAAAAATACTGTAATTATCCGCCAACCACCACGCTGAGTGACCGCTTTGCAAGTTGTGAGAACATCGTTTCTCAGTCCCAGACCTCGTCTCTTTCCCCCCCCCCCCCCCCCCCCCCTGCGTACGCGTCTACAGATTCCAAGGGTGGGTAGGGGAGACTATCAAAAGGAAGGGAGGGTTGTCTCAGGCGTGTCTTAGTAAATCTACATCTTTTACATTGGACATTCACAATATGGTCAATTGACAGCTGTCAAAACAGGATAGCCACTGATCAGTATCAAATGACCATATCGCGGGCTCAAGTGTCAACTCATCGAGGTGACGTGATTTATTTGGAAGCTGCCCACTGACCAGTTAATTGTTTTACTAGATCGCGATCAATGTTCAATCTAATACTTTCTAGCTTGTTTGGGAGCACAGGAAATGATAATGCACACATATGATTGGACATCAATGTTGTGAGCAATTGACGGCTGTCAAACCAAGGTATCCGCTGACAAGTATCACTTGACCGTATCGCGGGCTCAGGTGTCGACCCATCGAGGTCAAGTATTTTTTGGAAATTATCCACTGACAAGTTACTAGTTTTCTAATGCTCGCAGGCTCAAGTTTATTTTTTTTTTAATTGATCTGAAATATGTTCTGTCCTAAAGGAGTCCTTACATTTGCGTCCCTAAATAGCCAAAACGTTCCGTAATAAGCCAGCTGTTACCAACAGAGCCGCTTTTTGGATCACCTCAAGTCTCATAGTAACGTTAAGCGTTCCCGCGTCTTTCTCAAAGTATCGGACATAGCTTTTAGCCCCAATCACAATTGGCACAACCGTCACTTTCTTCAGCTTCCACAACTTTCGTATCCCTTCTCGAAAAAATTGGTAGTTCTCTATTGTAGTATCGCAGGCGGCTCATACGGGCCACTAATTAAACACGCTAGGAACTCTGGGACAATGTAAGGCTCGGTTGCTTAGGTCATTGAAAGCATGGCGGACATGCACACCAAGTTGTTGACAAGTTGATCTATTAAATTGGCGACGAGGATGGGATACAATGCCAAACGAAGGTGGAAAGTATAGGCAACCGATGAGGTCTACCTGTACCGAGTAACCGGGGAAAAGTCATCGAACCCTACTGCAGCATTGCAGGTAAATACAATCCCGGTCAGAAAAACGAATTGTGGAATACAAGTTTATTGTCTGATTTAAATTATAATTTTATTAATGGGAGCTTCGCTTTTAGCCCTGGCTAAATCTATATATTAATTATTATTACTATTTTTATTACGGAGATTATCTGATGGCTCGATGTTTGATCGATCAAGGATAGTTAAGATAGGACCAAAATGCATCGGTGGGGATCCCCATGTATTTTGGGCGTTAACATGGGCGTTAAAACCATGCTCCTTCTGGGACATGATTAGATATTGCAAGTTCCTTCGCTCTGACCCAGGCCTTCTTCGGTGGACAATATGCTCTGGACTCTTCTTGCAGTAAGTACGCGCGATTGACAATAATGTTGCAATCAGCGTCAATTTCTGATAGCTGAGATATTTCAGATGACAAATCTTCGTCAAGGTCTTGCTGAGGAGTAACGCGTTCTTTCTTTTGTCTTTTTCTTGTAAGCAGCAGACACAGAATACAAGGCAAGGAAGAAGCAAGTATAGAGATTATGACAATCACTCCTATCTCTACTGGGGTAAGGCCTGGCTTTAATTCCCTGTCCTTCCCTGACGGGTTGTTGAAAGTACTTTTCGCTAAAGGATAAATAGACGACAAATTAAGTTGGTTGTTTCTGCCACTCCATTAATCATTGTCAACGAAGATTAAACATTACAAGAACGAAACGAAAAAGTAACGTATACATATATGGGTAAACGTTTTACGCGATACCTCAACTGGTCAAACTACCCATTTTTTTCTGGTGTAAGGTGTTGCTAAATTACAAGAACGGGCAGTTTGCAGTCACGTGGCCAGCATCTATTCAAATTTATTGGAACAAAAAAGAGAAGACCTTTACATAAAAAACAAGTTCAATTTTTACAGGATTTGTTTGTAACACCAATATGGCCGTCGTGACGTCGTGTAAAAACGCTCTATGAAAGGTCTCAGCTGTTTGTACAAAAGAGATTATCCTGTTTGTTTCTTCTCGGGTCCGTAGTGCCAACTGTTATCCTATTTTGGTTTTATAGGATACACAGATATCACACATATTAGGTAGACTCGACTACACCTCACCTGTTATTGCCCCCATTGTACCATCACTACCACCATGCGTTGTTGTCTGCAAGGAAGTTTGAAATGCCTCTTTTGTTGTAGCTAGTGTGCATGGATAACATAGAAAATCGAACGTTCCACGTGCGGAGATGTTAATGACGGTCAGGTTCTTTTTTGTAGTTTTCCCCTCGGCAAGGGGAATGTGGAGCGATAGCTCGCCCAATCTAACAGCTCTTTTGAGTCTTTCTTTAAATGCCTCCATTGGATACAAGTGTGTGTAACCCTCGTTACTCAAAGAGAACGTAACTGATGTCTAAAACCGGAGAAAGACCGTTTATTAGCCTCTGTTACTCATCTCAGGCGAACAGTAAGGTTACTTTTACTTTCTTCTTCTATTTTTTCCTGAACGCAAATATTTCAAATTAGCATGACATCACTGGATGCCACTATTGTGAAGAATCACCCTTCACGTTTGTAACCAAATGACGTTACAAAATACAAAACTGTAGCAAGCGGGAAATGCCAAAACAGACGATTTTTTATCAATATATTTACTGAACTCGTTTCTGTTACCTAATTAAAAAAGAGTTACAAATTGGTTTCTTTTCAAATATTTTAAGAAATAAACAAAAAAGAAAAAAATGTCTGATTTATCTTACCTTGTTAAAATGTAATCGACGGATTCGTGTTACCAGTGATTTTCCCAGCAACACGTTCAGAGTATACTGCAGTTCAGACTCAATGTTGTAACTCATAGCAAGGGATTCCTCTGGAAGACCACTGTCCAGTGTTAAGCAAATGATCAAACTAACAAGATAGAAATTAAACGGAAGTCACGTAATAAAGTACACTGACTTGATTAAGACTCGAAAGGACGCAATTAAAGAGATAAAAGCCAGTTTTAGGGGGCGGAAACGAACAGGCACTCATTGTAACAAGTTATGTTGAGTAACATAAATTACCATCTCGACCTTACACCGGGTCATAATGAATATATAAATTACTTATAACATTTCTACAGCCATATAGGCACTAGCCAGTTACGGTAGATTTCGTTTTTAATTACTCTGTTCAGTAATTCTGGATGCTATATAATAGTTATACTAGGGCGGATTTGTGATCTTGTAGAGGAAGACAATTGTCGAAGAACTAAGGATAACGGAAAAGTATTGAAATTATGTTTGTTGTTGTAACTGTTTGCAATAGACCCTTCCGAGGATTTTTGTAGTTTGATAAGAACCAGATAGGGAATATCCATCGAGACTGTTGCTCGAGTGGAGTCTGAATAGATTAGAAGACAATGCTCCACGCAAAGACGAGAAATTTTACAGACGTCTGTATGGTGGGGCCACCAAACAAACGTCTAGCTAACTCGTTCTCGTCAAAGGTTGAAAAAAATGGGGTTTATTAGGGAGGTTAGATGTACTAAACACAAGCAATAAAGGCACGATAGTGAACATGACTGCCTTCAGTTTATAACTTATATTTCTGTTCAAGTAGGCGTCATATTGATCATGATTGATCATGCACGCGAATGAAAAATATAAGCGACACTTGTAAAAAGGTCTAAAGTTAAGTGTGAAAAATTTTCAGGCTGAAGCTGATTCTGATTACAATTTATTAATTAAGTCTAGCTTTTACTTGAACCTATGCAGCAACCATCAAAGCTATTGTTTCAAATGGCCCCTGAATAGTTTGTAATGTAGATCAACAAGAGTGCACTACTACTCACTCCGTGAAGTCCTTTGGACTCTTAGCAATGTAAACTTGAGGTAGATCCGAATCAGATCCAAGCCTTATTTTACCTTGCCTTGCCAACCATTGAATATTTTGTTGCATTCCTTTGAGATCACTACTTACGCTGGTTGCAAACAACTTGAGTAGTATTCCATCCTATTGTATAACAGAATGACGTTTTATTCCTTACAAGGCAAACTTAGGAAACAAGAAAGTAAGGATGACCAGCAGCAACGTATAGTACGTGCAGTAATCACAACTTTTACTGGCTCAAATATACGCAAATAGGTTATCGAGCTTATGAATGAGAAATTGGGGGAGGGAGTCAGAGTAAATGTATAAATGGAAGATTGCCATATTTGTTGTTATTTTTTCACGTCTAGTTTAAAGATAACACTTCGTAAAACAAGTTACGATGGACTTACCAGCGCAATAAACTCAATTCAATAAAAATGCGACACAAACACAAGCTCTAAATTCAGATTCTATCACGTGACTACAGGGGAAAGGAGAAACCATGAGATAGCACAGCGAACACGCCAGGTCATTACACAGTTTGCGCTGGAAAGCTAGGTTGTCTTCGTAAGTGTCACACAGAAACTTTGCGAAATAGCCAGGGAATCACAAGAGACTTACATAGGAAGCTTCGCATTCACTTGACAAGTCAACGTACTTCACCTAAATATAAACGTTAAGGATTCCCAGTGGAGCTTTAACGCAGTTAAAGCAACGTACATTTGTGCATTTTGCGCCGCAAGAACACACGTGTCTTCCGTCCTCGGAAGTTCTTTTCGGCGACCAGTCCAAACTGACAAAAGACATCACTGACGCCAAAAGGCCTACCAAGAAAGTGTTAGACGAGTTCTTGCCACAGCAACCACTATAATAATGTTAGTGGTCGAAGGTACTTTGGGAATCAAAACAGCCGTTTTAGCCCATAAAATATGCACTGGACGTGATTTTCTGTCGATTTTTTTGTAACAATTTTTAGTGATTTTTCGGCTCAAAAAGGATAGGGCAGCCAAACAGTAACTTCAGAGGTATGTTAATATGATGTTGGTAAATTTATGTACACTCTTACTACCTTTCAAGAGGAAAAACTGAAAGAGTTTCTACCCTCGTGGTGTGATATTATGTCTGACCGAAATATACCACAATACGTGCGTGGGGTCAATTTTCATTTATGGGAGGGATTTCCCCTAGCCAGGGAACTTCCCAGCCAAGTGTATTCAGTGCCCAGCAACATCATATCCTTGAACTTGAAATTCAAACCATTCTTGAAAAGGAGGTTATCAAGGAATCTGGTACTGGACCAGGTGAATTTATTTTTTTTAAGGTTTAGAGTGATTGATCTTTTCGAATGATCCCTAATTTAAAACAATGAAATGAGTTTGTAGCGCACCATCATTTCAAAATGGACACGTCAGAGATCGTAATAAGGATGATGAAACCTGGGTGCTACATGGCATCTGTGGACCTAAAGGGTGCCTCTTACACAGTACCAATACACCCTGAGCACCAGAAATACTTGAAATGTCTATGGTGTCTAATGGCACCCTCTACCAATAGACTTGCTTACCTAATGGTCTTTCCAGTGCGCCTCGCATTTTTACGTAGTTACTAAAGCCTGTTTATTCAAGTCCACATAATCAGGGCCATCTGAGCCTAGGTTATATTGATGACTCCAATTTGCAAGGAGACACGAGTGAAGAATGCAGACGCAATGTCATGAACACCGCATGTTTATTTACTAAATTGTGGTTTTATCTCCATCCCTTAAAATCTGTGTCCATTACTACCCAGATTTTGACTTTTCCGGGATTCGTTTTGAGGTCGGTAGAAATGACAGTATACCCCACTCCTGAAATGGTAGAAAAGACAGTTCAGGCCTGTCGGCAGTTCCTTTCTAAAGGAAGAACTTAAATTTTAGAGGTGGCCAGGCTAATTGGCATTATAATATCAAATCTTCACGGAGCTCAATTTGGCCTACTACACTGAAGCATGACAAACCAACGCTCTTAGTGCCAGTGATAGTCCAAGTACCTAGGATGTTATCATCCTCCATATTTTAACGAATAACTGGTGGATTGCAAATATACCTTATGTCAAAACAAGCAAACTGCAATCTACACCTCATATGATTATCCAATCAGATGCATCCAAAAAGGGGTGGGTGACAGGGTTTGAAGGGTCAGAAATTGGAGGAAGGTGGACCCCCTGTGAATCATCTCGACACAAACCTGCTAGAGTTACAAGCGGAGCATTATTTGCCCTCCAGTCATTTGGGGCCCATGTCAAAAACTACCACTGTGGCCTATGTTGATAACATGAGGGGCGACAAATCCATCGAAGTGGATAGTTGAGCCCAAGAAATTTTGGAATGGGCTATCAAACGTGACAACTGGCTTACAGCAGTTCACACTCCTGCGAAGTCAAATGTAGGTGTAGATTAGCAATCACGCAACTTTTCTGACAAATATGATTGGGCTTTAAAAGACATTTTATCAGAATATCCTGGGCTTAACATAGAACTGTTTGCAACAAGGATCAATAATAAATTTGACACATACTGCTCCTGGAAACCAGATCTGTACTTCAAAGATCTGGAAATGATTCAACAAAATTTTCTGCACATAGCACTAGAGTGGCTTCAGCCTTCAAGGCCAAAGAGAAAGATGTACGTTTAGATACAATTCTTTCAACAGTTGGCTGGCGCTCAGCTGAAACCTTTCAGAAGTTTTGTTCTGTACAGAAAATAGGTGGACAGTATAGCCGCGAGGCCATTGTGGTGTCCTCCCAGACTGGTTTATCATAAAACTTTTGAAAGGTTTCAGCTGAGCGCCAGCCAACTGTTGAAACAGCTGTTGAAAGAATTGTATCTAAATAAGGAAGTCTAGGAAGGTTAGTAAGTAAGGTTTATGTTTATACGAGAATAGGTTTCTTTTTATGCAAATATTTGTGCGGTACCACAGGCCAGGATATCGTATTGCTATCTTTGAACAACTCTTTGTTATTTCAGGATTTATATATATTACTGTGATAAAGTGAAACTTTTATGAATACACTGTTGCCTGTTGTGGGTGTTCAAGGCTTTAAAGTCTCATGGGATCACCTGTCTCCTATAGTCACGTGATAGGACAGGAAAATTGCACGAGACGAAATTTGACGTAAGATTGAGATTCTATCACGTGACGTGAGGAGGGAGGAGATCACATGCCCGAACCCTTTTGTTCCCTCCCATGGAACATTGCTTCTGAGCGCCAAATACCTTTGAGTGAATTTGGGCTTTATTTGGTACTCTATGTCCCCTTCACACCCACACATTTTGAAGAATGACTTGGCGCGTGCGCTGTGCTATCTCATGTGATCTTCCCCTCCTCACGTCACGTGACAGAATTTAAATCAAACTTCAACTTACAGGTAAGTCTCGTTTAATTTTTCTATCCTACGATTGCGACTAATGTGGCAATAAATATACCTAATTGTGCTGTTGTTGATGGTCAGGGCTACTGCTAGAATAATATCACTTCTGCGGTCCCTTGCGGCTACATTACCTTTTGTAGTTCTAAAACTTCCAAGCTTAGCGAGGTCATACTAGAAACGAGATTCAATAAATTTCGTTTCAAAAGGAACTTGACAGCGACATTTTGAACAGCTGACAAATTTTGAAAATTGTTGCAAGGAAACAGGACAGCAATCGACAAACTGAAAATAAAATAAAAGAAAAGTCTGTGTGTTTATAGCAACTTACCAGTATTTCATGAACCTCTCTCTATTTCGGTTGTCTTAACTCTAACAGTCACAATGGTTATGAACCAAGAACGAATACTAAAATTTAGGAGGTCTGGCCCGTTTCAAACGTCGAACTGTTCATTCATTAAATAAAATACCTTATGTCGCCTCAAATGAATTGACTTTGGCATTAATCAAAAATGTGTCGAATCCAACGCACTTTTTGAATGCTTGATAAACTGAGCAAACAATTAGCTCTAGCGTGTTCATGAAACTACAGGTACTAGGAGACATACATTAACATAATTTTTTATTAATTAGATTCGCCCCGTGTGGAGGGTTACAGCTAATTCTTTGAAGAAGTATCCTCAGTCTTCTGTGATACTTATAAACACTGTTCAATTACTTTCGCCTTTAGTCAATTTTAAATGAAAATTGGTCCCAAACAATTTTGAGGCGGAATAAAATAGGCAACGGATCTATATTGACTGTGGAGACGTATAAGGTAAAACAGCCAAGCATCAAATAATGCATTATTACTGGGTAAACGTATATACATATCATGTTTAACTATGGTTTACCTTTCGCCTGTTCTACATTCTGAGTTGCATGATTTCTTTGCATTTAAATTGCACCAGTGACAACCTAAAGTGTTTTCGCATTCATCCATGTCCAAGCTAAAGGAAGAAAAGAAAAAACTGAATGTTGTTTTATACGATGAAACCTGGCATTCAATTTTTGGCCCCTTCGCAGGAATGTGGAGGCTAGAAGTCTCGAAAAATAAATTCAAGAACAAAAACATTTCACTTACAAAATAAGAAAATATGCAATATATAATTATACAATATAGGCACATAATCAAAGAATATACTGTCTCTTGATTATGATTTTGAAGAAATATTTTATGATTGACCACCGTACGACAAGAAAAATTAATTAAATCGAATTAACTAGCTTTGATTAATTTTTAAAAATACAGTTAGAATTAATTTCATTTAATTGAAAGAGGGCCGTTAAATTTTTCCTGAATAATCTTACGCCTATTGGGATGTCTTGCTTACAAACCGTAATAGACGCTCTAGTGATGCACGGAAAAATTCCTCACATTGATATACGTACATTGGCAGACATTCGCGAGCACATCTTGGTACGGCGGCGAGTGCATTCTTGAAAACTGCCTCTTCGGCCTCTGTTCCAAACAGCGGGGATGCTGGCACTAGTAAAGTTACAAAATTTGTTCATAAAATCCGTCTGTTGATTCAAAAAGAAATGACGGAGGGCAAAAAATTTTTTTAATTTTTTATTGCGTACTCACAAGGACAGGGTATCGAGGTCCACAGCTTTGTTACGGAATCTTCACATTCGTCGTACGACATTTGACATTTACAAGGGCACTGAAGTAGTAATTATTAGCAAGTCAGTTGATCCAATATCATAAGCTTAGCTATTCTATTTTAATTTTTAGAAATAAAACTGTCCCTGATTAAGGACTATTTTTGTTTCACTTACATAGATTTCAAAAATTCGCAAACTGTCCAATTTAACTGTAGGACAGTTTAGACAGTTTGTCTGAGCCAATCAAATCCGATAAAATACAATACTAGGTAATAATAAAAACAGGCAATCAGTGTAAAGCCCTTTGACAGAAGTGGCCGACGTCTTGGCTCAGTTTTGGCTGGAATTTTCTCCATCCAGTTATTTCCAAATTAGACAGCATGTTGAATACACTAATCACTCGACTTTTTTAATCACTGGTACAGTATTCCTTAAAAAAAAAATAGTGTGCAAGACTAACCTGACACTTAAAAGTCACATCTGCAGAGCAAACGTTACAGGCTTTCCCACAATAACAGTCCTGTAAGTTAAACAGTAATGAAAGATCATCAGATGCATACTTTTTCTTTTTACCGGATAAAAGTTGTCGCAAGGTTCCATTTCTTGCGGTCAAATTTAAGGCTTAGCGTGGTCAAAATTTACTACTAGAACTTAATGTGTTTAAGGCTCATAAAGATCACGAAAGCGTGTTGTTTGGCAAGTACGGATATTATTTTCAGTCTATCTTACGTTCGAAATACAATCAACATATCCTATCCCTTATTTCAAAAGTTTCCAGAAATTATGCAAACTATTGGTCAATGCTTTTGGGCGGCTCCCTTGCCTTAACATCAGCCATAACATCATGGCTCAATTCAATTCAAGTCCATCTGTTTTCTCACTGAACTTATTACTTATATTTATATACGTTTCTGTTCAATTAATATTGAGGTTGATTATGGTACCAACAAGTGTGAACAATATTCGATATAACGACATAACAAGGAACGTATCAGAGCGCCTCAAAAACTATCGAACTTGTCGATTGTAGACTGTTGAAGTACATGCAGATAATGAAGAACTGCTATCAGAGAGAGTTCGGAAATACCCTGTCATATACGACAAACCCTTGCAAGAGTTTAAAGGCACTGTACAACGATACTGCGCATGTGTGAGTTGTGACAGTAGCTGATTGTTTCTAAACCAGTCGGAAGCGAAGTAGAGGCACGCAAGGAAATTTACATAATTTAAATTCATCGTTGGCGACGCAGGAGTCTTCCGGACATTTAATTCGATTTTGTATATCCCCATGATTTATATTTATTCTCTGCTATTCCTCAGATATATGTTGCAGCCTATGAGAATAAAATTTACAACCCTGTTCTGCTTTGAAACAAACATTTACCTACGTGTGTACCCACACTGGCAAACCTTTGTCTCCGATCAGCAAATGAAATTTGTAAACAAGCCTTACTGATCTCTCTGTCCCGGGCTCAGTTCACCCTGTATAAACTTAGAAATGCCTGCAAATAGCGCCAGACCAGTAACCAAAACACACAGCATCGGATAAGGCAATTTTTTTTGCTAAAAATGCCAGCTGAATGAGCATTATGAATAAGTCATGCAGTCGGTTAGCGTGATAAGCACTTTGCATGAACACTACCAGCTGAAAAACGTAGCAGTGTTTGAAAATGTGTCTTTAACAGCGCTTCAGCATAAAATGATTTTTTTAAAACAGTAGCTACATAACGTATAAAAGTAAAGAAAACCGCAAAATTGAGCATAACTTCAATTGCTCATCATCAAATGAACAAATTCCTTCACGTTGCGTTGGGTGTTCCACAAAACAAGTTAACGTTATCGAGAAGAGCAGAGTGTTTTCCGCCCACGTGGTCAGCATCTACATAAAGAAATCAGACTATAAACAGAATATTCAGGTAGCAATTTATCTTTAAAGATCAATTCTTAAACATATACGCTCGTACCGCAAAGATACAAGGAACATTTCAAGCGTACCACATCGATGAAGATCGCACGGGGTGTTGTTGGCCCCGCAGGGATTCGCCCAGAGGCGAAATCCCGAGGAGGCACCCTAGTAACTCGCGCGTATATTAAGGAAGTACTTACAGTTCAAATATACAGTCAGTATACTAGAAAAAATCTCGATTTGCTCGAACTGGGGCCGCGAGGAATCGGTAGGTAATGATGACGTTTCTATTGTTTGCGCCCGCAAGTACGAAATGGTTAGGATGACGTAAAGACAGAAAATCCCGAAGGGACCGCTCAGGTAGATTTTGTGACATTTATTGCGCAGTCACACTTCGATACTCTTTTGCGTTACGCAGTGACATTCTGTGGAGCAGTTGTTTTGAAAGTTATGGACCAAAAGACATTCGTTAAGCGCAGGAGAGGTTATAAGGTGCGTTTAACTGTGTATATATAAACACTTGGAGAGTTTGCCAGACACGAGTTCACAAACCTTTGATTTATATTGGAAACCTTGCCAGACACTCTTTCTTTCTCTTTGACCGGATTAAGACTCAGCCCCAAACAAGCAAGACGAGTGAACAACAGCTACCTTATCACTAGCAGATTGATGGACATTTACACAAATTCGCCGACAAGCAAATTCTGTGCTGACTTATTCCCTGCTCACAGATGTCCTTCCGTTATATAGTTTCAAGTAAGACTAGAATGCGCTGGCGTGAATCGATCAAGCGTCCAGTTAATTTCTAAGGCTTACTTTCGGCAAATAAAATGAACTGAACGTAAAAAGGGAAAGAGAAATAGCGAAAAATTCAACTTCTAATTAAATCTTTTATTTATGGTTTAGAATAAACTATTCTCGAAACTGAGAAGAAAGCTGTGTAAATCGAGCTGAAACTGTGCATTGAACCTTGCGTTTCCTGTATTTATCTCACCTATTGTATGGAATATGTGTGAAAATCTTCATTATGAATCGGTATATTTCAAAGAGCTACACAACCAGCAAGAATACTATTGACCGACAATATACAGAACGGGGGCAGCTGTAGTGTCAACTATTACTAGTGTACTTTTGTTCGGGTACAACAGGATTGGAGTCATAAATCAAACCCCTGTTAACACTTTTCATGTTCGATGGATTCTTTCCTTAAGCCTCACACGACTTCCTGTAAAACAAAAGATTGCTGGGTTTTCTCCTTCTAATTCCATTCAGTGACACGAGAGACTAAACTGTTGCAGAAGATCGAGTGTCAGGTCGCTAAATAAAATCAGTTTCACTTGCCGTATACCTGCCAACTCTCACGCCTTAGGCGTGAGTCTCACGCCGGCTCACGCCTGCGGGCCAATTTCTCACGTCTGATTGAAAAATGTGAGTTGTTGCCGTCCTGCTTGAAACAATTTCCAAAAATATGTTAACTCAGACCCATGTAAGGAACGAAAACCATGTGTAAAATGAATAAATGGCAATACCTTCCTCGCGATCTCTGATTTTTGAAGTGAAAAGTACTGGGAGCGAGCTCGCCTTTGGCAGACTTCGGAAGTCTTCGGAAGACTTCGGACTTCTTCGGGAATCTTCGGAAATGATCGAGTCGTCTTCAAAAATCCCAGCACTCCCAGGATAAAAATCTCACGCTTATATCTCAGAAAAAGTTGGCAGGTATATTGCCGCTGCATCCCATTTATAGTAAGTCCACGGCCGTATCAAGGAAACCAGTTTTCAACTTTCATTATACATTTATCGTTTAAGAACTATCCGGTAAAGGTAGATCGTTTACTAGAGAATGTTTTAGACAGAAATGAAGGCCAGATGACGAAATTAAACGCCACATTTGATCCGTTAGTAGCAACACTGACAACAACAAATATGGCTTCGGACATTTCTCCGCGATAACCTCGAATTTCTCGACAACGCTTGCATGGAAATACAAAATATGGAGGTTAAAACTTCCAAAATGGACCAGATAGCTCTTCAATATAGCCTGATTTTGAAACGATTACTTCGAGTCGTTTTTACTCCCTCAATAACGACATTGCTGAGAGGAGAAAACGACTCGATGTAATCGCCTGAAATTCGGGCTACTCATTAATGCCGATGTTATAGCTTTCTCAGGCCTCTCAGGGTCAATGGAAGAGGACTTCTTCACCGAAAGCCAACTTTGAAAAATGGTTCGCCAGACCAGAAATCAAAATGCTGCTCATGCGCAGAAGCATGTCATGGTCCCTTTAAAGACCGTAAAATAAAGAATAATTATTTTTTCGCGAACGGTTTCTTATTTTGAAGCCTTTGTTGACGTTGTCGTCTCAGCCAATAAAAGACTAACAAAGTAAAGCCAAACGCATAAAGCAGATTCGCCTCCGCCATCTTTCTTTTTTTTCTATTTTACTCGAAATTACTTTGATCATTATGTTTACTAAGCCATAAGGATACTGACGGCAGCAAAAACGTCTCTTATAAACTGCATTCCTTTTTTTTTTAATTCATGGTTGCTATTCTGACTCAATTAGTGAAATATAGGCGAGTTTTTCTGGAGTTGAATTTTTAGGAAGCATCACAGTCACACAAAAAAACACATCAAAGTCTCAAAAAAGGAGGAAAAATTTGCCGTCGAGTGTTAACGGCTCTATCAAGCGTCAAATTGGAAAGTTTACGTTGTAGTCGTGCATTGACGGCTAAGAAATATACAGAAAAGTGTGATGCACGTATGTTTTGGTTATTAAATCTATTGCTTCTTTTGACGTCCCCGTTGCCGTCGCCCTTGTATTTGCTTACACTCCCTGATGTCGACAGTATGAACCAGGATTTACGCAGTCTATTCTTAGAATCTAGTTTTCAGATTTGGATTTTTTCTCTTTTAATTTGGAGAGTCGTTTATACAGGATTAACCTCAAGATCTCCCCTTTCGAGAGGTAGTTCCCTTTGTTATCTTATTCCTTGAATAAAATATTGTTATTGTTATGTTGAGTCTATGCACTGTCACTTGGTCCCTTCACCCAGCTGTCTGTATCTACCCATTTCTTCCATATCTATGTAAAATATGGCTTGAACGTAACGAAGTTTGATCAGCAACTGTTTCCAAGTCAGCCGCTACACGCCCTCTAAGGTCGTTTTTATAGCCGAAGAACGCTTTCGCAAAACCCCGGTATGAGTAAGATTTTTCCAACCGGCTTTTTGTCAGTCCTACGGGTTCAGGTGGATGTTACTCATAAATGATATGGAGGAGGACTACAAAGACCGAAGAGGATGTATCAATGTTAAAAAAGCCGGCAGTTAAGTCGTACTGCATGCATGTAACTTATCCAGGTAAAGAGAGGTGTAGTTCAAACCATGACGTTGCTAAACACTTCGGTTTTACAACAGAGCGACTTTAATCAAAGTTTCGCTAACTCTGAAATAGTTGTTTTCTTGTTCTACAACATGGCGTTAAGTTCGGGAAGTCCAAAGACTTAAGTCTGATGTATAAAGTCCTTTGTCCGATGTTCGTCGTCGATTGTCCGTTTATCCACGTCCATTGACTTCTTAGTCCAGTCAATCTAGGCATTTTCGAGGCTCAACATCAAACTAATTGCAACAGAATTGTTTTCAACGCCATTTAAGTAAGGGTGGCCTATCTAGCAAGATACTAAAAATCCGCCAAAATCCGTTCGGCGGAACATGTAAAAATTAAGCGTTAAACATTTTGAGCTTGTACCACAAGGGACCCACGTTAGTTGAAATTATACGGTTAAACAAAAAATGCTCAAAAAGTGTTTGTTACTTTTATGGAAAAGTGAAAGAAGAAAGAATAACTGCTACCTAGTTTTCGCTGCTAAAAACGGAGTGTTTCTTTTTCCAGAGGGGATAAATATTAAACACGGTTGGCTTTTGCACAGGAAGCCCATGTTCCACTCAAGGAACCCTATAACAACACGAGGCTTTCAAAGTAATAGAGTGAACTGTTGGCTGTAAAACAACAATAAATTTAGTCATAAGGCTTCAAATCTGAAAAATGAAAGCCGTTACTTAATTATTAGCTTTTAAAAGATATCCTTTTTATCAGATTTCTGTTAGCCGCAGGGGTAAGAAAAATATATATCAGAGCTAGATTTTTGAATAACGTTACAGCCAAACAGAACTCTCCCCTCAAACAGGTTTTTTTTTTTTCTTTCAAAAAACTATCTCCAAAGAAGTCAACATAAAAACTAAGAGTGCAGCCATCGTTCTTTTTTCTTCTCCTCGTTTCTTTCTCCTCGCTCTTTCTATTTTTCCTTTCCTTGTTCTTTTCTAGGAGGACTTTTGGGCTCATTCTGCCTTCGGCTTTTGGTCTTTTTCTTAGGGAAAAAACTGCAATTTTCCTTTGGTACGTTTTCAAAAATCCAGCAAGATAATGCTTTGCCTTTTACGCTTACCTGTACATTAATTTTGTGTACGTACCAACATCATCAAATATACAAGTTCCACTTTTTCGAAGCTTTTCATTTTCTTCTTGTTAAAAGTGAATTGGAGAGGAGGGGAGGATAGTTTTACTAATTCTTTACGACGCACAACAATGCAGAGTTTTTGAACAGGTTAAGCTCCAATGCCTATGAATTTGATGAGAGGGAAATGCCTTTTCATTAAAGGAAAAGTGTTGTTACCTTCGCAAAAAAAATTATAAAGGTTAACGGAACATTCATCGCATAAGAACTTTGGTTGTAGCAAACGTTTGTTTCAAGAAAACGAAATAGTATAATAGGGAAGCTGGTTTTTAAGGGAAAGATTAACTCTGGGTAGCCAAAACAATGCGTACAAAAATATCTTGTAAGAGTTTATGGATTAATGGAAATTCCCTACGCAGAGCATAATTCACACAACTCAGTCAGAAGGTTAACATGCAGTTAGATGAAGTGTTACACAACGCTCATCCGAAGAGAAACGTAGGTTCCGCAAAAAGAGGTGAGCCATCAGCAGCTAAGTCAGGCAAGCCCATTAACGAAAAAAAACTGGAACTGGTCGAGGTTTAGGGTTGTTCTCAGAAAAAAAATGCAAGGAGGGAAAATAAATGCCTTTAGACCACAGAGCAATTAATCTTATTTATCTTACCAAGAAATGAAGAGCTGCCGCAGAAAATAGAATTAAACACACAGATACACTAAACTAAATCTGAGCCTCGCTACAAGAAAAAGATAAAAAACAAGAACAATCACACTGCGTTGGTTTTCTGGATTTCCTTTAGAACAGTTTCGGCTAGGTGCATAGGCGTACGGGCTATTTTTTGCCAGGGGGGGCGGTAAACCATTCGCCCAAAAAATTTTTGCAAGTTGCCCAAATTTTTACAAAACAGTCGAACAGAAACGAGGGCCGATGCAACAAGATAGGCCGTCCTGGCATATGAAAATGGCTCCATACAGTTTTTCAGGGTCAATACCTGCCAAGTTTGAGCATAAACTACGTCGCCATAAACAAACATTTGGAAAAGTTGCCACCACAGGTGTATTAGATAAAGATGAAAATTTGTTGTGATCAGGGTTGCAATGACATCGGAGTTGTTATAGCAACGAAATGAAGCCATTACCTATTATACTTGCAGCGATATTTCTCTCTGGGAACTGTTCTTCTAAAATCGATCACAGGAGCTTTTTCCTCCAATAGTCGCCTCGATGTTCGTGACGTTAAAACGGAATCTGTAAGAGCATTATCGAGATATTTTGGGATAAAGTTTTTATCGTTGGAAATACGGTAAAAAAAGGAAAATCTTGATGTTTGGCCGTTATCTGTAGAAAACGATGCACTTTTGACATGCAATTTCACCTCATAGTAGTTTCAATCTTTTCAAAAACGTGGTTGATAGATCTGGAGATAGCTCCGGCCAATTGCGACAAAGAAGGATTTGATTAGTATGTATCATGGCGCTCTTGTTAGCGGTTTTGTAAGCATTTCAGTCTACTTTAACAAATTATTGAATAATTTTTAAACCGCTCGATATACTTTTTTAAAAAATCAAGATTCTTCTCGCAATTCAAACTGAGAATTAATCAGCCACTTCTTCACTTTAAGACCCATTGCTGATGCTATCTGCCATACACTGTTCTACGAGCGGAGATGATTCTAGAAAGTTAGGCGGAAGTTTATTCTAATAAATTCACGAGTGGAAATAGCCCATTGCAGTACAGTGCCCAACAATAAAAAAAAATCAGCATATGATACCTTACAACCAGAAACTCGTCACGTGCTAGGCAGACACTCTAGTGTCAATGTAACTGGATTATTACGCCGACTTCAGGTTAAAATAGAATATATTTATCTCTTCAAAATAATACTAAAAAACATGGAGACGTCTTTAAAAACTGGCTTTGCCCAAATTTTCTCGTGCTGTCCAAAAAATCTGAGTTGCCCAAACTTTGGGGGGGCTGCAGCCCCCCTCGCCCACCCGGCCCGTACGCCTATGGCTAGGTGTAGTGAAAAGCGCAGAGCGTTATGATCTAGCCAAAACCAAATAGACAGAGTCCTTAGCAGAATATTTATTCACTCACATTGTAAAGTACGGTGGAGTCATAATCCTAAAGGAGGTTACACATATCGTGAGAAAAAAAAGATAATCCCTGATTTCGATCACACATATTGTGTCCAAGGTTTGAACACAACTACCTCACAAAACTCGATTGCAGAAAATGGGAATAGCTTAAACAGTTTGTTCTGATACAAAGCTATCGTCCGTTGCACACATTTAGTTGCACGTATCCTGCAGCATAGATGCAAATTTAGTAGCTGACTGAAGGTGAACAAAATATCAAATCAAACTGTTCACCATCAGTCAGCTACTAAACTTGATTCCATGCTGCAGGATATTAAAAAAAATACAAGCCTGTAGAGCTAAAAATACTTTCTGCATTTCTGATATTGTGCAAAAATAAAAACACTAATATTTTCAATCATATCAGTACAGACTGACTAATAATTTCCCTTTTAAATACAGTCATAGAAAACAATTACGGCTTGGAAAACAGAATGTGAAGACAAACGAATGGCTGGGTAACCTGTGCAAAGCCGTCAAGACAAAACACTGACCCAGGTGTTTCTCACACATTTAGTCGGCGTTTTTTAAACCAAAACTACCCAAAATACATTGGCGATGTTGTATCGAAAATTCGTGAGGAAAAAAACTATTATCAAATGTTTTATCTGAATTTGTGATCTTCCTAAAATTGGGTTTCCTGTGGTGAAAGTTGAAAATTTTTATTACCAAAATTTTCTCATGTTTCACCGAACCGATTTTGGCGGATTTTTAGTATGTTGTTACAAAGCCATCCAACAATTAAATGGCGTTGAAAAAAATTCTGTTGCAATTAGTTTGATGCTAAACCAAAATTTGACTGGACTATCTCTTCGATGTTTCGTTTCGTCGTTTCGTTTCGCCTATTTCACCGTGCTAGCCTGGGAACGAGAAAAGGTATAATTCTCCCAGGAATAACATGAAGTAGTTGACTGTCTGGGCAATATGGCGACCTCCGCCAGAGTGTAGAGTTCATTTTTCACCGCGTAAATGAACAGTTCGATGAGAGTGAGAGTGAAGTAAGCTATCTCACTACACATTTTGACAAAGTGATACATACTCTTTCACGAGCTTCTTCGTTGTTTTACGTTCCCATCGTGTCGAAAAGCATAGCTGCCTGACAGATGCAGAATTGCACCATGAGATGTAAGCATGCTATGCTTCCTCAAGGCGTTTTCTAATCGCTTTCGTCGACACAGAAAACAGTTGAGCAATTTGCACTGGAGTGAAATGATGCTCAAGATAGAGCTCCAGCATTTCCTGTGGAATATCTATTACAGGACGCCCTCAACATCCTGTAAACTCGAAAAATCTTTTTTGTAATGATCTGTCATCGACACTAACGGCAACAGTTATTTGACGAGTTCTCAGCAACAAACCTTCCAACTCGGTGGCAACGTAAAATAACGAAGAAGCTCAGGAACAAACAACGAAAACGACAACACGAAAAGACGAGTCCCATTGTCCGTTGTCCGTTGTCCGATGTCTCATGTCCGATGTCTGAACTGTACAGCCCCCGAAATGATCCCGACCCCGAAATGATCCCCAACCCTGAAATGATTCCCAAATCGACCCCGAAATGATCCCCATTTCTCTTCACGTCGACCCCGAATTGATCCCCAATTAATTTTAGGAAAAGAATGATATCCTGGAACTATGGATCGTGCAAAATGCACAACATTATAACTTAAGCTTCACTAATAATCTTCACTTGCCCACATTAATTTGGTACTACACTTTGAACTGGATTAAACGCCGGGAACATAATATTATAAAAAAAAAGTAGTGTATTTTTAGGAACACCATGAACTGCAACTGATAATATCAAGAAACATAACATTTTTTTAAATTATTACTTAGGTGATTATAGCCGGGTTATAGAGAAAACTGCATAGATGTTAAATTCTAAAAATGATGTTAAAACTGCATGCCTTGGATATTGAATTTTAAAAATGGTGTTTTAACACATTTTAGAATCTTAAAATGATGTTGAAGATGCAAAAGTATACATAGAGGCGATTAGATGACAAAAACGCTAAAAAATCACATAAACTGTAGCGAAATGTTTAATTAAGGTAAAAAAAAAAAACACTGCAAATACCGTGTACGATCAATCTTATTCACCTATACTCAACCCTTCTGGTAATTACATCCATACTGCAGTTTCAGAACACTTTCTAACCAGTAATCATTCCGACAATCATATGCTTTTGATTCCTATTGAAAAACTTAAAAATGGGCGTGATTCTTTCAGGAAAGCACGTGAAGCCCAAATTATCCATAAAGCTAAGACAACTGAGCCTCTGGGCATCAATAAACGTGATGAACTGTAACTATATATAGTATATCTTTTATTTTTTTGTTATCTTGTCGTTTAAAGTAGCCACCATACCACGTCATATTATGTAATTTCCCGTCATAATTTTACTTCATATATATTTCTGTGAATTCGTGATATCTCGATGAACCTGATGAAGACTGGTATTGGCCAGTCGACATATCGCAACTAAACCCTATTTCACTTTGTTTGATCAGTCGCTGCTTCGTGACTCAGACTCGTACCCAGTCACTATTTAAGTGTTTTTTGCGATAAGAGACCGGATTGGGGATCAGGTTGAGGCGCGCGCGGGGTCTCATGGGAAAGGAAGAAGGAAAAATACTGTTCTTGACTGTAACGTTTTCAATTTGTAGCGAAATGTTAAACGCGATTTAAAAACGTAAACGCTGCAACAGATTTGTAATAGTTCCGTGAGGGAATACAAGTTCCATTCCAAGAATTAATTGGGGATCATTTCGGGGTCGACGTGAAGAGAAATGGGGATCATTTCGGGGTCGATTTGGGGATCATTTCAGGGTTGGGGATCATTTCGGGGTCGGGATCATTTCGGGGGCTGTACAGAACTCCGCAGTCTCATTCCGTCGGTGTATGCGGTCTGCAGACCGCAGTGATTAACAATATAACATCGTGTGAGAGTAAGAAAGTAGCCTGGGAACAAGGTTGATATTTTTGCGCAAAGTTACAATGGCCTCATTCCCAAGATGCTGTTGGCTATTCTTCACCAACCCTTTATCAACTCACCCGGCATATCAATAATTGCGTTGATTCTTTATTCTTCTTTGATTATTGTGAATTGATAATCACAAGTAGCCATACCCGCTAATGCCTGTTTAAATAATAGTCCTCTGTAAAAAACGTTTTTAGATTGCGAGCACTTCGTAGGATAGATCAAGGACATTTAACACCTTTTAAATGACGTATTTCATCTTAGCAGTATTAGGGATATGCCAAATAATCTACAATGAACAGATCCTACCTGGACTTGACGAATTACCAGAAGTGCAATTTGAATTTCTAAATAGGCAAATCATTGCTCATAGTCAAGTCCCAGTACACAGGTGGGGCCCCCGTAGAATAGGGATTCCGGCGCTGTTTCACAGACAGACTTATATAACCATAGTTTAGTTTCGTCTGTGGTACAGGCTAAATTGCTAGACTGTTGCTATGGATTCATGAACAAGTTTGTCACATCGGCAGACATTATTCTGCTCTAATTCAATACGAAAAGAACAGCCAACAGCTCCTTTAGGAACGAGGTCGGTGTAATTTGCGTGAAAAATAAAACTTCGCTTCTAGGCCTTACTTCTTGGAACAAGGTAATGTTGATGATGAGGCCACCTTTATTACGATATTTTTGGTTTCATTCAACTTACAGTCTTGCTGCCTCATGCAATCTGCAGTCGGCGGTCTGTAGTCTGCAGTCTGCGGTCTGCGGTCTGCGGTCTGTGGTCTGCCGTCTGCAGTCTGCAAATGTCATACACCGCATATCCCTCTGCGGCTTTTGTACGAAACGTCTCTTACTTTCTTGATGCTTATTCTACAATATCAACCCTACCATTTTTACAAGTGCCACGCATTACTAACCACCAATTACATATTTTTTGTACAGTCCTTGTTTGTCCATGAAACCTTTTTTAAACTTCATTTTAAAAATTTTTAACAGTTGTACGGGATTTATCTTTCATCAAGATTACCAACGATTTCTCCTAAACCTAATCCCTTTGGAAGAATGACATCAGGTCCTACGTGGGCTAGATCACCTGTCAGAACAAACTGATTGCCTGGAATTATGCATACTGACCTGTTGGGCTGCACAATGATGCTTACCCTTGGAGGGTATCGCCAATAGAAAAAGAGATGTTCCAGGTATAGGTTCTAATGAGAACTGACGACAAGGGACGGTGCTATTTGAAGATCCATTACTTAAAAGTTCGTAAAACATTTCAGTTGTGTAATGCTGATAGTTATTGCACCAGGAAACCTGAAAATATGATATGTTATTAACTTTAACATATTTTCTCCAGATATCATTGCAAAGGTGAAAAGGGAATAGGTAGGTTGGAATAGGTGTGATCATGTGTCTGCTCATGCGAAGACAAAGCTTTGGGTTCTATAGATAAACAATACACCTTTTCCCGGCACCCGTAGATATAAAGCTATTACTTAAAAATGTTTATGGAATAACAAGTAACGCGGTTGCTTCGAGAACTGATAAAAAAGATAAAAACAGGAGAAAATAACGTCACCCCCGTTATTTACTTCTAACTGTAAGATACAACAGCCATTGAACAGCAAACTGTTCGACCAATTCAAAAAGTGCGAAAGTACATTTGTTAAGTCATAGAGGGAAGAAGAAGTACGGGTTCCGGAGTTTTTTTTCCAAAGTCTCCATTTTAAATATCATGCTATTTTATACAGAGGTTAATAAGCTCCAATCCAAACATAAGTATTAGTAGTTGAGTCTGTTTAGCCATTATTACGTTTTGGATAATGTTAATAGAGCTAGAATGCCTCCCCGTTTTATATATTACGACAGAATGGAACCTTAGATTGTCTCCTTTAAGTAGTTTACAGAGAATCTTTATTTCCAAGCAACTATGTATTTTTTAAACAACTTTTTTGAACAAAATCTTACCTTGAGAATATTTCTTCGAATTAAATCTCTTGCCAACCAAGGGATGCGTTCCGTTAAATGCTTTTTGTGGGCTTGCAATATAGTGGGATTCGGAAAGTTTAGTTATAGGTACCTACAAAGTCAAAAGAGAATAACAGTGATAATGGCTCATTCGTGATATACATAGACATATTTTATTTAGACACGGTTAAATACGTTGGTGCAAAAAGAAAATGAAATCTTAAATCCTGGTTTACTTGTTCCCCGTCTGAGGGTCCGTTGTTAGATATCAGTTAGCAACTCTTGGATTCGGCTTTCGTATGATCTGAAGAAATATGGAGATGGAGGGGGGGGGGGGGGGGGGGGGGGGGTGGTGTTATCGGCCGAGGCGGATAACACCCTCCGAGATCTGCATAATTCTTCAAATCATGCGAAAGCCGAATCCAATAATTGATTCATCGCTTTATTATTCATTCGAAATAATTCGTTTTTCAAAAACGAGCTAAAACAGCAGATGTCATCCGTCGAGTTCTAATCTTGCTGTTCTTGCTATGTCTTGAGGGAGTAGTTTTAAGATCATACTTCGTCGGGGCTGTAAAGCTGATATATATATTTCTTCGTTTCTGATTGGCTTCGAACTCACGGCTAAGACTTGACAACTAGGCTAGCCTTGGAAGATACACCCAATTGCAAAAACGTTGTCATAGAAAAATGAAAAAAGGAAAAAGCCAAATAGGAATTAATTCGGCTAATTTAGCCACACTCTCATGGTGGATTCATTTGCAGCCGTTTCATTTCCCCGCTGGAATTTTCAATCTTATTGTCCTTCATCTTTAACACAATAGCAAATTCCAACAGGCAAATACGACGTCCACGCGCGGATGCTGCAAATCC
Organism: Porites cylindrica; assembly: GCA_964035525.1. Taxonomy (NCBI): domain Eukaryota; kingdom Metazoa; phylum Cnidaria; class Anthozoa; order Scleractinia; family Poritidae; genus Porites; species Porites cylindrica. The sequence continues at coordinate 12,131,946 of OZ037784.1, forward strand.
CAAATTAATTCCTATTTGGCTTTTTCTTTTTTTCATTTTTCTAAGACAACGTTATGGCAATTAGGTGTATTTGCCGATGTCAATGCCATTGACGTCAATCGTATTGATATCGCGAGCAAAAGAGACACACGGCAGCGTAACCCAGCTATGCTCGAGAAAATGGCGAAGATTCACACGGTCTCAAAAACATAGCAAAAGTAGACAAAAATATCATTCGACGATTGAGAAAGAAATAATAAAAATCAAATGATGGGCATAATGATTTTACTATACTCACCCGCTGTCGTCAAGAATATACCAGGTGGTGTTCATATCATTTTGCAAAGCAACCTGAGAGGCAAACTTCAGTTTTTAAGATATCCTACGAAGATCAATGCACACTTTAAATAGTACTGATTGTTTTGTATGTTTCGCTACTCAATATGATCAGTTAAGGTAATTCACTCACAAAGGATGTACTATCCAGATTTTTTCAAACTTGGCACAATTAACAGTCATATATAGGACATGAAAAAACTACAATAATAATATGGGGTCACTGCGCTTGTTTTCGCCCTACGTGCTCATGATTCTTTTTATTCTTTTATTTTATTTGTTGTCAGATTACCACCAAGAAAAAAATTACCAATTTCAGGTGTCAGGGCAGCCTAAACGGAAAACCATGTGGCTTATTAATTAGATTCAAGCCCATTTACAAAAGGTTGAAAATACAACAGCGAATTAAGGGGTATAATTATCAATCAACAATATGAAATTAATTTAGGGTATGTAATTATCGAATCTAATAATTCTAGACCAATAATTAATTCTAATTAAATAACTAAATATTATTATAAAGAAGGAAAAACAATAAACACAAACAATTATTAATCAACAAATTGAAATTAACTTAGGACAGAACTAAAAACTAAAAATCTAGTATGTAACTTCTTTTTTAAGACTTCTTTTTGAAGATTCATTTTTTAGTTCAGTAGGAAGAGTATTCCAAAACTTTGGGCCTTGGTTAGCCTGCGAAACCATCCGTTTCTCCTCACACTTCCCCGCTGGGGACGTTTCGCGAGGAGGAACGTCTGCGACTCAGCAACAGAAATTCCATACTGATGACGCTAATCAGTGTTTACATAATAAATCCGGTTGCTTGTGTCTCTATCATTAAATGTGTGTGTGATCGAGAATTATGCTTCTCCTAATTTCTGTCTTTCCGCCAATTCATCAGGCACGTTTGATGTTAGCACCAGTGAGTTTCGATAAACTTTCAAAGTTCACAACTCGCTTTAACATGCATACCTTTTTATGTACATAACCCATATCTTACTGAAAGTGTTCTGAATCCGTACGCTGTATAAGTAAAGTGTATAAAGTATATGTACCGTTTAACTATATAAAGGTCAATTATTGAGCTTCGAGATGAATATCCTGAACAAAAGACAATTTGAAGTTCGTGTCATCAGCACTTTGACGCTGACTCAATTGGCGTTTAAAAAAGTCACTTATCGACCGTTTGATCTATTTACATTATTTTTTTTGAAGTACATACAGCCAATTAGCCTCCCACGCAGGTGTTTTTTGGGGAGCTCGTATTTCGTCCCTTAAAACGCCTCAGTGGGAGGCTAGTGCAGCCATGGAAAAAAAAAACCGTAAGTATTCTTTTAAATTTCCCAGGTCGGAAATTGCAAACGAACTAATTCCTTTTTTAATAGGTTGAAGGAAGATAACAATTTAAAAGAAAGAATATTGAAACGTATTTATATTTTTATCTTGGGGCACAATGTGGACCATAAATTACAGATTATCGTCTATTGATCATCTTTATCAGTCTCGGTTGAATAAGGCCCGTGCACCTTGATGTGTTTTATAGTGGGTTGTTTTCTCTTAAAAGCTGCTCGCTGTCTGCTGTGGCTAACGTATCGTTTTCTTGCAGTACAATAATTCTGTATAGTCTAGGTTGTCATGAACGGGTTTCCGACAAATAATCACTCTCGATATGGTTGTCTACAGATTTACTTTGAGCAAATAGTATAAACTTAAGTAAACTTGATGAAAGATGGATGTCATTAATATTAAAAAGTAACGGGCCCATGATAGAACCCTGTGGAACACCACATTTAACATTTAACCTTATGATACGCAGAGGCCACACCGTTACATTCAACATGCTCTTTGCCATCTGTGAGGTAACTACAGATTCATTTTGGTGTTTTTTCCCGGTTGCGCGCGAAATGTTCGAAACTTTTACAGCCACCAAAAATTCTTATCATATAGCAGAAACTTTTAATCTTACTAAAAACTAAAGCCAAATTTGTTTGTCTGGGCTGTAATTTTTATGTAAAGTGACTTTAAATTACCAGGATCCTGTAAAAGGTGTAAAAAAAATGGACAGTTTTAACATTATCTCATACTTCTCTCTAAATGCGGAGTTTCTTATCATTCATATCAAAATGACAGATCTTCTGTCCAGAGTTCTTTTTCTCTTTAACATATAATTTTCTTTAACCATAACGAGTTAAAAACACCAACAACGGGGTCACCATTCTCGTTTCATCGTAAAAAGACAACAAAGGGACAATTTCGGCTTAAAATGTTCGTTTAGCGCGAAGGGACTGGAGCAATTTTCAAGACTAACACTGTTTTAGCCGGGAAGAGCTATTATAATCACTATATTAGACTACAAAAGGAGACTTTGTTACCTCTCTTTAGTCACCCGATGAATATCACCGCCACCTTTGAAGTCACAACGTCATGCGCAGTAGGAAATGCACGGCGCAATACGAGTGAACTACCTAAATTCATGCACTTACGTTGTCAGTAATGAATTGTAAGAAACTGCTTTGGGTCATCTCCATCCCAATAACCGCCAGCACATCTCTTCTTAGACTATTGTCTAGTGGCTTTCCGGTGCAGCTGTGAGTTGAATATAGAGTTTAGAGAATATAGCATGTATTGCTGATTCGCAACTGACGTCACGGCCTTGTTGGTTGACAACCCTCCGCAGGGCTGGAACTAAACTGAATTTCAAGAAAATTCTGTGAAATAAAATGCATTGTTTTGTCAACCGACATAGCCGCCTTGTCACGTCGTTGCAAATTGGATTTACCCCAGTATCAATGACAAGCGTCTGCTCTCAAAGATAAATGACAACATGATGAAGAAGATTGTTCCATTTGAATTTCCACCAAAACAAAAGATTTAATTGTGTAAATAAAAAGTTTTTGTAGTTTTCCAGACTCAATTTCAAACTCAGCAGAAATTAGTTATGGTAATATATGATTGAGCTATCATTAGCCTGCGTAGCAAGCGTTTCCGTGCGGTTTAGGAGAAAAGAACGAGGAACGAGGAACGCGCGATAAATGGCGCAAGATAAAGAGCGGGGAAGGGGTTAGGAAGAAAGGAAGGAAACGCTTGCAGACAAACCCCGGGACTTTGAAAACCGTCCATGCACTTGGCCTGTCATGCCTGAGTTAACGCACCGACTTTTGATGCTGTCATCACCTGTCATCATTGACCAATAAAATGTGTGGCCTTCCGAGGAGCGGAAATGAACTTTAGAGGACGCGTATGTGAAACTAAAATATTTTTTTGTACTTTGGAACGCATGGACGGCGTTAATGGTGAAATCTCAATGAATCCGAACAAATGCAGGCTTTATACAATTGTCTTGTTAATCCGTCTAAAAGGAAGGACCGCAAGGGTGATTTTTTGAAGTTTTAGCTCAAACCTCCAGAAAGTTGGATTTGAAGTGGTAAAATGTGACCGTGTATTTCTACGAGGACAAAGATCAGCTAGACAGAACAGCTCACCGTTCTCGCCACGGCACAGACAACTAGAGTTGCTCTTGTAAAAGCTAAGCATCTAAGAACAAAGCTAACCCTGCAACTAATGAAGTTCGCGTGGAGAACCGAAACCATAGTCTTGCCTGATCAGAGAGTAGCAATAACAGAAGAGACGCAATTCAAAAGTTATTACCAAGTAATCATTGCTTAATCAGCAATCTCGACTGGGTCACAATGCAGTTCTCCATAGCTGATGTAGCTTCAGTTTAAGGTGCAATCCACTCTTTGAAATTTGGATCTGTAAATCACTATCCTAGAGAATTTTTAAACATCCCGCCAAAAAAAAAAATGCACCAACGAGCTGGGCACTTTGGAGAATAAATTAAACGACCTGAAACCCTTATTTAGTCGCAAGGAGAGGTTTGAGTTTCAAAAGAAGTCAAAGAGAATGCTCTTGCATCGGAGGGCAAATATCCACCACAAAAAATTAATTTGGTCTCACGTACCATACATGACCTCTCAGTATGAAACAAACCTTTAATCGACACATGTCAATGTTGTTCGACTAGCCGCACCAATCAGGCGCTGCGTTCGCTGGCGAACGTAGGTTTTCAAAATCGAGGGGTTTGTCAGTAAGCGTTTCCTTCCTTCCCCTCCCCCTCCCCCCTCTGTCATTTTGTCGCTCTAATTTCATTTCTCGCGCGGCCGTTTCTCGGTCTTTCTTTACTCCGAAACCAAACGGAAACGCCTGCAACGCAGGCTAAGCTATCATTTTTAACCTTATCAACCGAAATCAACATGTTACATGTACCTGGAGGTGCGGACAGCCTTGCTTAAGCTTATAATTGATTCAGGAACAGGTTGATACGCTGATGGCCTTAGAGACACTACCAGCTTATCAGGTGACGATACTGCTTGCCTGAACCTGCACAATCACATTATAATGCATGGTGAGCTTTTTTGTCTATTCTGTTATCGAATACGCCTACAACGTTTTCGCTGTAGTAAAATAAAACTGAGCCAAAGGCAAAAAAAAATTAAAACAGATTTTTAATCGAGAGAGAATGGATATATTTCTGTGACTGACCGTTTGTTTCTTTCCTCCTGTCACTTACAGTACTTTATCTACAGTAAAATAATTTTAAAAGCATGTTCCTCATTACTATAGGGAATAATGCTTTCATATGAAAGCAGTTGACTAACTTGCGGTACACTTGCTCTGATCTGGCGGGTGATTACAGAAAACAAATATGTATCGGCAATGGATCTTTTCTCAGCGCTACGATAACTAGTGAAATATAGAGTTAAAAGACAAAGTTGTATTGTGTTATTATCACTGATATGTATTGCTGTGCTCGAGTCTGCCCTCACCATGGTTGGTGTTTGTGGGAATAAGTCTTCTTAAAGCGACGTCCAGGATATATTCTCAGAACACCGTTTTCCGTTCCGATGAATCTAGTTCAAGAGACAAAAGGTCCTATGAGTAACCAGGTGTTGAGTGAAATCATTGAGGGTATTTATAACCACATGAACTGAGAAATGCATCCAGATGGGTAGTTTAATTTGGGCATTTGTTAAACCGAAGAATTTTAGCTTTAAACAAAAATACATAGGAAGTAAAATATGGTAATTCCGGTATTAATGAGAGAAGATTTGGTTAAATTAAACTGTAGGGCGTACTTACGTCTGTGCGAACATGCATGTAAGCCAATGTAAATGTCAAATCCATTGCACGTCATGTTTTTGGCGGGAAATCGTGTAGCAACAAGCGTTTTAGTTTTCGGGAAATGCATGCCCAAAGGTTTAAGGCCCCGGGTAAACGATCGAACATTTGTTTGTGATGCTGATGCAAAATGTTGGATGGAAATGTTTAATCTAGATCAAACATCAATGGCCCTTTGTAATTTCTCTTTAAATATTTTCAGGCTTAAAAGCAACAACAAATACCATCAGGCATAGCACGAATGCAACGGCTTTACGCGTATTCTGCAAATGAATCCACCCACAGTTAAATGTTTCAAGTAAACAGTCATCTTATGCAAGAACACCGATTTTAGTGTTGGCTACATTTATTACTTATGACATGTGAAATGATGACTGTCTTCGATTACTTATCTCCATCAATACTAATACGAAACGTGAAGGGAAAGCCAAGCAATGCACAAAATCCAACATCTCTTAAACATTTGAAAACATAACAGACTCACCTCCATGCAACTAAATCCGGATAAATAAAGTCTGCCTTCTGCCAAATGGTCTCTAGCACTGATGTGAGCATCACTTCTATACGAATAGCTTCACTAAGACCTATTACGAACATATCAAAATGTTCAATTCCATAGATATTAAGGAATTACATTATTATGTTTTTTGCCTATAGAAATTGCAAGACCTAGCAATTACTTTGGGCGTTAGTAGTACGGAGTGGTCCATGATTGTGATGTGCCACGTCCTTCAGTAGCGGCCGATGCTAAGGTTGCAAACTTGTCTACAGGGGGCAGTATTACTAGTTACTATATATGGTGCACTTCATTTCCGCAACTGCGCTGCCCTACCCCTTTAAGAGAGACCCCAGCTACCTGTAACCCTACAAAAAAAACTCAGTAAGACTGAAATGTTAACCTTGGTACTTAGCTTGAAAACTTTTGTCGTCAAAAAAGTGTTGTATACTTTGGATATCCTTAACAGTTTCCGTTGGGTATATGTATTTATCATAGTCGTTAAATGCATCTGGTGTTATCTGAAAATAAATTCGATTATTTGATTAGTGACTACTTCGTTTAGATAAACATCAGTAAAAGTGGATAATCAGCCTCACAGGCGAAGCAAAAAACATATATAACGTAAGACACACTGAAAATAATCATGCAATCAAACTAATGCCTTATGCACATATAACATGTTAACAATGATTATCCAAAAAAAAGCGCAACAACAAGTTTGTAGAATAATGGAGCACATAACAAAGCAATCCAAAGCTCATATAGAAAATAGTTCGTTGCACTGGGAGTTTACATTCCTTTCTCAATCTTCCTTCAACCCTCTCCGAGTGGTAATACAATAAATAACCTGCTGAAGATGTTCTTATCCTATCAAAGCCGAGAGACTACAAGCAATCCTCTCCAAGGGGAAACAACACCAAGAAAGACAATTTATGCCCTGACCAGTTATAACTACTATTATTTGTATAAAGTAACATTGTGCGCACATCGCAAGTTGTCAGCTACCTCCGTTTGTCGAATGAAACACACAGTCCAACAAATGGGAAAAATTTGCCACGAGTGTGGCTTTTTTAAAATTTGTTAACAATAACAATTAAAGACCGTCGTTATCTCGACGGCAAACACTTGAACATGAGACAACAGGAGGCGGTTGGGGAGGAGGAGGGATTCAAAACTGACTGGACGAAGAGGAGTTAAAAGGGGAAATGACACTAGTGATGTTCACCTTTTAAAGCAGCTAAATATGATATACACTTCACGTGCCTAAGTTCTGAGAGACGTAAAATCCCGCCTCGTGATCACTGCATGACAAGTAGAATACATAAACTTGGCATTGCATAAAAACCAATTATTCTCATTATTCGTAGGTCATAATTGTTGCTTTTCCTATCCGAGATCCACAACGCACAACAAATACAGTATATGTTCCGATATCTCGCACGCACCTATTCTCGGACGGTAAGCATTAATGTTTCGGAATCCTTCGTAACCAGAAAGATAGGCTCCGATGAGTAATTGATTAGTCTACTTTCGCTAACTCTTTTTGGGATCGGTCCGTTAACGGAAAAATTTGGAGATCTTGTGAAAGAAGGTAAAATGTGTTTCTGTCTAAGTTCGCATTTCGCTGCACATTGAATTACATCGTTTCAGTCTGCACTCTGTTCTTGTCAAATACTCAACGGAAATAACCACCTTTTGGAGAAAGTCGGACGAAATGGAACAAGGTTTGCTTCAAAGTAAGAATTAATACGAGTCAACTGTTTCACATTTTCGAGGAAGAACAGGGGGAAAATCTGCGACGAATACTCCTGGAGGACTCACTAAAACTGACTTTAGAATGCTTTTTAAGCCACAAAACGTGTTTTTTACTTTTAACATTACTTCGTTCTTCTTCAATGAGACGTATATTAACATGATGAAGAGGATTAATCACCTACGAACCATCGTCCGAGAATGAGGGCCGGACTACCTTCCGAGAATAGGCCGCTCGACTTCTACGATATTTTTCAAAACACAATGAGGTTGAACCTTGAGCGTTCAACCAGCCAGTCGCCGTAGGAAAAGGAACTACATACTAGGAAACTATCCGCTTGCTCCCGCCCTTCTGCTGTAAGTTATTGTGATAAATGCAAAAAGTGTCCGAAAATAGGCACATATACTGTGTATCTTCCATCTAACTTAGTTCTTCCACCACAAGACTGGAGACTAGATGTCACAAACGGACATCTGTACAGGCAGCTAACACTTTTGAAAAGAATGAAAATTATTCAAAGTGACAAATTTGAACTTTTACCCGAACGCCTTGTGAAAACTGTCGCTGCTAAGTTGAAAGAGCAAATCGACACAGAATAAGGCATGTTGTTTTAAACATAGTTTGTCTGACTCAACTTGCCTTTACAGTAGAAGACGTTGGGGAAATGAGACTTGTGTTCCATCTACAGACTTCTTTTGGATGGGATACACTAGAATTCCAGGATAAATCTAAACGATGGTAAAACGTGGGTACAATCTGCGAAATGTTTCTAACCTATGAATAAACCGACAACAACATCAGTGATTTAGTGAATTAAAAGTGAACATAGAGAGTGGAAGCGCAAGATAGAGCAAAAGAAATAAACCAAAAAGAAACGCCCGCCGTGCAGCAATTTTCTACCATTGTAATCGATAATATAGTTAATTAGAGAAGAGCACAATTTTACAGGAAAAATATACTTTATTTATGGCCAAGAGACGCACTATTTGGCAATCGTTGAGCATTCAAGACAGACAGGACAGCATGAGGCTTGTGGCAAGCTGGGGCATTTACTACTTCGACAACTTGAAAATATACGACACATATCCCTGCCGAACCATGTCAGAGACACCAAGAATACTTATTACTTATTTGTAACAGAAACATGCCAGATAGTAAGCTTTGTACGATATATAAAATATGTAGTGTTCGGAAACTACAACTTACTGGTGTAAGATCTTTCGTTAGAGACTTTTCATCAGGTACAACACAGAGAATGAAATAGTCACTGCCGGTTACTGCTGACCACAAGTAAGTGGCCCTCATCTTAAGAATTTTTGTCCCGTCTGCTGGTCGATCACCAAGTGGTAACGCAAAGCTCACCTGAAAGGAAAAAAAACTCTCGAAATTATTTTCCTCTTATAGCCCCCCATGTTTTGCAACGCTTTTCAGTTGCAACCTTTGTTATTAATAAAGAAGCTAACATGCATTGGCCTTATTTATACCGGAGGACGTCTAAGATGTCTACTAAGAATGACGTCTGAAATTAAGTACAACAGATCTACTCATTTAAAAAACTCTTTAGTAACCTTTCAAAAGTCAAGTTTACCGAAGAGCCGCACTAATATCGCAATCAACAGCCAGGATAAGTTTCATACGTACATTAGCCTACACGTCACTGATCATGTTTTCAAGGCAGTAGATGAGAGAAGGACTACAGCCATGATCTTAATTGATTTGAGTAAGGCCTTTGAAAGTCTATGACATAATCTTTTGCTTCGTAAACTACAAGACTTGGGTAACTCTGAGTCTTCCACAAAGTGGTTCGAGAGTTCCTTGACCGAAAGATATCGGCTACAACCCGTATAGGCTGCATGCTACTTTCACCATTACCTGTCTGTTATGGAGTTCCCCAAGGATCAATTCTCTTTCCCTTATTGTTCACCCTTTACATCAATGATTTGCGGAATATCGTCTCAAATTGCGAAATTGAATCTTACGTAGACGATACTAAGCTGTTTCTTTCCTTAAAATCGTTTGATACCGACCTGACATTGGCAAGCGTGCGTCTCTCAAGATCTCCATCGGGTTGTGGATGGGCTCTGTCAACATCGGTAACTAATTAATCCCGAAAAAACAAAGTTTATCCTTTTCGGTACAAAGCAGCGGCTGGGAAAACTTGTTAATCCGGCGGTATCGATTCTGGGCAAAACCTAAACTCCTGACAAGGTCTGAAAGGGTTTGGGCATCTATCTTGATTCCGGTTTGACTTTCGATACTCATATTGACACTTTAGTGTCCCCGCTTTTTTCTACCTTGTGTAAAATTAATAGAATACGGAATCTCATTGATAAATCGATATTTTAAATTATTCTAAATTCACTCGTTTTAGTAAACTTTTTTATTGTTCGACAGTATAATATATTGTAAACATATTGTGTTTTTGAGAGCTTTTTGAAGTAATATCGCAGCTTTCAACACAATCTCCGCTTATCTATAATAAGGCACCAAACAATATAAACATTCTGGCTCATACGGAAAAGAAAAGTACACATTATTTACCTCAACTTTGTGTTGGCCTGACCCACCCGATGTCAGGTTGTATATGAAATCAGGAGGCAATGCAGGTTCCAATAGTGTCAGCGGTAAAAACGAGTGGCTGCTTGTTACATCCATTGGGCCAGGAGAGGAAGGATGAAAAATAGCGCGCCCTGAAATACGTGATTTTAAAATGTGGTCAAACCATCGATCTTCGAGAGTATCCTAACTTTCCCCTTCCTCAGTTAACGAAGGAGAGACAATGTAACTCTAACTTTTTAGTTTGCTGAAGAAATATAGAGTAGTGTGACAAGTAAATAAAACATAGAACCTTTTTTTTTTTCATATAGTACTATTAGTTTTAGAATATTTAGCAAAATGAAGTTTGGGTACTGTAATTTTTCCTTGAAATTCGGATTTGGGCTCTCTTAGAAGAGAAAGAGCAACATGCTTTAGGGTATTGGGAAAAAAGTGTCATTATCGTAAGTATGCCCGGTCTATCAACACAACGCTTTCATGGGCTGAATTGGCCTGTCATGTTAAACCTAAGGCAGCAGTAAACCAGGCTAGAATTTTCCTTACCACTTGACAGTAGCACATATAAAAACAACCCATTCCGTTTCTGTTTTTCGACAACAGGTGTCTTCGCTGGCTAATTTATACCTGAGACAAATGCACCCCACCGTAAAGTGGGCAAAAACAGAAAACCAGCGGGCTAAGTAGTTTTCACCCAGCCACCGAACCTGTCAAAACCTTGTAATCTTGTACCACAAAACTAACAAAAAGATTGATAGTGAACCAGCTAAAACAAAGAAGAGGATCAAATTAAAGTCCGCGTGTGTGGAAACTCTACTTTATGCGTTTTACATACGTACATACATGCATACATGTATCTACATACAACCCGTCTTAGCAGGCTATACTGATCTTCGCTGGATGACGCATTTGTCTTCTTAATTTCAGAAAATTCGAGAGATAAATACAATTTTGTTTTGAGTCTGTTACCAAAAATAAAACCTACGTTAAAACTATAAAAAGCATATTACCTTCTTTGTCTACAAGTACAGCATACGTCAGGGTTGAAGACGGAAGCTGAAAGATCTCTTTAAACAGGCGCTGGAGAGGCAGATCAAGAGCAAGCACGCCCTTAAAAGTACCATTTTGGATAAGTGCTACGGATAATACCACCTTCAGACCAAGCGTGGGGTCTACATGAGGCGCGGAAAGCATGGGTTCTTGCTCTAAAGGAGTCTTAATTGATGTGTAGTAACTTCCCATAATTGTTTTCAACACACCTCCCTGTTGATCTCTGATTTCATTGAATACACCATTATTACTGAGAGCAATTCTTCGAAGGCGTTGAAGACTGATCGCTGACAGGCCGGCACCAAGAGCGTAAGTGTTGATCTGAACAGAATGGTTCTATAAACAACAGTTCTACTTAGTTTGGCTACTCACTGGTCAGTTAACAAAAAATGGACAGATCATATATAAATGCATGGTAACAAGTCAGCCTAACCATACTGAGCTGTCCTTCCTCAATTGCTTGATATATTGCATCTTCAGAATCAGTCGGGTCACCATCCGTGAGAAACAAGATGATATTGCTTGTCCCAGAACTCTGAAAAAAATGAAAATGTATAAATTTGCCATACTGTTTGATAGCATGAGTACTTGAATATACGGTGTTCAGTGCTCTCATAAACTTACAGTTCGTAATGGAGTAGCATTTAAAAATACATAACTAGTTAACTGATTTCGGCATCCTACCTTATCATTCGTTACATTCTGAAACATGCCGAAGGCCACTTTAAACGCTTTGGCATAGTGTGTTAATCCTGTACAGAGAGAAAAGTCATCAAAAACTAGCTTTAAGTTATTAAGCCCGACTAACTTTGATTTTAAAGGAAAAGATCAAATTCTTTTAGAGAAACAGAGAGATGAAAGACGCTTCCAAACGCTACAAATAACCGAACGAACCGTCACAAAATACAACACGTGCAAGACTAGTATCTTTGCGCCAAAACTACAGGTCACGTGACCCTAGCTCCTAAACTAACCCCCCCCCCCCCCCCCCCCATAAAAAGTGGGAGTTTAAATGTGTTTGGTTTGACAAAGGAAAAAATTAATAGGAAAACGAATGTCTATGTCGGTAGTTAGTTCAGTTTGTTGAACACCAATGTTCAGCAGAGTGTGTCTTTTCGTTTTCCACTGCTCCCCTTTGTTCGTTAGGTGGGTAACTTTCCGCACACCTGAATCTTCTTTTAAACTGGGAATTCCATCCTTCTGTGCCTGGATGACCCTTCCGAAAGTCCCATGTTCTTTCCCAGTGGTACATCTGAAGACATTACAGCATTGAACTCCCACTATCCATAGCGATCCAGGGGACGCCTCATTCTCTACAGGGGTGAACGGTCATCAATCGTTAATGGGGTATTTCGTCATACTCAATGTCCACGTTGGTTTCCACCGGTTCCTCTTGTATTTGTTCCAGATCTTTATGAGGCAAGAGGGTAACGTCTAAGCCGCCGTGTTGGGCCTTACGTCCACTTCGTGCTCGCGGGGTGGTCTCCGCAATTTGAGCTTGGCGGTGGTTACGTCAACGGTGGTCTCTTCAACTGGTATCTCCAAGGTGGTGTTCTCAGTTAAAGACACCACCATGGAATTTCGTGGGAAGGGGAAAAGATCTGCTGGTAAGTCGTCACTTTCGTCCCATATGTTCGAGTGTCAATGGCAACGGTGATTCAAGCCTTACTACCTTTCTCCTGTCCCCGTGTGAATTCACCTCGTTTGCACTGGTACAGCTTTAAATTGTTAAAATGAATAACTTTCGAACGGCTTCCGGGATCACTTGGCGTCTTTATGCGATAGTTAACCTCAATTGTGCGCTCTAGAACCTCATAACGCCCCTTCCTTTCGCCGTGAAACTTCGCAGCTTCGCCTGTCTTAACCTGAGGATTGAACAGGAAAACCAAGTCACCGGGTGCATATTGGCAAGTTTCAACACCCTTGTCAAAGCAATCCTTCTGTCGTTGCTGGGCCTTTTTAAGCTGTTTTCCACTAAACAAACGTCAAACTTCAGGGCGGAAAAACGTGATGAGCATGCATGAACTTTTTTGCCCAGATCCCCAGAGCCGGGTTTGAAAAAATGGCCGGATTTCAAATATTTTTTGCCTAAAAATTATAAGATGTTTCCACTCAAAACCTGAAAAGTACAAGCAATTTTTCGTCTTAAGTTGCAAGCTGTGGTTATAACCATCTCATTAGTTAATTTTCTGGAAAAATATCTTATAGTAAAACGGACTTTAACGACGGTAATTTTCTTGCGTTGTACTTGAAATGTGCATGCGTAGGTCCGATTTTTTTCAAGATGCATTCACAAAATGTGTTCATATAAGGAAGGTCTTGGATATATAAGGTCTGGAGCTCCACTGTGGACAAAAAATATATATATATCTTTGTACAATGATTTGCCAAAAAAATTAATGTACGCCCACAAAGTGTTTGAAGTCACTGAACCTTGTCGCCCTCGAGCTGAAATTTTAAAACCCACCCTCGATCAGACAATTGTAGCTTCACAGACCACTGAAATATAAACAAAATCCTCAATGTAGAAGTTTTGGCGTTGATATGTGGGCAGAAAAAGAGTCAATCTTTATGAAGTAAAATCTTCCCAAAAATCGGTTTCAAAGCAACTATAGTTTTCAGTCAAAACTTAATAGTTTCTCGCAGATAAATTTTGCTTTGTGTTCTCAAGTTGAACATGCATAACACGTGTCAAAAACCTGCGCATAAGTAGGATTTCCTTCAAACAAAGTTAAAGTTACATTATTGCAAAAATTGCTTTCCGGTTACGTATATGATTTAATTTCCAACTGACTCACTTTAAGGAAGAGACGCCACTTTAAGCTCACCAAGAGATGCGACAAGCAGAGAACAATTCCATCATGCACAAAATTCAGCGAACTAAAAAAAAGCTTGAACAAGGTTGCAAAACCTACAAATTATCATAATCCTACCTCCTGACAGTGAAGAAATGAATTTTCTTTAGAAAAACAACCCACCTAAAGATCTTAAAACCAAATGATCAGTTACAAGCTTCGCAGCCAAGCCATGATTCACCATTTGTGACATTTAGCTATTTTTAATAACTGGTCCATGCGAGGGTCTTCATTTAAGCAACTTGCACTCAGCAAATCATTACAAGGGTTTGCTTTGCTCGCTTCACTCAAGTCCAGCTCCAGCAATTGTTCACGGGCAAAGGGTCAATTGTTTTGAAGTCACTGCCGGCAGTTATCGTTCTCTACTTCACAGTGAGTGAAAAGGAAAATTTGCGTACAGAAAGTTATTTCTTATAAAGAAAAGAAACTTTCACAGTACACTAAAAAACAAAAGTATGAATTAAAAATGACATGAAAACACTCTGACTATTATTACTTGAGCAACAGAGAAATGATCGAGGTAGTCTTTTCTTCTCGAGTAAGCTTGCTGGTCTTATATTTCTGAGAAATTTTTAAACCAGCAACTTTATTCACTCGCATACGTTAGCAATATGGTTCTTTGACCGAAGAGAAGGATAAATCTGGTTCTGCAAAAGTATTAAATCTGGGCATGCAATAAAAGTAACTGTAACTACTAATAATAGGATACAAGCGGGTTTTAATTCAGCCCGGCGAAAGAAGGTGAAATCAACTCACAAATTAATCGAATGCACAATCAGAAAAATACTCGCCTCTTCCTCAGACTGACGGAATGATCCGTTTTTCCTTTAACATTGGTTGTTCTGAATCAAAAGTAATTTTCAAGTGACGAAAAAAAAAACAAACAGGTAAAAAGGCTTTACGTCTCGAGCATTTTTTTCAGTCTCAGTCAGAATTCTCTCAGTGACAAACAAACACAGTCAGAACAGCCCGCCTTGAGCCTGCGATAAGACGTGCGCAGAATCTTGCGCAGAACGTTTTCCCGTCCTGAAACGTCAAGCAGGCTGCGTCGTAATCCTTAACAGCACTAGCGAGGCCTGGTCTCCAGAATCTTGCTTGCACCTTGCGCAAGGTCTTGAGGCGCCGAAGGTGACTAACTTCCATTCCATCATATAGTCGTTTCAACGCAGTGTGCACCAGGTTAGCAGGAGAATGAATCGGGCCTTTAGTGCTTCTCTCTGTCCTCAGCCTTTAGCTTCAACACATTGTCCCACAGTTCCAGTAATGGATACTGTGCATATATTGCTCTGGTCTGTTCTTACGCTGTGGGTGGAGATCTTCCTTCTTTGATTTGTGTAATCACTGGGTGGATATGGAGGTTGCGAAATGTCAAAATCGTACTCTTGGGAGTCTCTCCAACCAGCCGGCTACTTTTCTTTCAGGCTGTTTAAACAACATCAACCACTTCAAGGCATAGTGGTCTGTTCGGATGATAAACTTACGAACAAGCAAATAGAACTAAAATAGTCGAAAAATTCCACTAATACAAGCATCTCGAGTCGAGTTGCACAATAGTTCCTTTCAAGGAGGTGTAATGCTCGACTTCCATAGTCCACAACACGCTCTGTACCATCTACTGCTTCTGAGACAGCACAGCTCCAATACCATGGCCACTGCTCGCATCGCTATCCAGAACAAACTGGCCACTAGATAAGCGGCAGTCAGGATATACAAGAACAGGTGGTTGAACGAGGCACTGCTTAAGTTCACAAAAGGCTCTCTCCTGTTCAGGACCCCTTTCTAGTCAAGCAGTTCAAAGGTTCTGCCTTTTCTGAGAGGCAAGGAATAAATCGACGATAGTATGTTACGAGGCCGAGGAAGCCTTTCACTTTCGAGGTATTATCACCGGTTAGCCAGTCAATTATAGCACTAGTCTTCTCTGGATCAGTATTGATGCCAACAGCAGATACCACGTGACCAAGAAAGGAGACCTTTCCCTGAAGGAAGGCACACTTCTGCGGTTTCAATTTCAACCCTGCCTCTCGTAATCTTTCAAATACTGCTCGGAGAGGGAATAGGTGTTCCTCAAACGCACTGGGTATGACAATTATATCATCCAAGTAGACCAAGCAGTGCTTCCAATTAAGCCCTCGTAACACTAAGTTCATTAGCCACATAAACGTTCCAGGCCCATTGGTTAGCCCAATCGTAAACAGGTCCACTGGAATTGACCTCGATGCTTGACGAATGCCGTTTTGAGCAAGTCTTTCTTGGCAACGGGGACATGCAAATACCCTGAGGACAGGCTGAGGCAGCTGAACCACTTTGCCCCAACACCTAAGGATTTCAGAATATCGTCCGCCCTCGGAAGAGGTTGAGCATCCCTTACAGTAACTGTGTTATGTTAAAATGTAATCTCTTGTATAGCATCTAAGTATCATACTTCATGGCCAGAACAGTGGGACTGCCCCCGGGGGTATTGGGTGGTTCTGTTCCCTTTTTTCATGAGCTGAGAGAGTTGTCGGTCAACTTCATCCTTCACGGTGGTAAACGACGGGGTGCTTGTTTAATGGGTGCGGCGGAGCCAGTGTCAATTGTGTGTTCCATCAAATGGGTTCGCCCCAGCTCACCATCTCCGGTAATCCTGGTATTCCTCTAGTAAATCAGCAAATGAAGTTTGTTGCTCTATCGAAAGGCCTGAGTAGTCAGCACGGATACCTATCTTCCACACAGATTCATCCAAGAAAGCCTTTGGTCCTTGATGACTTTGATTTGGCTCGAAAGACGTATTGTTCTCACTAGCACTTGAATCCACAAGGATTCTTGAATGGGATCGAGAAATTGTCCTTTCCCAGGCTTTAGGGTGATGGATTTCTCTGAGAAATTTCCTTGGTGAACAGTCATGTTACCCTCCTTTGGAATAGTTAATGTTTGTGCCACACAAAATCTAGCACCAAACTTTTCCATTGCTTCTTTCTCGATCCCTTCCAAAATTGCGGGTGTCCCATCAATCCAGGTTCTAACTTTCCGCATAAAACTAGCCCTGTTCCTGGTTGGAACTCAACTTGTTCTGAAAGGATGATACAGTAAACGCTCGGTGCCTTCTTCTGATAAAAGATCGGTAGCTCTTCCCTCTTAGCTACAAAGGTTCCCATATCAAAATTCGACATGTCTCTTGTTCCAAGAAATCTGATCCAAGAATGCGCGCGTGAGGAATGTCACGAACAATCAACATCAGCTTAAAATTTAGAATTTCCGAGGCGTAAGGATATTACTGATCTTCCGATCCCTGAATTGCTGAAACTTCACCATTAGCCAAGTCGGGAGTCAGTTTCATCTTATGAAGCTTAGCTGAACGATTATTTCCGCTTTTCTTCCAAGTTTCTTCATTGAGGATGTTAGAGGTAGCGCCAGTATCTAGGAGAACTGAAATCCGAGCCTGATTGATCAGTCCAGAAATACGAACACCAAGTCCACTCAAAACAAACAAATTCTCTCTCCTGGACGCTTCTCCCGTTGAAACATTTTGGGTCCTTGGATGATTTAAGGGGAAGGATCGACCCGTGGTAGTGCCCTATGTCCTTTTCCCGAAGCATTAGGGCAATCCCGGGCGTAATGGCCCTAATTTTGTCAACAATAACATTAAATTCCGGCGAGTCCCCAAGAGGAATAGCGGCCGCGTGGGGTACCTTTGTTCCAACCTTTCAAGCGTTGAGTTGATAGAGACAATCAGGTTCTTAAGCTCTGCAACATCAGAAAAATCTTCATCACTCTCGGCTTAGTTCAACTGCGGCCGTGCTGGTTTAGACAGTGTCGAATTGCGTGAAGCAGAGCGAGCTCTTTCCAACTGTGGAACCAGGCGAACGGCGACAGCGAAGCTATCTGGTTGCTTCATGAAAAACTGTTCGCGGCATCCATCACTACAACGAACGGGAACTTCCTTTAAGAACCGGTGTTTCACAAGTTCTTCTTTGAATCGATAGGCGGCATCAGAGTAGGCGTTTTCTGCCACTCCCAACAGCTTTTCAGCATACGCTTTGCTTTTGTTGACGAGCACGAATTAGCATCTTACAAGCGCCGGTTGATTTTCCTGAGTCAAACCGTGTCGTGATGCGTTCTAAGAACCCTTGATATGAGGTGCTCTCTGGGATTCGAAGAAGTTGAAGGGCTCTGTAGGCCGGCTGCCCCAACAGAGTAATCAAGTAATCATAAACGCTTCCGTCTTCTGTTCCGTAATGTCAGCAAGCTTTAAGTATTCCTCGAATTCCGATAACCATAACATGAAATTTTTTACCGCGCGAATATGGTTTCGGTTGATTTAGAGAGGTGCTTCGGCCGATTGGATCGCTGTACTTGTACTCGGTTTAGCCACTGACAGTTTGAAGGCTTCAGTCATGGCCTTCACCAGATCGTTGAACGAAGCGGGTTTCGTGGCTTCATGTGGACCTGTTGGTTTTAATTCTACCAGTGGCGCTTTTCTCGCCGGACTTATGAAGAGATTTTTCCGGCCTCTGTTGAGAGCAACCAGTCGCTCTTTCTCCGTAGTTGTCAGACATGGTTTCCGTACCGTTGCCACCAATTTCTAGAGAAACAGGCAGATGAAAGACGCTTTTGACAATCGAACGAACTGCCACAAAATACAGTACGTGCAAGACTGATGTCTTTGCGCGAACTAGGTCACGTGACCCTAGGCTCCTACATTCTTCTTGAAAAGTGTTTTAGGGTCATTAGTTTCCTGATGGAAAGTGAAAGGTATAAAATTTGGATTCCCTCAAGTTTAACTGACAAAAGTAAAAAAAATCGTCACTGAATCTTCGCCTAACACTACTTAAAGTTAGCATATGAATCAAAGCATACGTCCTACCGAGTGCGTAGATGTTTTCAAGCCACCCTCTCAGTCTCTCCAAATTAGCAGGTATTCCTTTTGCGACTATAGAGCCAAAACAACCAGAAGGGGTTTCAGTGTAGCTGGAAAAGGCAACAAGACCAACCTTTATAAAGACAAAACAAACTGGGCGTTATTGCGTTAATTATTAGTACCTGCCTAGTCCTTTTTCCGATTTTTGTGAAGTATTTCACTATCTTGAGATGCCAGTAGCCTTCAAACAGGTGAGAGAGAACCTGTTTCTGATCCTCCTCTTTCAGTGCATAATGTATGCTCATGAATGTACTGGAATAAGTTTGAAAAGTAAAATAACACCGGAGCAAACCCAAGCCATCCTACTTCAAGCCATTCTACTTCAACTGAACTTTTCACTGCTTTTCTGTTACTAAGTTACGAACGGACGCAAACGGATGCAACAACTTCCACCAATGCTGGGAACTACAGTGTATTATGGAAAAGATACAACCCATAAGACTTTGGAGACCACGTGTAATGCGCGTGCGTGGCACCAACAATTTTGGATGAGCTGTTAAGGATGAGCTGTGCAAACGGATCCAACATTGTTGCGCTACGCTTCGGCGATCATGGAACAAAAGAAATGTTGGGAGGTGTTGGCTCAAAAGTCTGACAGGTTCAAACTTTGTGCAGCATTTCCCAACAACATGCAACAGGGTGTGCAAACGGACGGGACATGTAACATCCAACAAGGTTGGAAGATGTTGGCCAACAATGTTGCGTCCGTTTCCACGGGGCTTTAAACGCAGTTTCACTTGTATCTCAGGGCATTTGGGTCCTGGGCTTCCAAATAGTTCGATCAGGATTCCATCAAATTTCCATTTACTTGCGTTGCTTAGGTCTCGTTTATATGGAGAAAACCTGTCCCGGGGCGTCCCGGGTAGATGGGTCGACCTCCTAGCCGAGTCAACTTTAGCGAGCGTTTATATGAGAAAGCACTCGTGCATGCTCTGATTGTCTAACACAGCGCTCGCAACCGGCTGGGCGAGCCAAAGTGTTTATGTATGAAGAAAAGTAGGTAAAGGTAGGAGGGTGACCATCACCCTTCTAGGCGAGCCAATTTTTTGTTGTTGCTCATGTAAACAGTTCGCCACATTTTGTAAGGAAATATACGAAAGGGTAGCTTGGGTAGGCGGGTGACCCTTCTCTCAGGGACAACATTTCCCAACAACATGCAACAGGGTGTGCAAACAGACGGAACATGTAACATCCAACAAGGTTGGAAGATGTTGGCCAACAATGTTGAGTCCGTTTCCACGGGGCTTTAAACGCAGTTTCACTTGTATCTCAGGGCATTCGGGTCCTGGGCTTCCAAATAGTTCGATCAGGATTCCATCAAATTTCCATTTACTTGCGTTGCTTAAGTCTCGTTTTGTAAGGAAATATACGAAAGGGTAGCTTGGGTAGGCAGGTGACCCTTCTCTCAGGGACAACATTTCCCAACAACATGCAACAGGGTATGCAAACAGACGGAACATGTAACATCACACAAGGTTGGAAGATGTTGGCCAACAATGATGCGTCCGTTTCCCCGGGGCTTTAAACGCAGTTTCACTTGTATCTCAGGGCATTTGGGTCCTGGGCTTCCAAATAGTTTAGGTAGCTTGGGTAGGCGGGTGACCCTTCTCTCAGGGACAACTTTTGTCTATATAAGTGGGGCCTTAGAGATGGGAATGTTCAGTCTAGTAGCTAGCCTGATAAACTCTTCTTGTTTTCGGAAATGAACAATACTTACGTTGTCTTTTGGTGATAATGTGTCCAGTACTGTAAATGCGGCTTCCTTAGCCAGCCTCATCCTTAACCCACTCATAGAACCACTGCGATCAATAATTATTACTAAATTCTTCTTAACGGGTGAAGCAGTTTCCACGTACCACGATCTAAGTTTCATTAATCAAAACAGACTCGATTAAAAATGCTGGCTACAGCCATTTAGGAGGATCTGAGCCCATATTCGACTAAAAAAACAACGCACAATACGACTGAACCAACGGAAACTCGAGGAATTGGTCTTTAGCCCCAAATATGATTTTATAGTTTTTACTGTGTCGAGTTAATCAGTTATACCCCGTCCGCATGAATCTGGATATTTTTAAAACCGCACATTTTTTCATACGAATCGGCCCTCTGTCCACTCGAAACCAGTGAGTCCGTTTTTCATGGGTTTTTTTGGATCCGACGGACTTGCGAACTGTCTAGATCATGAAAACCGGATATTTACGAATTGATTTAAGCGTGTCCAGATTCGTATTGATGGGGCCCTAGTAATAATAGTTTTAACATTGCTTTGATCTGATTAGGTTAGGTGGAAAAACAGCGAACTGAGTATTATTTCAATCCCCGTCCACTCGAATCAGGATATCTTGATACCACATATATACATGTTTTAAACCAATCGGCCTCCCGTCACACCGAACCAGTGAATTTGCTCACCCAAACCTCCAGACTGTTTTGTTTTTAACCGACGGATTATATTTGCGAATTTGTTTGAACAATTGTAACCGGACGATTTTCTAGTTCACTAAGTATACTGTCCCAGAATGCCCCAGATTCGCTTGGAAGGGATCTTATGTGATCAGGAAACGCAACCTACAGTTTAGGGTTTCACAAAAATATAAAGAACTTACTTAAATCGTGGGTCGAATTGTAAACTGTTGCCCCCACAATAGCGGGTATTGGCAGGATACTGCAAATACTCTCCGTCTATAGAACCGTAATACTGCCATGCCACTGTCTCCGACTCGTTGAAATGTCCCTCATAAAAACCCAATAACTCACTGCTGAATTCCACATTATCCTGACTGGTACCTGACGAATCTCTGATGAAACAGCCTTTCGTTAAATCGACGAAAGAGCGAACTCGTTCATTGAACTGGATACGCAAAACATTCGAATTCTCTCTACAACAGCCTGTAACATTTCCTTGAAGAGAATCTGCTGAAGGTAGCTGCATCCTTTCTCTCAGGCCCTGCAAAAACCTTCGACTATTGTTAATTCGGGCCTCGGCGTGTTTAGTTATATTGCGAAGCAATTGCTGGCCGTCGGTATCTCGAGCAACACAAGAAAAATTTTTATACAGCTTGTGTAGCATATCAAATCCTGTATTTTGTTGGAAGACCTTGTACAGGCAAGTTGCTAACCTGTTAGCAGAGTTTTTTTCTACTTCGTGAACAAGCCATGATTGTGAAGGCCGGACAACAAGGACAGCAATAATAGTAAAAAATGGAAGAACTCTGCCTGTCCTGAATGAGCTGCTGAATGTCATCGTTTTGCAAAGACGAAACAGAGGAAGCTACAATAAGCAACTGTCAAGGGAACGAAAAAAAATATATTAACAATTGTACGATTTCCGGTTTTCATCTAAATATAGCTGTTATCAATATATCGCTTGCTCCCCAAATCGATTCTCGAAGACCGAACATACCACCCCTTAGTTTTATAAGGTAAAAACAAACACATTGCCAGAAAGAAAGCGCACCCACTACCGTATTGGGCATTTGGGTAAGTTGGAAAGGCATAAGGTCATGACTGCCTGTAAGAACCAAAATATCGAACTGAGTCTTCAGGAACTTCACTCTACCACTTTTTGATTACCAGGTAATGATATTTTTCTCGTTAAGGGTCATAGCTACAAATTGAAAGTTAAGAGGAGCGAATCACATTAGAGACGTTAGATGTGGCTACTCGCTCAGTTTGATTGATGCGCCTGAGGGACTTGCGCTGACTCGTACCCAGTCGTCTCTCAGAGTCCTATTAATATTACCGGGAGAAGCGTCGTGTATTGCAGCGCAACGACGTTCTGTTCTACGCGTGTAATCCAAAGAGAGACTACTGGGCCTTGTCAACGTCGTTCCCAGAGCCTGCGTTACCATTATCCAGCGGAAAGGGCAACAGACGCTTTGTGAAAGAATTGAAAACCGGAACCATAAAATCCTGGTTCCGGTTTAATTGCCCCATTCGTGAAATTGTTTACCCATTGCACCAAGAGAAGTTGCCAGGGGAATTTTGTTTTCATGACGAAAAACGTTCTTTCGTCCTCACAATATGACCACAGCTATATGCAAATTTGGAAAGTTCAGTAACATATACTGTATAAAATAGGCCTAGATACAATTTCCAGTTTTCTTAGGATTCTTAGAGTCAAATGAGATTTTTAGAAAATTTTAGGTTCTTGGGACGATAAGGTCTGGAAAAATACAGCCGATAGCACAAAAACAAATTTGGGTGGTTCTAACACACCAGAAACTCCAAGCGGGCTCTTGCCATTCAAATACTACTGGTCCGTTATGTTCATGCCTTGTTAGCATCATTGAAAGGCCTAGTCCAAACTCACTAAGTGCTTATTGTCGTTATCGTTTGTTTGAAAGAGCACTATGGAAACGAGACGAACCACTTACATTGTCTAAAAAATGAATTGTCATTTTGAATCAGTTTGAAGGTGTTTTAGCTTGCATTTTGACCACAGATCACAAGAATCCTGCATATTATGCAAATTATGGGATTATTTGGAAAAAAATTGGGATAAACCGTGATTTTTAGAATAAATTTCGAGATTTTTAGGGATAACATTAGGATTTATAAACACTTTTTGCAGAATTTCCGGATAGATTTTTAGCCCATTTTTCGGGATTTTTGTACATAGGCCTAGAATAAAATCTCTCTAAATGTGGCATTGAATGACTTCAAAAATAAGAGAAAACAAATTCTTAAACAAAATGTTATTTAAGCATGGTTTAGTGACTTTATATCGACGTAAAGTTTTTTTTCTTAATGGTTTCAATTCGTAGAAGATTGGTGTGTACATAGATGATCTGCCAAATCAAACCAACGTCCTTACAGATTTTTAATTTCCATAGTAATATGCAACTAACGAACACGTTTTTACCGGCCAATCAGAGATGTTTTGTTTTCCGGATTCTTCTTATGTTAGTGATCCTTGGTGCTGACCAAAATGATGGCAGCCTCTGGCAACGAGATTGCGGACTTGCAGGTCAGCATGAAAATAAGGTTATTATTCATTAAATATATTTCTCCGTTTCTGATTGGCTCTCATTCCCCGTCTAGTTCTTCATAACCAGCCAGCGCTTACCATATATGGACGAAATAGGCAATAAAATCATTGGTTCAATGGTAATACTCTGATTCCAGAAAAAACCGGATGTTGCATGTTGCATACAAAATTTGCTTCCTCAGGGTCAAGAACCTCCAAGCAATGAAAATCTACAAATATATGATCCTGACCCAGAGAGGAGCTTCACTAAAGCAAAGTTAGCAAAGTTTTAGAACTGAGGGAAAATGGGGAAACCGCGAGTGATATGGAGCAAACCGCTTCAGAACTTTCCCACCGTTGATTCAGCAGTTTGGTGATGATTTTACCGTCCTTTCCACGTTCGTTCTGACTGATACATTAGAACACCTAAAGAACTGTGGAAAGAACATCAGGAAATCTGCTGATGCTGTTACCAAGGATGATGTTAATTACCTTAGAGCGCTTTGCTGGGCCTCCAAACCCAAAATTCAAGCTGCTGAGTGTGTCAAAATATGCTCAGTCGGAAAAGTGGTCGTTGCTGCCATGTGATGGTGGTAATCTGGAAACTGGATAAAATATGCAGAAACAAGGAAGTTCAACCTACTGATAACCGTGGCTGTACCTCCAAACTTACGAAATGGGGACTACCAGGAAAGAGGACAGTACAACATAAGCCAATCATGACAGAAAAACGTACTTCTTAAAC
This sequence comes from Porites cylindrica, assembly GCA_964035525.1. Lineage (NCBI taxonomy): Eukaryota > Metazoa > Cnidaria > Anthozoa > Scleractinia > Poritidae > Porites > Porites cylindrica. The sequence continues at coordinate 12,156,763 of OZ037784.1, forward strand.
CCCGCTATTTCGCAGACATTTACGAAAGACAGCGGCGAGGTGTCAATCACACGCTGTTCGATCCAAAACCATTAAAAAAAAAGAAAGATTGAAACAAAATAGAAGTAAATCCTGCTGTTCCATTTCCGAAAGTGATCCCCGATAAGGATAGTATCAAGTTACTTGACACAATAGTTGGAGAAGCTTCGTATGGTTGTACCTACATAGGTCATCTCTGAGCCTGGGATAAGCTAATAACTCATATATGATATATCTTTCAGATTTTCTACAGGAAGCCCAGCGAAGCGTTCTAAGGTATATAACATCATCCTCGAAATTTGGACTCGCAAACACTTGGAGGTTGTGAACAAAAATGACAGAATTCTGATTCCTTTAGAACTTGCAAACTCGGCAATGGCATCAGCAGATTTCCTGATGTTCTTTCCACAGTTCTTTAGGTGTTCTAATGTATCAGTCGGAACGAACGTGGAAAGGACGGTAAAATCATCACCAACTGCTGAATCAACGGTGGGAAAGTTCTTGCTGCATCACCACTCGCGGTTTCTCCATTTTCCTTCAGTTCTTCACTATCTCGCTGACTTTGTTTTAATGAAGCTCCTCCCTGGGTCACGTTCATATATTCTTAGATTTTTCATTGCTTGCAGGTTCTTGACCGTGAGAAAACAAATTCTATATGAAAACATGTGTCTAAACCGCTATGTAAACTATTAGTATAAACAACATAAACAGCTGATCGATCGCGGAAGCCGGATGATGTACACCTACCTTTCCAACGGTTCCTTCTTATTACCATTTTGATTTATACGGAGGCATTTTATCCAAAACTTTAGTTGAGCAACGGCCCACTTTTTTATCTCTTCTTCATGCACGAAAGCTAGCACCAGGAATGTCCTCTGGAGTAAAATCGACTTGATCGTCCGCCATGTTAGTTATTGTAAATTTGCCGCGAGGGTTATTAAGCCTCACTTCCATGCAACTTCCGATTTTGTCTGGAATCGGAGTATTGCACAATATAAAATCACAGCCTCGTTTCCTGGCGGTGGCACGGCAGCCTAGCTGTTTTGGTATTAGTGAACTCACCAAAATGGCAGAAAAGTTCACGGCTATCCGAAAAGAAAAAGCCGAATAACTCTGACTAAACTGAACGGAGCAAACGCAAGAAAATGCGAAAAATCTTTCTGATGAATATCATTTACTTTTTGAGAAGTAACTGCAAAAAGATTATTTATTATGAAATTGTGCCGAAAACAGGGGAATGTTTTGAAGAACGACTGCGAGGAGGTAAGAGTGTTAACAATTTAAAAATAATTTGAATGGATAATAAAATAATTGTTGAATTCGGTTTTCTTATGATATGAAGAATCGAGCTAGCCTCGGTCGATAACACCCTCCTCGATGGGCATCATTCTCCATAGCCTGCGAGCAAGCTCTCCTATTTGGGCGAGAGAAGCGAGTCTCGCGAGAACGCGCGAGCGAGCGGCGAAGCCGCGAGGGGCAGAGGAAAGGAGAGCTTGCAACGATCTCTCATAAAATTTCATTTGTACTTCGCTCAAACGAAGGGAAATACCATTGGCTGAAAAATGACGTTCCGGAAAACAAAGTTGATTGATATCGATAACAGGCAAAGCTGGCACCCTCTTCGTCTGTGTGACAAGTTTGGTTCTCAGGGGGATCAGATTGGTACCAAGAACGTGTTTCAGCCCTCAAAGCAGACGAGGGGGCTGGTTTGATTTAGTTAGTTTAGTTTGTTAGTGATTGCGAAGGGCAGTCGGTCTTCTACACTGCAGTATGGACGACTTTTCAAAAGTAAACGAAACGAGAATCAAAGTATTAAGTTCTCACCCGAGCGGACACGTTGAAGTTCGATGTCCCCGTGGAAAAAAAAATATCAGTGATTAAAAACATTGCTTTGATGCTATTGCATAGCGATTTATAGCCTGTTCCAAGCGTTCAGATAATGGAGAGCGGTGCGAAGTAAAGAAAGCGATGAAAAGTAGAGGGAACTCTCTCTCCTCTCCCCCTCCCTCGCTTTTATTTTTTCGCGCTCCTTTTTACTTCGCACCGCTCCCCACTATCTGAACGCCTGGAACAGGCTAAGCGATTTATAAATAAATAATTCTACGCGCCCTCGGCTGTCTAAACTTGACAGGCAGTTGTCACTTTTCTAATTTGCGGCACGTTTCCGGTGACAGTTTTCACGCTTTACAGAGTCCCGGGGTTTCCGGGGTGGAAATGAAATTTATGAGAGATCGTTGCAAGCTCTCCTTTCCTCGGTCCCTCGCTCGCGCGTTCTCGCCAGGCTCGCCCAATTTGATTTGATTTTAACAAGAAGTAATGATTATGTGACGGTGATAAGGCTTTTTCCACCCTTTGGCGTCTTGCGCACCGTCTTAATGGACGCTATTAAAAGAAATTTGTCGGAATTTATTCAGTTCCAAGTCAACAACGTTTCATATTTTCATTTCATGCCTCTGCCTCCTCGTTGAACACTATTCTTAAATTAAACGCATTTAAGTAACAATTTTCCCCTCTGAGAAAAAAAGTAACCTCTTGGGGGTTACTCGACAAACAGCTCACTTTCAGCAGCACATTCCGTGTGCATTTTTTTCTTTCATGATGTTGCTGAAGTGTCGCGTATAAGCCTTATTGTTAGATGTGCTGAATGCATGCAATTTACTGTTGACACTTCGTGGATTTATAGCAAAGAATCATTAAAATACTCAACGCTCAATGACCCCTCAATGGACGTGTTTTTCATATGCTGCCCGAAACTTCGAGACCTTCGCCTTTTTTGTAGTACTTTTTGTTTATAGTTTAATTGCAGCGTCGAAAACTCTGATTCAAAATATTTGCCATAAAAGGCAACGACGGGGAAGAGCAAAAGAGAATGAGGGAAGAATCAATGCCGGGATCTGCGAGAGTAATCATGTTGCAATAACATGAAACGTCATATGGAACAAAAACTTATAACAGTCTCAAGTCTCTCGAGGTAAACACATGTCAATGAATAAAATGTACCTCAAAAAGGTGGGACTATATAAACGCTAGGTAGTATTGCAGAATAATTTAGACGGCCACTTTAACCGTTTACCTGGGTCGGTTAACTTCATTTGTACCAAAGCTGCTGCGTCATCCTCTCAATTAGACTGCACGTTTGTCAGGTGTATGTTACTTAAACACAATTCGTTGATCTGCAAGACGAAAAAGTGACCCGAAATATAACCATTAAGTGATCCTCAAACACACTTTGTGCTGTTATCTTCAATGAAATATTAAAACCATTTACGTGGCGTATATTGTGAAATCCGTGAGATCTCATGCAGCGTACTTACACTGACATCAGATGTGACAGATCACAGGATCTCCATGTGCTTGAAAAATCGGAAGGATTCAGGATTAAAACTAATTTCAAAAAAATCCTGACTTATTTTCCGTTTTCTCTTATACTTTACCTTGCTACGAAAAAACGAGTTCTCATCTTCTAAACACCATCATGAAAAACCGTTTTTAAAGAGAATTATCGCATTTGTTTAAAATCAAAGTCTCATTTCGTAAGAAAGGCACAATGCAATTCAGAGAGTGTGTGGTGGGAAGCTTGCATGCCGAATTTAACTCCGTTAATTTTTTTTGTAACGACTTTTACACTGTTAACTCTCGCAGGTTCTAGAACTAAGCTGTTTTTGTGGTAAAGGGATTGTTACAGATTACAATAATCCTCAAACAGATAGGATATAGCCTCCTGAATACAAAGAAGTCGGAAAGAAGAGAGGAAGTAAACTTTATTTAAGCTGGCAAAGAAGGTGGAGACTACAAAATAGCGTACCTCTCTTGTCATCTCCTCAGTCTTTCTTCAAGCCATGGTTTTTGTGGCGAAAAAGCTTTTATCTATGAGAGGAATGGCTTTCATGAAAGGGGAAACTGAGTAATTGGAGGGCAATCTCAGCGTAAATCACACAAAATACCAATAGCAACTAACAAGGGATAAACACCTCTCGTTGCACCTCTACTTGACACCCACTCTCTAATATACAATACACTGAAAGTGTCAGCAAAACTAGCGACGTTTGAAGAGCTCTGCCTGTTAGATTGCAACTTATTGGTAACAGAGAGGGTCTTACAGACATTGTCTCAGTGACACGCGATTTCTGAATGCTTATTAAACTCTAAGAATCAAATGAACAGTTCTCGCCGTGTTTTCGAAACATTTCAAAAAGGTATGGCTTATGATTATGAATAAAATACCTTTTTTTGAAAAAAAATACATTTTCGCTGAACCGGAGAAAATACAGAACCATTGGCAGATTCACAACCACAGAAATGGCTATAATCTGAATGGGAATGAAGAAGTGGATCCTCTTGTTAAAATCTCTCACCTTTATGATTTCTGATTATTGATTGCTACTCACTTCTTCCGTGACGCTTGCGAAGTAAACAAGACGTACAATTTATAATTATCTGGTCCTTCATATGTAACGTCTGACTTTTGCACATTCAAACTGAAATATACAACTTAGGAGACAGCAAATTGTATCACATGACTGAATAGAAAACATATGACCTCTTCTCATGCTTTCTCTATTTGGGTGCCACTAAACATGGTATAATCTAGATAACATATGAGCTAAAAAGCGATAAATACCTTATTAAAATCATTAACTTTACAATAGCAATAGATGGGCATTTGGAAAAAGGTTTTTTTTCCTTAATCGAACTTTGATATGATTAAGAGCAGATGCATTTTCCGAAATTAGTTCGTGCATACCATACGCATCTGCAAAATTCATTGGAAATTGACTGCTGAAGCCTTCTTACAACGCTGTTGTTTATGTGAAACGACTACTAACTACACAGTGTGGTGCATTAGTTGTAATGTCAAGAAACTTCAACAATTCTAAACCTTTAGGTGATACACTTTACATGGTGTAACGATAAAAAAAAAAGCGAATTAACGATCAACCGATCAAACGACAATGAGAATGCTTCCCGGTTGCATTGGAGGTTCTATGGGGATATAGGAGAAGTGCATGCAAGGGCGTAGCTGCCTGTACGAACGGTACGCACATGCGTACCCAAAAAAGTCGAGGGTAAAAAAATAATAATAAAATAAAAGTGCAAAATAAAAAAAAGAAAGGATAGATACTAGATAAAACGTAATTATTTCAAGAGCACAGGTTGGCTCAATTCATTCGTCAACGGACTGTCAGCTTAATTTTTCTTCTTACACTCGAATGTCGGCTTCCAGAAAAGAGAAGCGATTCATTGGTGGACCGAATCTTCAATCATATAATAAGAGGAACGGCGGGAAAAGCGCAAATAGCAATGCTGGATGGTATGAAGAGCAAACGAGTTGTTCTTCACTTCGGACTGTCTTCGCACAAGACGAAGTTAGGCACAATTACATCAATTTAGGGTGCATGCACAGGTTCAGCACGCGTTTTGGTACATTTCTTTGCCGTCCCTGCATGACCACGACGTGAAATGTTTTTATGTGACGTTTGGAGGACGTGAGTTCAAGCTTGGGAGAGCCGTGACATATATACTCTGGGATCAGGGGCGGATCCAGGATTTTTTTTAGGAGGGGGTTGCACTCGTCTCTTGCTCTGCTTCAACACCAATAAACCACATAGTTTTTTTTTGGCAGAATACAAGTTGTATTAGAAAACCGCGGGTCATCTCGGGGGGGGGGGGGGGGGGGCGCACCCCCTGCACCCTCCCCCTAGATCCGCCCCTGGGGATAGAATTGGAGTTGGCTTGGTCAAAAGTCTCAACGAAGGTCTGTGGCTTCACATTCGGATCCCTTTCACTCCACTTCATCAGTGAAAGGATAAGGGAAATCGTAACACCAATATAATGCGAAATATTTATCCCGATTTCTTCATAAAAATGCTTTCTGGAAATAAAAACATCAATACATTTTTCCATATTTCAGCTGTATGCCTAGGTGTATGTGCGTACATGCATGCTACATTGCTGTCAGAATAAATAGCTAATAGGTTCCTGGGCGGAGCTTTAAACGGGTAACATTTTGTTGTTAACAAAGAAGCGCCAAAGTGTATTTTTTTGTCTTCTTTTGAAGGAAACGTGGATTTGCTTCATTCATAATATAGTTTGATAACTTTCACACAGAAGGCCAGTCCTGTGTCTTAATATTTCGACCCCCCTCACGTTCTGTGCATTTTCAAAATTGACCCCGCAAAA
>OZ037784.1:12167960-12220460 GCA_964035525.1 Porites cylindrica
CCCCAAGATTACCGTTGTGAGTGGAGGGAGAAAAAAGTGAGCAGTGGGAAAAAAGGCGGGAGTCAAGTCGTACCTGGGTGCAGCCAGCTGCCCAGTTCTGGGGGTGACAGATTTCCTTGAAGCAGGTGCCTGTGGTGGAGTGTTGGATTGTCTACTGTTAGGACCACTTCTACTATAAGTTGGCGCTTGAGGAAGACTACGCCTGCGCATCTCACTATCTTCCGCTGTACGAGGTCTTGCAGGCTCCCTTCTCTTTACTTGGTTCGGTTCACGTCTTTTAACTTTCGGCAACAAACACAAAAGAGAACATGTAACTACAAAGAACTTCGTAGAGGAAGATAATTCTGAAAATAACTCACTACTGCGCTAAGAAAAGTTCCCAGTTGAACTAAATAAATCATAATATTAATACCATTTTACTCTGCAGTTTTGGCTAGTGTGCCAAGTGCTGTACCGTGAATCAGCTTCTCGTTAATATACACACACAGCACATTTACACAACGTATAGATTTAGCCAAGGCAAAAGGCGAAGCCCCCGTTAAAAACTTTTTGGCATAATTTGTCATTATGAGCATAATTTTCATCTTCTTTCCGAAAAGAGTACTGCCAGCATAATTGGCACTTTTTGCTGGTTTGGCATCTCAAAATTGTCATTTATTGATCATGCAACCAATTTTCTTGGCCCGAGAACAGTGTTACAGGTGAATTTAAGTAACAAAATCAATTTTTTGTTTGCTTGTTGTCACATTCATTACACCTCCGTCCCACAGGAAGTGACCCAGGATTCTACGTATGCGCATAACAAGCGCGATTACCCAAAAGGGTACCCACGTGCTGGTTGTTATTTGTTTCGGTTTGTATAATTGTCAGACAATGAATTGTTTGTTGCAGAGTAACTGAGATGTTTTACCAAATTTAAAGCAAAAAGTAGAAGCATAATTTATAAAACGTTAGTATGATTATTCGTGGCATAATTTGAGAAATATAGGAACACTCCTGGTGGCATATTATGCTACTTTTGCGAGCTCAATCTATCAAACCCTAGACGGGAGGTCGGACGGACGTACGTTCACGTGGCTACCACAATTTCTCGGATGGATAGATAACCAAATTTTCTTAGCTGTGGGGCGCCGCTCGCGACTACCAAAAGACGACTGGAGGATACACGCGGAAACGAAAGTTCGTGGGACACCTAAACATGATTCTTTGCAAAAGACGGACTGTTCTGGAAGGACAGGTATCTGGAAAAAACCCAAATATGCAACACTGCATCACTATACTTTACTTTCGTACTCATCATTTGGCCATCTCCGCCCGCAAATAGCAAAAGATAGACGAGGCGGGCGAAGGGGAAAGGTTAAAACAGTCATAACAGATGTTTTTGTAAGTAACCTAAACAAACTATGTGGATACATAAGAATTACAGAAAAACAAGATAAAGTTACAAAATATATCTAACTAATTATTAGTCTTAAAGAATAACATTACCAGACAAATTTACTACTAACAGAACCTATGAATTATTAGTGCATTGAGTCAAGGCTGCAGAATTTGCCATTTTTTGTAGGAGAATGAGCTCTTCAACATAATCGTCCACTGCTGCCATTATCGAGGGCAAAAAGTCATAAAAATTTTCTCCTTTGGAGAGTTGACGAAATTCGTTAGGAATTGCGTTCCAAAGTTAGCTCCAAACCTGGAAAAAGAATCTTGATCAGCGAGAGGCTTGAATACACCACGAATGAGGCTGGAGCTATTATGCTTTCTGCTACGTCCTGATAAGCCAAGGATATGCGACCACTCATCTCATAAGGAATAATTAAGGCCCGGGGAAGCTGAGCCAGCACAATTAAGAGTATTGCGGTATCAGTTGAAAGTCTACATGTATTTACTCAAAAACACAAGTACCTGCTGTTACCACTGGAATATTTACGTCAGAGTTTGGGTCATCCCGCTTCCAAGAACCTTGTGACAAATCAATATCAAACTATCAGAGGTATTTCAAACAAAGAACAAGGGCGCTGTATTTAACCATGTTACAGCTATGGAGCAAACGCTCGTCAAAAACTATACTACACACATGGCAAAAGAACAGATATATTTATATTTTATATCCTCGATCAGGCCCCCTTCGCAATTTTGAACAACAAGTTTATTTAGATCCACCTTTACAATTTAAAGTACGTATGTATAAGATAAGTACACACAAATATCAACAAGTCTGCAGTGTTCGGTTCTTGTTTCTAACGGAGAATCTACAGCCCAGTTGAACGTGCGTTTCCAATAAAATCTTCCATTTTGACTTTGTTTTATAGTTCTTTAAAATCATACAAGCAGACTGTTGGACCTGGACCAAATGGTCTTGAACAAATCTACTGCTAATGAATGGAACTGGCGCATAGCGCTACTCTTCCAATCCAAATCAATCATCTATCAGTAACAGCAATCTATAAACTGATTACTGTTACTTCCCACAGATCAAACAAATCCTCAACTAGTGAATTCTTAACATAACCTCCAACTACGACCTTGACTGTGTTATTATTGCAACCAGCAAAGATGGCGTAGTGATAAGAACACTTATTGCCTCCCCGCAATGAGGTCTGGGACCGTGTCTCCTGGTAGTAGTTTGTTCAGGGGCGTAGCGTCCTTTACGCAAATACGCACGTACGTACTTGAGAAATTGGTAGGAGTTTTTTAAAAAGATTTTCTGCCGATCCCCCAATACATTGCTTTTGAATAAAACAAAAAGGAAGAAGGACTGGGGAAATTCATGGAAACTCATTTGCCGCCACAAAGAATCGATCCTGACTGATTATCATTCCTTTAAAGACTTATCTGGAGAGTTTTCCCATGCAAATTAAAGCTATTCATTTTTAGTTTTCTCTCTCTATAAATGTCGCTTAGGCCCGGTTCCTATCTTTTCATGAGCCGAACCTAATAAATTGAATTAAGTACGTGAAAAGTTCGGAGTCTGAATCAATTAGGAACGCCTATTTAAATTTGGAACGACTCAGCCGTTCTTTACGCCTAGCCCGGCCGGGAATTTCGCCTTTGGAGCGACTTTGGAACGGCTTTGATTCAGACGCCGAACTTTTCATGTACAGAACCTAATGCATAAATTATTATAACGTATTTTGTAAGCAGCTTGACCAAAATGAGCATTTGTCTCTTTTGAATTTAGTTCAGCTCCAATTAAGATCGGCGTGTGAATAAATTCAGCCGGTCTAAATAATTTGGGTCGGCCTTAATTCGAATTAGGTTCGGCTCATGAAAGGTTCGGCGTCTGAACCGGAAATTTTAAGTGGGAAATCATGGAATAAACCATGCCGACCATAATCGAGGTATAAAGCTGAAGCAAACCATTAGGTGCACGTGTGGTGCGGCATCAACAAGAATTTTGCAGAAAATTTACACTCAACAGATGTAGAATAGTTTTCAATGAAAAAAATTAGAGATATTCAGAACAACTGAAAATAAATAAATATATAAATACTAAAACCCTTACTATAATTGTCTGTTCCATGATCGATTTCAAGATCGAAATAAAGGAAAAACACAAAAGTCAGCAAAGGACTAAGCTTTCGGAAAATTTACACAATCACGTACACGCTGAAATTCTTCCAACCGATGCTTTTGAACTCCAAATTTCTGCACTTTAAGTGGTCATTTCTTGAGCGACAGTACAGCTTATCTTTCATTCCAAACATTTGGCAATTGAACGAAAAATGTTATTTGAATTTCTTGTGAGGTATATTCAGCACTTTGGAAGTTTATTTAGGGGAGGCGCCGTGTGCTTGAAAACTTTCTGATTCCAGTACCAGCTCAAAGAAAAACATTTTAAAAGCTTTTTTTAATATCATGTTCTATCGTAAACAAGACTGTAATCTACCAAAAAATGTAACTATTAAAGGATAACAAAAACGTTATTTTGTTAAGAATATGGATCCGCGCGTGTGCGTACTTGCCAAAATGGCCACGCTACGCCCCTGTTGTTGTTGGTTCGTTTTCCTTCTTCTCAAAAACCAATACATCGGTCCAAATATTAACACGATTAGGAGCAAACAACCAATGCAAAACACGAGTTCTTAGGACGTCTTAAGCGGTATTTCGAGGGTAAATGAATGACAGTTACAACTACATTCTTCGATTCCATGTGTGTGCCTATTATGTGATAACTTACTGTTGTGGTCGTTTTGGCTGGAAGCTGGAGAAGCGCCGCGTCGTCTTGGCTGTACATACTCCTCATCGTCATTTTCAACCAAACCTGTTGTGTAATAATATTATGAACTTTCATACTGTTCTGTAACCATTATTATTATTCATTCAAAACATTTCTCCGTTTCTGATTGGCTAAAATCAAACGCATAATTCATCATAACCAGCTACTGTCGACCAAATTTGGAAGAATTTTGAGATACGTGAACTGATGAAGTCATGCGTGCAGGGATTATTGAACGGTTAACCGAGAAGACCTGGGGACGAGGTTGAGTTGCTTTGGTAGTGAATACAAAATGGCGAAAAATTTCATTCGTTTTACGAGGAAGAAATAGGCGAACTATTGGCTAAAAACATAGCAAGAAGAGAAAATTATTATAAGACATAACTAACCATAACCAGTAGCCACGGGCTGTCTGGGCCTTGGAGTACCGCCTCTTCTTTTCAATGGACCTGAAATGAGGAGGAAATAGCGTGGCCGAGCGGTTAGAGAGAGGCTCACGCCCCGAGTACAGCTCCCGCCCTGAACACTCGCTGGATTAGTTCACGAAGACCCGTATTTATATAGTCTTGAAATAGCTGACTGTTCCATCTTTAGCCTGCGAACAGCAGACGCATTTCAGGTCGGAGGGAGAGAAGCGACGACCGGAAATGCATGTGCTGTTCGCAGGCTATTCCATCTTAGGCTAGTAAGGATTCTTAACCCTGTTATGTTTCAATTGAAATTTTTGTTGCAGTCACTGATCTGCTGGGCCCAACTAGCCTTTCTGCTATAAGGCACAGGGTAAATAAGGTAATTATTACTATTTTATTTTGAAAAGTAAGGACAATATTTAGCAGTAACGTTACATTCGCGAACAAAGCGCTTAAAGGGGCTATGCTGTGTACTTATAGAGTGTTTTCTCTCCCGTGGCCAGCATATTTGCAAATTTATTGGAACAAAAGAAAGCGTTTGCATAAGAAAAGAGTTCCACTCCCGGAGGGATGGTTTGGGACACCAACATGGCCGCCGTTTCATTGTTTTGGAAGACCAATATGGCCGCCGTGACGTCATGTGAAAACACTCTATAGCAGCCAGTCATAGCATGTTAAAAAAGATGTTAAAATACCAAATGCGTTCTCAGTAGTCAGTTACAAAGAGACTGTCTACATCTTTTTTCCGCTTTACAGTGCAGTAAAATAATTGATTACAACCTTTAACTACTAGGTCTGCATTTTCCTGGGATACTGAAGCCACTGGGTCAAGCTTTTGTGGCCTTTCTTGAGGAACGAAGCCATTATTACTATCATATTCATCCATATAGGAAACTACGTCTGGTGAAGGAGAAAACAGATATTAAGCCACAGTCAATCATATACACCTCCATGTAAATAAGGTAGACACGGTACTAGGTTGCATGTCAGGTGTTGGATAATAGCTACGTTTTCAACCAGAGAAAGTTTCAGTACTATCAGAACAAAAGGTCACTGGAAAAACGTCCCTCCAATGTCAATATGTATTGGCATGTTATTTTACCAAGCAGTTCCCTTTGCACTGTAAATTTCTACTCAAGTAGTTTTGGAAAAAAAGAAGTAGGCTTGTGACAAACAAAAACAGAATATTTCTATTCCCAACAAACGTAAGTCCAACACATTTTGTCTGATGCTTACCAACTGATGCTCTAAGTTGTGGTGATTCTCTTCTTTTTACGGGACCTGTAGATTTTGTTGTAAAGACATGTAATGGTCGACAAATTACCCCTCTATTCTGGAGCAAAACGTCCGCGTTAATTCAAAGTGCCACATGCGAAATTACAAAATTGCTAAGACAACGTTTCCTTTAATAACATCAGTACCAAGATGGCGTCCAGGTTTAAAGATGTTACGGATTTATGAAGGTGTTACGGGATTAAAAGACGCTGCAGCAAAACTAAGGATCTCCAGCCTGGGATAGTAACTAACAGGTTCGACTGCCAGGGGCGGATCTAGGATTTTTCTTAGGAGGGGGTGCACTCGTCCCTTGCTCTACTTCAACACCAATAAACCACATAGTTTTTTTTTTTGCAGAATACCAGTTGTATTAGAAAACCGCAGGTCATCTCGGGGGGGGGGGGGGGGTGCGCACCCCCTGCACCCTCCCCCTAGATCCGCCCCTGACTGCTGTTGAGGGAACTCTAATTTTTTATTTTATTGCTAGTCCACTGCATCACTAACTAAATAAATATCATCCTCGTACGTTTACTGACCAGGCATAAAATTCACCATCACCTTTACATCAACCCACGGAATGTAGTTCTGAAATGTTAAGACCTCTACAGTTACGTACCTCCCACCAAACCCGGCAAACTACCCTTGTTTTTACCTTTTTGTGTTTTAAATTTCTTCAACTCACCTGAAGCCACTGGTTGTCCTAGCTGCGGAGTTCCACCTCGTCTCTTTAATGGACCTGAAAAGCAATGTATGCACAGGCAGGTGGAAAATTAGGAGTGCATTAATAAGCTGTAGTAAGAAGTGACAAGAAATGGAAAGTCAATTACTGTTACATGAATCACTGAACTGTATGCATGGCTGCAACCCAACTTTGCATAGTCATGGATTCAATGTCAAGCAGTTCTAAGAAGGAAGCATTAGATTTCTGAAGTATTGTTATCACTAATCGTCTTCTCACTGGCTAAGAGCCAACAGTTAATTTTGGAAATTTTGAAATCAGCGCAACCTGCAGATTAGTTATCTGACTGCTGGCAGATTAGAGACCAATCTGTAGGTTGCATGCACAATCCATGATTTCCAAGAGCGATGTCAAACTGCATTCTATGCAATGGTGTGTTTGTTTGTCTGTTTGTTTGTTTGTTCAAAACAATCTATAATAAAGAAATTATTAGATTCGTTTTTTGTGATATTCGGAATAATCAAGGTCTCAGTAAGTGTTATTAGCCCTGTGCAGTCAAAGGCACCAAGGCCATGCAAGGCTGATAACACTTACTTAAAACGAAAAAACGCCAAGGTGATTTCAACAAGGTTTAGGGCACTGTGGCTATGAACCCAAACATAACATGAACAAGATTGATTAGGTTTTTACTGGTTGGCATCCTTCAGTCTTGAAAGACAATGGTATCGTGCTTTGATTTGTGATTCTCGAACATCGCCTTGTGTGGCTGCAAAGACCGATTCCGAAATGACAGTCCCTTCCGCACATTGAGCAGATGTGGTCAGATTGGGTTTTTACAGCCTCAGTTATGCAGTACATGTGTACACGAAATTCACTTGACTGAATAATATAATCAACGTTACCGGTATGTGTGAACAGTGATGAAGAAATGTTTCTGACACTCTCACTGGCATTAACTAATCAGAGAAATAATTATGGCAATGCTTGTTTTCTTCTGCCACTACCTTTTACTACGAGATTAGAATCATCCAGGCTTGGGCCGGAAGCAGCAGCAGCAGCAGCAGCAGCAACAGGTACACGTCTCTGTAGGGGTCTTTGCATGTAATTATCATTATCACTGTCATCATCATCATTGTTTTCATTCATAAGTCCTGCACTGTGGTGTAAACCTACCAAGTAATCAAATTATTTTAAAATCAGCCATCTTCTAAACTTAAAACATGGATGTAAACAAACACTGTTTTACACAAAATTTAAATGGACAGAAGACAGAGTTTTAGCGAAGGTTAAATATGAGGAGTTTTCATTGCATTCAGCCAACCATTGAAGTTCCATTGGACTCCAAGTGAATTTTCAACTAACCTGTAGCCACTGGTTGTCTTTGCTGCGGAGTTCCCCCTCTTCTCTTTAAAGGACCTGCAAAGTACATGGTTAAAATATTTCTGAAGAAAACAAAGATTAAATGCTTATGATAGCTAAACATCAATTAAAACTTCTAGCTTCTAAACACCAAAACTACCCTTAATTGGATCAGTATTTACCCCCAGAAAAATTAACAAAATTAGAAATGTCATGGGTAATTCAACAAAATATAATAATAATTAATGATAGTAATTATTAATATCATTGTTCTCATAATTATTATTATTATTATTATTATTATTATTATTATTATTATTATTATTATTATTATTATTATATACATCACTTCATGTCTTAAAGTGGCTGATGTCACTTAAACAATTTGAAAGACGAGTAGGCTTGCTAGCCTAGGAGTATGGTTTTGACATTGGACACCAAAGAGATGGTCAGTGTAGGAGTCAGTTAATATTATTTTTACACGCTGAACGGGAAAGTTAAATACCTCTTTAATTTTCAGTCTGTTTACCAATCTTTTTATTTCTTAAGGCTAATGAAAATAAAAGCTGTGAGAGGACTGAACGGCCAAAAATGCAGGGGGGCATCCTGGGTAAAAGAGGACATCGACTGAAGAACATGCAAGTTGTGGGACTACTTGTAAACAAAACAGTCACAGGGTTGGTGTTTCATCAACTTTACTTGCCCGGTGCTGTGGTGTCTGTTTACTTTAGTGTTGTGGTATTCAGAGCCTCCCAATAATTAAAAGTTTCTGAAAGTGCCTTGCTTCCTACCCAAGAAGAGCCAATGATGAGTCAATTGAATAGTGTGTTACAGCATGGGACACCACATTGAACAATAAAATATTACAATAATTATTAACGATTTTATGAAATGTGTTTAAAAAATCAGCAGCCTTACCTTTTACTACAAGGTCTTCAAATTCTTGAGGAACAGGGACTTGTCTCTGTGGTCTTTCTTGCTGGATAAACCCACTATCATCATAATAACCATCTACACTTGTAACTGCATCTGTTAAAGACGGAATAATTTTGTAATCACTTTGAAGTCCACTGTTTTTCAAAATTTCCTGTTTATAAACTATACAGTGCAGCTGAATTTTCAACAAACATTCGACTCTGTTGATGACTGGCCGTGAATTTCCTGAAATACTACGTGCAGAACTTTATCACATTAATTCATGTGCACAATTAACATTAAAATAAAGTGTTTTTCCCTCTCACCAAATGATGCCCTTGTTTTTGGTGATGGTCCTCTCCTTTTAACTGGACCTGCCAAATGAAAGACACTTGAAATGATTAATATTAAGTCACCTCACTATACACAGATACCTTTATTTAAAAACTACAATATATTTTATGTAATAAATCTTATTAACATGTACAGGGGATGGGCAAGCTCGGGAAGGTCTCTATTACAAAGTTCATGAAAAACTTGCCAGAAGGATTATAAACACATGCAGTTTAACTAAATTAAAGTCTTAGATGTCAAACTGATCCCTTCCAATCTCATAAAGATCTCATCAATTCTCACAAATAAATATTTACTATAGGCACTTACAGTTATGGCAGACAATGTAAATCTGGTTACAATTTTCCACAGATTACTTGAACAGATAGCAGCATTTGTTCAAATGGAAACATTTTTGTGAACAGACCACCCAACAATACCCAAAATTAAACCACACACACAACCACATAGAAACTGCAGAACTGCAGAAGTATTTAAGTCAATCAAAGTGCATGTCAAAGATGCACTGCAACATTAAAACACATGAAAAATGACACATACACCTGTAATGCCACACCTTTCCATCTTTCCAAATTACACTTTGGCTTACAAGACTAAATTAGTGGCATACTGGTTACATGTATGTCTCTAAGAGAAACTGTTGAGAAGCAAGACCCAACATATCCCATCAAAAAATCAACACCTAAGATGTCGCCATGATAAATTCAAATACAGCTGTAAGCACTAACTAACTCACATGTGTGCATGACAGGATTGAATTTATATTTTTTTACAAAGAAAAGAATCATACTGTCTTTTTCAACACCAATGGAAAACTGGCAGATAAAATAACACAAAGTAACATTTAACGTATATACTGGTAAAATCACCAATTAAAATACCTTTTACTACAAGACTAGAGTCATCCTGGTTTGCGGAGTGAAAATTTGAAGTAGCAGGAACACGTCTCTGAGGTCTAAGTGTGTTATTATCATCATCACTGTCATCATCACTGTCACCATTCATAACTTCTGGATTCTTGTGCAAACCTACCATGGAAAGTTTTGAAAAGATTTTTAGCCAATCTAGGTTTTATCCATACAGTGGGACCTCAATATAATGAAGGAACAAGGGATGGCAAAATTTGTTCCCTATAACCAGGTTTCATTATAGCAGAGTTGTTGCGCGCAAAGTGGGTGCAGCGGAGCACCATGGATAAAAAAAAGGTGGTGAACTACCCATCCGAGAAAATTTGGTAATGACGTGACCGTGCACCGACCGATCGACCGCCAGGCCGTCAGTCCGCACCACAGGTATACCAATGTAAAATAATTCAATTAACAGGTACGGCAACCCAAATGCAACTCAAGGTTTTATTTGGAAAGAAATCGCATGGCCTCCCGGACTTTTAGAAAGAAAAAACAACAAGAAAGTCGTGTCTTTTTCGACGTTATTTTTTATGTTTACACTCACCTAGATAACAGAGAAAGCGCTACAGCGAGTGATTGAAAACAAAAGAGACTAATTTTGTAGGAAGAAAAACATGAAAATTCAAAGCGGCTGTGAGACAATGAGAAATGCTAGTGGCCAGCAAGGTGAAAATGAGCGGCAGCGAAAAATAAAAGCGAACATGAAAGCAGGAGACAAAATATTGGGTAAGCAAGCACATACGACAATTCCTCCATAAAAATAATGTGTAACTAGGAAGTTTCACGTTTTAGTCCTACAAAACAGCGTTGTAGTTGTGCAAAACAACAGCAAAGAAAGACAAAAAGTGTGCTGTATGTGCAAATTGGGTTTTTTGCTAATTAGAAAAAAAAGTGTGCTGCACATGCAATTTGTTTTTTTTGCTAATTAGATCTATTGATGCCATTTTCATTGCCCTCCCCGTATAGCATTACACGATTTAATTTTCTTGTTTACAAGTATTATTAACCAGAGCTTCACTTTTAGCCCCGGCTAAATCTATGTATTATCAAGGTCTTTGATATTGTTCATTATACCAAGGACTTTGTTATATAGACGTTCGTTATATCGAGTACCAGGGCAGACATGCATGCATTTAAAACACAAAATCAATAAGAATGTTCTTACTGCAATGAAGAATTAATTGTTGTATTCTATCTAATCTTGTACCTAGACTTCATTCAAGGGAAGAATCCAATAATAGTTATTAACTTCATATAATTTTTAAACTTGATAAAAATAGTTACCTTCTTTATATTAAGTAATATAGACATCACTTCCAGGCAACTTTAAAAATTCATTTATTAATAACAATCAAAAATCACTGATAAATAAGACTAATGTATCTTTAATGAGTATCATAAATAAATTACACACACTCAGTGTTAATAACAGGGAATTTCCGTGGCTATGAATAAATTTTTGCTTTACATTTAGCCTAATGATGGAAAATATCTCATTACTTGTTGCTGGCTTGGAGGGGCCCCCTCTTCTCCTTAATGGACCTGTCAAAAAAGGAAAACAGTATCATTATGAAAACATCAGTTAATGAAAAATTAATATGAAAATGGCATCAGCAATCAACAATCACATATGAATCGCCGATCTCTTCATTCATTCAAGACATTCATTCATTCATTCATTCATTTTCATTGGTATATTCAGATTTACAGTTTTATTTTCTTACTGCCCACAAATAGCAGAGGCTAGTCTAGGTGGCCAGTGTCTATATAAAACAAAATACGCACTCCAACTGATGTTAAATTGACTAGTCAACAAAAGTTATTTAAGCTTAGATAATTTGTACGAAAGGTAAAAAAACAGAAGAAAAGTTATGTTAAAAACAATGCTGTGAATGACTACAATAAAACCCCACACATAAAAACCTAGATTTTTCCACGTCAGCCTGAACAGGTTCTTACATAAATGGTGCTTAACTTGAAATCAGGCTATCCAGGTTCTTAAATGGGTTCTTAATTTTTGGTAAGAAAAAAGTACTTGTATTGGTGGGCATGGCCTTTTTTATTAAACTATTCACACATTATTTTTCATGCTAGTTACATGGAATATAGTAGAGTGCAAACATTAAAAGCACATAAATCTTACAAAATAGTGCTAAGTTATGCACATGTTATTGTTTTCTATATTGTACTTCGGAAATTAAGAACCTACTATTTATGAAATTTCAGCCTGAAATGGTTCTTATGTGAAGGGTGCTTAAAATGAAAATTTCACCCTGACAGGTTCTTAAATTTTAGGTTCTTATACGTCGGGTTTTACTGTATTCAGAATATAAAGTTCTTAGGGGTACAGTATAATCTGAAGCAGTATCCCAATAATTAAAGCATATAGCTAGGCCATTCAATGATCCATCTACCTGCATTCATCCCACCCCTAAGATGCAGAAATGTCTTAAAATATGCACAAATCATGCCTGATACACCTCCTTTTGGATGCAAAACGTCTTCTCTGTCCATATGAGCAGGATCCATGCATCATATTATTCTTTCATCCAGCTGAAGGCCTGGCTGCTATTTATAAATTAACATGCTTCACCTCAAATGTATTATTGTTCAAGATCCCAGATTGTCACAAATTTGTGCAAGACTGTTGACCCTCTGAGTACCACAACCAGGGTGTTCATTACATTGGAGATCGGAGAATTCTCCATTTACTATGCAGAATTCTCCACCTAACATTCGCTAGCTTATGTCACTATGTCCTCTGAAAATGTTGGTGAAACTCACGGAAAAAAAATTAAAGATACACCTGTAGCGTGAAGTCTTATGATTGCTCTGTGATGTGGGACAACCAGCTCATGTTGCTCAGTGAGTATTAATTAATTTTTACATGCTACATGTGTACTTGCCCATGCAGCAAATGACCATATATACTTGTCAAATTTTGTTGGACTGTGCCCCAAGACTTTGGGATTTCCCTTGAAGGTTCGAGTTAACATGCTACTACATGTACATCAGGATTCACCTATATATTATAATATATGCTGTATTTTAGAAAAACCCTCTCTGTCTGAATCATATCTCAAAAAGTTAATTAACCACCTTTCACAACCAGATCTGAATCATCCTGGCTGACAGCTGTGGGAGAAGGAACATGCCTTTGCTGTTTCAGTTCACTATGATCACCTTGGATGTTGTCAGTCATTTGCATTGATGTCTTGCTATGTGAACCTACATGATTTAAACATCATTGATTTATTTTAAGGATATCAAAAACAAAATTTACTGTAATAATGTTATGTTAATGCTGCCTTATAATAATGATTTGTGGAACCTAAAAAAAGGTCAATAACAAAAATAAACTGTTAGTTTGATGAAGCACTAAAAATACACAAATATAAACAAAAACTGGGAAAATTGAGATTTTTCCTACGGGCAGCTCTCAACCACCATACTACCAAGGGAGGCTTAAGCCAGTTCAGGAATTCAAAGCAGGCATTTGTCCTGGTGTTAAACTCCAACCCACGGCTACTTACCATCGTTACAGTTTGGCATATAACAGTCTGTAATAAGATGGTTGATAATTACATATCGAGTCACAAGTTACACTTGCTATTTCCAATAAAAAAATTTCTTTCTAAAACTTTCTCCAAATGTTTGGAACAGTTGACAATTCAAAGGATCAGAAAACATTTTAATCTGTTGACGTTGCATTATATCAAGCAACAGAGCAAAGAAAACAAGCAAGATGTTGTGGTTACTTATTGGAGTTAATTTATTACAGAAATGCCAACCTCTGGAGACCTAAAATCGGGAGACTGTCTTTTTTTCACTATCCCAACCCCCCCCCCCCCCCCCGGAATTTCAACGACCCTCCCCCAACCCCCCAAAAAATTGACCCAGCCGGGAATGACTTAGGACATTATATGACGTCTTACATGATGTACGTACTATCAAAATTCAAAATCATCGTTTTGATGCTAGAAATAATCTTTGTCAAATGACTAAATACGTGCAAAAATGCCCCAGAAACCGTACCACGAATTAGAAAAATTCAAGTTTTGAGCTAAAAATGGGCTAAATCTCAACAACTAAGTCTGTTTTATTTTTCACTAAGTATTCAATATTTATACTGGACGTAAAAAGCGGGAGACTTATGTACCAAAGCGGGAGAGCGGGAGACGAGGCAAAAAAGCGTAAGTCTCCCACCAAAAGCGGGAGAGTTGGCATCACTGTTATTACAACAATACCATATTCGGAATAACTGGGAAAAATAAAATCACCTAGCGCTTATATAGATCATTAATTTGCACTAAGAGGTCATGTGACATCATTTTCATGAAAATAAAAGTTACGTGATTTTACCTTCCAAAAACGATTAGTGGGTCTTATTTTTAAACAAAATAATAGTGATTTGGTTTTCAAAACCCACACCATTTTCTTGAAATGATTAAGTTCGTAGCTGGTCACATGCATATGACCAAAAGGTGATTTTTAAAATTATGAATTACCTCTTTCTGAACACAAATTTTGTACTTAAACTTCACGGAAAATATATAAATACATACATACATATATATAGTTACATAAATAAATGACTTATTTTGGTAATGCAGGTCAATAGTGGCAAATTATAAAGCCGATGTAAAACTGTTTCTCCCTAACTCTGTATTCTTTTACCTCAAGTGATAAACCCTCATGCTTAGATTAAACAAAAGTCAAAAATGTTATCAATCTGCCATTGAGCCATTGCTTCACCTTTGTAAGGACTTCAACAGCTTAGTCTATGTTTGTGTACGTATCCTTAGTAGATGACTTGCCACTTGATATAGTCCATCTCTTCACTGTCCAAAACATTCTGCATATGGGACTTTGTGAACGACTCTTCCTACTTTTATGTGTAATTTCTCAATTTCAGACAACATTGCAACTGAACAATTACCCCAAACAGAGATGCAATAAGTAATTTGACGTGGAATCACTATTTCCCAGCACTAATTCCTCCTTCTTTGAGACATTTTTAAGACTGTTGCAACCCCATTTCTATGTGAATTCTGGGTTCAACTTTGTGCTTTTGGTTATATATAGAAAATGCAGTCACGCAAAACAAGCCATGCATACGAAATCAATTAGCCTCTGAATGAATGAAGAAAATTTTCAAAAGGAGTTGAGTAGAATTACATTATACAGATTATATTATATAGCCAAAGCTTTATTATTGTCATAGATGTGAAATAAATATTTCCCGGATAACGTATGCAACTAATTCATCAATTTTGCACAGCAAAGAAAAAACTGGCCAGATACTGGGCACCTGACATCAGTGAATACTTCTGGCTCACATTATCCCAAACAGATTGAATTTCAAGAAGAATTAATGATTTTTCTGACAACCTGGCTTCTTTAAGTAACTTCACTTTAAATATAAAACAGTTTCTTTGAAAATATCACATATTACCAGGGCTCAAAGTTAGCGACTAACTGGTCGCATATGCGACTGGATTTTTGGTTGTGCGCCTAAAAATTCATGTACAATCGCACCTGTGTGCCATAAAACCCAAAGCACAGTGCGACTGACTTACTTCCGACTATACTTACGAACGCGAACTAGAAAGACGGTGTATGTTTAATTGGTCTTTTCTCCCAATGGATTCTACAAACTCGAATGTTCTTTTTCGTTTCGATGTTTTACTCCATCCCAGACTCTTCTGTTTTGTAATAAACACCGCTGACAAATGCAAATATATGCTACGAACGAAGCACGTACTTTTTGCGCAATGGACGATCATGTCAAACGTTCAGTTTTAACGTCAATCAAAACAAAAACAGTGCGAATTAAGAGCCTTTTTTTCCAGGTAAGAAAGTTTTTTATTTCGTATTCCAGTTACATGTAAGTCATTGCGCATTTAACAAATTCATTAAAGATTAATTTTCATTCTTGTTCAACACACTCATTGTTGTCAGTTTTGAATTGTTTTTCAAGTGTAAGTTTTCTTTAGTCACAACTGTACTGTCAAATAGAAAAATTAGTATTAAAAATCACAGCGGTATTACTGCGTAGCAAATCGGCTGTGTTTTATCAATCACAGGACTGAAGTAAAAGTAACAAACTGAAGATGACAAATAAACTTTACTTTTTCTTTTGAAACGGATGCTCCCAAAATTATAAGCTGTGCTCCTAAAATTTTCAGCTGTGCGCCTAAAATTTCGGCAGTGCGCCTAACAATTTACATCTGGTAGCACAAGTGCTGCCAAACTCAAATTTAAACTTTGAGCCCTGATTACCAACCCTTATTTGAACACCATGGCCACTAGTTTCACTGCGCGGTAAACAGCATAAATATTAGCCAAGAAAAGTTTACTCACCTGCCTTCTGCGACTGTTTCTCAAGCCGTAAACACGCGAAAAATTGTATTTTACAGGTGAAATCTTCAGCTTCCATTCGAAATACTTTGTTTACGGAAAACTTAAAGGGGGCGCTGCAAAAATTGAGTTTTTGTTTTAAGTGGCTGGATACTGGTACCGGCCAGATAGTGGGCAACATCCTGTACTAATGTTTTTAAAGAAAGGGCACAGCTCAGACTTGATTAATTACAATTATTATTATTATTATTATTATTATTATTATTATTATTATTATTATTATGTAGTGTATAAAGTCTGCCGCACACACTTACTTTCATCAGTTCTTGAATGATCTGGATGACGATGATGATGGTGCTGACTTTCACTGGGAGGGGAGCCTGACAGTGCCTCTACAAAAAACAACCAGGGAAAAGAATTAAAGAAAAGAAAACCAGCACTGCAGTACATAGGTTGCAGATGCATACCTTTTATTGAGCATTAAGTTAAATAGAGAGAAAGCAATCCTTCTTTTGTTACTGTACCTGTAAAACAATTAAACACAAGATGGCAAATTGTGCTTAAAGCAAACTGTCCTTGAAAATTTTAAACATCCAAATAATTTGGATATATTCTTCTGATATAATGGTTATCTGATTTCTTATTTACTGTCCTCTCTCTTCTCACCAAGGTATGAAAAATTAATGTAATCTGGTCACATTATCTTACAGCCTTTTTTTTTAATTATCTTCCCTACCTGGTGCTGACTAGTTTTAATGCCCACCTTCTTGTGCTGCAATTGACTCCAGTTTGGCCAGAAGTGAACCCCTCACTTTATTCAGTTCAGGTATATCCAAGCTGTCTTTTAGGTATCTATAAGGGCTGATCCTTTTCTGTTCAGCAGATGGCGGATGACTTGGGGACACATACAACCTGTTTTAGTTAAAAACAATCATGTAACCTCTTCTATGAATGATGGTAACAAAGTGACCACAATATTACCAGAGATGCCAACCTCTAGCTGGAAATCTAAAATATGGAGACTCTCTCTTTTGCAGTAACCCCCTCCGAATGTCAATGCACACCCCACCCACAAATTGGCCTATGGCTTAGGACATTACATGTACATGGAGTCTTACATAAAGTACATACTATCAAAATTCACTTTCATCATTGTAATGATGAAATAAACTCTGTCACAGACTAAATACATGCAAAACTGTTCCAGAAACCATTCAATAAAATTAATGAGAAGTTCAAATTTTGAGAAAAAAAATGGGCAAAATTTCAAACTAAAGCACAGAAAAGCTCAGAAGTCCATTTGATGGGAGAGATTTGGTGACCCATGCGGAAAAGTAGGAGATCAGTGCCGTATCCGGGAGGCTTTGGAAGAGTTGGCCTATATGTATTACTACCCTAGGTACCAGAGACTTTTCTTGTGCCATTTCCAGTCGCTGTCAAGTCTTTATCAATACTACAGGAGGGAGGCCACGTTTCTCAATGAAATTATCTTTAACTTTACATCATCAACAGTGACTGCATAGAATAACATAATATTACAATGGTAGTATTAAGTTGTAAATGTACGCTACCAATAATTAAATCCGAACACATCCACATTTTTGAGAAGAATTCATTGCATGTATTTATAATGTATGATATGCATAGTTTCATCTTGTCATGAAAAGTTCTCATACTCTGAGTAGTGTAGTACATAGAGATCAAACTAAATTCTACAACTGTCATCCAAAAAGGTGATTATTAGTCAATTGCAAGAGGTGGTCATTAATGAGAGGTTCCAAGTGTATTAATTTGACTGAGAAAATTTTGGTCTTTTCGCCAATAAATAATTGCGCTTATCTGAGGTAGTCACTGACATCAAAGGTGGTCACACATGCATTGGAGGTTAGTTTAACAGCATTTCAGGATTGTCTTTTACCGAAAAATTCCAAGTTGTTTCCCGTCATACAATCCTGCCAATGATTGACGCCAGCTGTCAAAGATCTGCCTGTTCTAGTGCTTTGGTGCTAAGCAACTGGTACAAGGGGTTTGGAAGCAATGACAAGCCAGGAAACTTGATGGTAACACGTTTTATATTTAGATAACTGCAGTTACCAGTAGTAGGTGGCTTCAGGGTTTGTGAAACAGTTGAAACATCTGTAATCTTCTAAGTTCCCTTTCACACATTACAAAACCCAGCTGAAATCCAACATAGTTGGTCAGTGTATTCCCTGCCTGAGAGTCAGGGGCTGGGAACGTTGAGAAGAGTTGAGGTGGCGCACGTATTCTGGGTAAGCCTTGTTGAAGAGAGAGTTTCTGATTTTAGGTCTACGCAGTGGAGCTTAGGTGTAAATACACTTGAGTTGTAGGGCTAGTTGGTCACCAAGACCACCAGCATCATCTGTTGTCCATTTGAATGCACTTCACAGGTGTCTGCAGATTCTCCAGGAACGTTCTGAGTATAAGGCAAGCGTATGTTGTTATAGGCTCGATTTCTGCCGTCCCCCGGGTCCGGTCGAGTGCGGGCTCATTTTCCTGAACAGGGGCTGGTAATCAAGCCTAATGTTGTTATCATCTTCAACCTACCATTATTGGTGTCCGTCATAATACACTGTAAGTGGCTTGGTTGAACCCTCTTAACAGCAGACTACAGATGGTTGCCAGGAAATGGACAGACTTACACAGATATTGACATAATGTGTACTGGCTATAAGCCAGCTGTAAGCACAAAAAAATGTAATAGGCTATTACAGTCAAACTGAGACAACTGTGAACACCAGAAACAGGGTTTGCACTCTTTCAAGTTCTTCAAATTCCATGACTATCCATGACCTTTTCTAGTTTTCCATGACCTTAGGTTTAGCTGTTACTTTCAAAAATTTTCAAAACTTTACTTGTTTTAGCATATTTTTGGACAGGGTTCACAAATACGCCAAATTTGGCGTATTTTACACCAAAATTGTTCAGATGACTCCACAGAGGTTACGGAGGGAGTCACTTTGACTCCAGAAATTTTTGGTAACAAACAGGGAGCCTAACTTCGACTCCAGAAATTTTCGGTAACAAACACAATTTTGTCCTTACCTTTTTCACAACAAATACAATTTACATTAATTTTAAACATTGTAAACCTTAATTAAATCGTCAAAATTATAGAATTATACTGCACAACAAAACAGGAAGAGGGTAAATTACAATCAAAGTTTACTCGATGGCCGCCTTCATGGATTTGAGCTTTCCAGGGCAGCGGCCCACCACAGCTACTTCGTGTATCCCTCACAATAGTGTATACATGCAAGGACCACATGTTGGAAAGTCTAAAAATGGCTTTTTTCATTGTGATACTTGACTCCAAATATTCCAAAATGACTCCAAAATTTGTGAAGCAGAAGTCATAGTGACTCCGCTCATCAATAAAATTTGGAAACCCTGTTTTGACCTTAAACAGTTCAACAAAAACAAACTCTGGTATCTACTAATATGCATGTCATTCGCGCTGTTTAATTACTCCTCTTTGTCTTACATTATCCTTGCCTTGTCAACTGCAGCAACTAATCTACCAAACAAAACTTTAATTTTCCATGACTTTCAAGGACAAAAAATTAAATTCCATGACTTTCCAGGCCTTGAAAACGAAATTCTTGGATTCCATGACTTTCCAGGTTTTTTGCATGACCTGTACGAACCCTGCAGAAAGTTATTGTGTTGCAAGAAAAAAACCAATCAGGTGTGAGAAAACTAATCTGCAAGTGGCAACAGTAATTGCCCCTGCAGGGGCGAAATCCCAAGGTCACCCTGGTAACTCGCGCGTATATTAAGGACAGCACTTACAGTTCAAATATACAGTCAGTACACCAGAAAAAATCTTGATTTGCTCGAACTGGGGCCGCGAGGAATCGGTAGGTAATGATGACGTTTCTATTGTTTGCGTCTGCAAGTACGAAATGGTTAGGATGACGTAAAGACAGAAAATCCCGACGGGACGGCTCAGGTAGATTTTGTGACATTTATTGTGCAGTCATACTTCAACACTCTTTTGCGTTACGCATTGACATTCTGTGGAGCAGTTGTTTTGAAAGTTATGGACCAAAAGACACTCGTTAAGCGCAGGGGAGGTTATAAGGTGCGTTTAACTGTGCAGATATATAAACACTTGGAGAGCTTGCCAGACACGAGTTCACAAATCTTTGATTTATATTGGAAACCTTGCCAGACACTCTTTCTCTCTCTTTGACCGCAATAAGACTCAGCTCCAAACAAGCAAGACCAGTGAACAATGGCTAGCTTATCACTAGCAGATTGATGGACATTTACAGAAATTCAGCGACAATCAAATTCTGTGCTGACTTTTTCCCTGCTCACAGATGTCCTTCCGTTATAAAGTTTCAAATAAGACTAGAATGCGCTAACGTGAATCGATCAAACGTCCTTTTAATTTCTAACGCTTACTTTCCAGAAAATAAAATGAACTGAATGTAAAAAGGGAAAGAGAAATAGCTAAAAATTCAACTTCTAATTAAATCTTTTCTTGTGGTTAGAATAAACTCTTCTCGTCTTTATCTCACCTATTGTATGGAATATGTGTGAAAATCTTCATTATGAATCGGTATATATCAAAGAGCTACACAACCAGCAAGAATACTATTGACCGACAATATAACGGGGGCAGCTGTAGTGTCAACTATGACTAGTATTACAGTGTAGTTTGTGGTTTTGTGGCCAGTTCGTGTGTTGTGACTTTTGCTGCGATTGGACATAACACAATAAACATTCCTGAGATATTTCAAGTGTTCACAGTTTTCCCAGTTGCACTGTAAGCAATTAAGAGAACTGTGAGAAAGAAATAACAATGGTTTCGTAGACTGTATGACCAAACACAATTAGTGCATAAAATTCACTCATTGTATTAGGGCCCTTTAATACAGCAATTTTGTATCTTGACATACAGTCTAGGAAAACACTGTTATTTCATTCTGACATTTATGTCAAGCCGAGCGCCGCAATGACATTTCCGGTGAGGACTATTAAGCAAATAGTTATATTTAACAAATTAACACAATTGCAATGAAAAACTGAAAGAACTACAGGAGGATTTTGAGCCAAAAAATTTAAACATAATCTTATGTAAGAAGGCAAAAAGTTGTTGTGTTTCATAAAATATTTAGTAATAAAAGAACATGCTCCTTTTCAGGGTCTTGCTCTTCAAGGTTTTAGTGAATTACATTAATTCATGGTCGTAATTTTGTTTCCTTTAATCAACCTTCTGATGAGTTAAGCTATTATTGAGTGCTCTGTTTCTCTTAAGCTTATATTTCCTGCCGAGTTAAACATTTTATGGCTGGCGCTCTTCAGTGTTCGAGACAAATCAGCTGATAAATATAAAAAGATTTCCTGGGACAATAAAAAACATAAGAAACAATCTATTTACCATGTATCGTCATCTTCTTCTACCGCTGCATTTAAATCCAATAGAGGAACATCATCCAAATTTAATTTGACTTTAACCATAGTGGCCTCATCACCCATAACTCTGTTGTTTGGAGTCCGCCGGTTCAACGAATAATCGCTGCTCTTCAGCTGGGCATTTTGTTCTTCGAGCCTCTTAACCATCTCCTGCAGTCGCTTGATATCTGAGCCAGCAGATTTTCGCAGTTCAGAGTTCATATTACAGTCGTGACGTGGAAAAGAGATTGAGTCCAAAAATTCGAAATTCGATGACATCCATATCCTCCCAATATCGCCGAGTCCACAGGTTCAAAAGCCAGCGGTTAAAAGCAGTTGAGGTAGGGACGTCACGTAAAAACAGCTGGAGCAGCTCCTCCATAACGCCGCCCTTGATTGGACGCGGGCAGATAATCAGACGAATGCGGTTGCTTATTCGAGGATTATTAAAAAAAACTCGGTGCAACTTTGTACTCTACATGATTGAAAGATAAGTTTCAAGACGGCACAAAAGATTGGACGTATTTTTTAGTTAAAAAAATAGATTTCGAACGTTCATTCACCCGTGGGTTGTTCACCAAGTGGCAAATGCTAATTTTAGGCAATCAACAGGAAGGCGACCGCTGGTCAGTTCGGATTCCATCATCCGAATAATTTCCGACGAGACCTTTGACGGATGGCGGACCATGGCGGAGTGTGACTACCGAAAATGTGAGGCCTAGACAAAAATCCTCAAAAGTGAGACAAAAGAGCATGAGACATCTCATGCGGTGGTTTACAAGACCAGTGTTTCGCATTTCATGGTTAAAATTACACCTCCAAAAGACACAGATGCGAAGGGAAAGTTTATTTCTTTATTCCTTTATATGTTACACAGTCAAACCTCTTTAATACTGACACCGAAGGGACCGAGCAAAGTGTCCGTATTAGAGAGGTGTCCGTCCGAGAAAAGGCCACTACGATGACGTCACTTTTATTATGACTCCACTTACAGTTTAAAAAGCGCTGTGGCTATATGGCCGATAACCGGTCAAGGTTTTCAAAACACTAAATGGCTGGCAGTCCTATATTCTCAGTAAATGTCACAAAAATCAAAAGATTCCAGCTAATCTAAACTATCATATGTCGATTTAGAAAAGTCAAGCGATCCTGAAATGCTTTTTTGATCTCAAGTCTAGTGTTTTCCAGAGACAGAGGAGACTCAGTTTCCCGCCGGTTTTCCGCGGAGGCGGTATGAAAGGTCAAGATGTTATGACGTCAAACGTCGCCTGTCACGTTATGCTTTGGACAGAAAATAGTAACGAACATCCAAAGACTTGAGACCAACAAAAACATGATATAGAAATCCACAAAACCGGCTGGCTTGATCAGGATCACGACTTATGATAGTTCATAGCCTGCAGAGCAAGCGTTTTCTTTGAGCGCGCAATAGTCCATTTTCGAGTTCGCTATGACCGCTGAATTTAAGAAGTGAAGACGCATTTTTTTAACAGCCTTAGCCTCAATCTGAAGTAATATATTCACAAATTCCAACGAGAAAAAGACCTGTTTATTACTCTGTCATTTGTGTATACAGCTATTTCAAGAAAGGTTGTCGGGAAACATGTGCACGCGACAATCCCGAAATGTAATATAGGATATGATCAATAAACTGTTCCTGACCCTGTAGCTGTCGAAAATACTTCTGTTGCTTTCCTTTAGTGCTCGCAAACATTTGTCCATGGCCTCTTGTGCCATTCTTTCAAATTTTGTTGAAGAACTGTGAACTCAGTATTACCCACAATACCTTTCGGCATTGTCGCGTGCACTTTTTCCGCCAGCCTTTGCCGAAATAGCTGTATTCAAATTTCAAACACTTGCTTGCCAGAATTTCTGAATATTTTACTTTACGCCGAGGCTAATCCTGTATGAATGTGTCGTTAATGTTTATATTCAGCGGTAATTTTCAATTCGAAACTGGACTATTTGCGCGCGAAAGCGTCATGTTGAAACTTCCCGAAGAGAGGAGGAAATGAGGCGAGCCATAAAATCAAAGATGGCGGCTACAACAACATTACGAACACGAACAAGGTTTCGCCCACCCAAAATACGCCTGCAATGCAGGTTAGATAGTTCAGAACGGCTGGTTTTTTTCAATTTGTGAAATTTGCTGAGAATATGGGACTGCCGGCCATTTAGTGTTTTGAAAACCTTGACCAGCAGTCGAGCTGAAAAAAGTTCTAAGTGTCACAAAACTTGAGATCTATAAAGCATTTCAGGATCGCTTGACTTGTCTTAATCGACATATGATAGTTTAGATTACCTAAAATCTTTCCATTTTGTGAAATTTACTGAGAATATAGGACTGTCGGCCATTTAGTGTTCTGAAAACCTTGACCGGTTACCGGCCATAGCCACAGCGTTTTAAAAGTGTTCAGCCGGATCGAAGCCGGAGCTAAAATCAGGCTCACACTCGTCTTTAAACTGCATTTAAATTTATTAATTCACAGTACAAAGACACATACAAATTCTGAGATTCATAACCGATCCACTAGTTTTGCAAATTTAAATTTTCATTGTCCTGTTTTCAAGAAAAACACACAAGGACGCCGGACTTTTAGCGTGCGAACTATTAGAAATTGGAACGAATTGTCCCTTTACGTAAAGACGGGTGAAAAATGTTAAATCTTTTAAAAAGAAATTGTATACGAATTTGATCGCTAAGCAAAGAGAGACAAGTAATTTTGAATTTCTTTTAAATAGTTTTGAATATCTTTTAAATTTCAAGTCTGTAAAATAACTTGTGTTAGTTAATATAGTTAAAATTTCTAAATAAGACCCTCGATAGTTTTTAAATTCTTTTTATAATGGTAGTGTAAAATTATTTTAATATTAATTTTGCTTTATGTTTTATTGAGGGCCACAAGTTTATCAGTTTTATCATAACTGTCACGTGTTCACCCTCTTTAAATAAACGCGTTACGTTACCTTACCTTACCTTAACATTGTACATCTAAGCTACAAAGTGAGTACAGTTGTAGACAAATCACTGTTTTAAAACGAAACAAGCTACAGCGTAATGCTGCAAGTAAAAGGTTGTAACGTAAAGCACAATTCTGAAAGCGTCTTTCGCTGTTTTGCAAGTGCAGTAAACAGTAGCTAGAGTACAAAATGTAATAGAAAAGATAAGAGTCTTTATGCTATATCTGTAGTTATTCAAGCCTTAAAAAAGTCGGTTATGTTCCTCTGTATAGAGTCCGTATTAAAGAGGATTTCTTTAAAAAAAAATATGAGAATTTTGTCGGGAAATTGGCAACTGTTCGTAGTAGTGAGGTGTACGTATTAGAGAGGTGTTCGTACCGAGAGATTCGACTGTATTGTAATTTACAAAGGTTTCCCATCACTGTGAAAAAGAAAAAAAAACAACAATAAATAAATAATAAAATAAAATGATGTAAAAATCAGCGAGGGAGACTGTAAAATAATTAGTAACTGAAGATTTAAATGCGTCCACGGAAGGCTGATCTAATAAAAAGGAAGGTAAATAAAGTTTTCGTTAAAAACAATTGTACTTATAGGTATTGCTGTTACTACCAATGTTTATTAACTTGCTGCTATGGTAAGACCCTGTTACATGGGTTGGGCGTGCAATGTACTCCGGAATATTGACCGTAATTTTATTGTTCACTATTTTGTACATGGTAGTAAGTCGTGCGGTTTAGTTCTAGTGAATGCCAGTTCAAATCGTTCAGGAGAGTTTAGTGACTGTACCGGGTTCCCCGTCGTAGCAGTTTTTTACAAATTTGGCGGCTCGCCGCTGTTCTTTCAATATCGTGGCAATGCTTTTGATTACTGTGGGTCCTATACGCTGCAGGCGTACTCCAGACAAGGACGAACGAGGGTTATATAGGCCTGACTTTTAACATTCTCTGGATAGGAATAAAGATAACGTCTGATGAAACCAAGGGACCGGTTAACCTTCCCTGTAATGTTCTCTTTATGTATCTACCTGGAGTTATGAAAACCGGGTTAGCAAACATTTTACAGCGTAATGCTGCAAGTAAAAGGTTGTAACGTAAAGCACAATTCTGAAAGCGTCTTTCGCTGTTTTGCAAGTGCAGTAAACAGTAGCTAGAGTACAAAATGTAATAGAAAAGATAAGAGTCTTTATGCTATATCTGTAGTTATTCAAGCCTTAAAAAAGTCGGTTATGTTCCTCTGTATAGAGTCCGTATTAAAGAGGATTTCTTTAAAAAAAAATATGAGAATTTTGTCGGGAAATTGGCAACTGTTCGTAGTAGTGAGGTGTACGTATTAGAGAGGTGTTCGTACCGAGAGATTCGACTGTATTGTAATTTACAAAGGTTTCCCATCACTGTGAAAAAGAAAAAAAAACAACAATAAATAAATAATAAAATAAAATGATGTAAAAATCAGCGAGGGAGACTGTAAAATAATTAGTAACTGAAGATTTAAATGCGTCCACGGAAGGCTGATCTAATAAAAAGGAAGGTAAATAAAGTTTTCGTTAAAAACAATTGTACTTATAGGTATTGCTGTTACTACCAATGTTTATTAACTTGCTGCTATGGTAAGACCCTGTTACATGGGTTGGGCGTGCAATGTACTCCGGAATATTGACCGTAATTTTATTGTTCACTATTTTGTACATGGTAGTAAGTCGTGCGGTTTAGTTCTAGTGAATGCCAGTTCAAATCGTTCAGGAGAGTTTAGTGACTGTACCGGGTTCCCCGTCGTAGCAGTTTTTTACAAATTTGGCGGCTCGCCGCTGTTCTTTCAATATCGTGGCAATGCTTTTGATTACTGTGGGTCCTATACGCTGCAGGCGTACTCCAGACAAGGACGAACGAGGGTTATATAGGCCTGACTTTTAACATTCTCTGGATAGGAATAAAGATAACGTCTGATGAAACCAAGGGACCGGTTAACCTTCCCTGTAATGTTCTCTTTATGTATCTACCTGGAGTTATGAAAACCGGGTTAGCAAACATTTTGACATTTTTCGCAACTTCCCCTGTCTAATAGCTTGACACATATGTTTACTGTGTTGGTTGCTTATGTCTTTTTTTTTATTATTATTATTATTATTATTATTATTATTATTATTATTGGCTGGTTTTGTGGCTAGAGATTCGTGTAGAAGTGGATGTAGACTTAATTACTATCTTACCCCCCCCCCCCCCCCCCCCCCGCCTTCCTGATATTTTTTCCCTACCCACAATTCTTTCTTTAGCACAAGTGAATCAGCGCGCGCCTAAAGCTGGTTTCGGTGCCGTTTGGCAGTTTTAGTTTTATATTGGTCACCTTGAGAAAAGTTTTCCGGGAGCATCATGTAAAGCTCTGAGATGGGACAAAGTTATTACGATTCGCAGAGTCTGCATCGTCCAATATCGTATTATATTCTCGTTTCATTTGGCTAAACGGATCAATCACCCTGATCCGGGCTGAGACAGAAAGGTACAATATTGTTCGCTTTTCTAAGGTGACCACTAAGTCTTTGGCCTCGGGAACAGGCTCTTAGGAGTCCAATGAATTAGGTGAGAACAAAATTGCCGGTGAACTCTGACCCGGGCGAAGACGTTCTGGTATGAAAACAAGGCAGGGGTGATCCGCCGACCGTGTGACTCTACATCCGGGAACTTGAACAAGACGAGTGTAAGAGAAAAGTCCAGAGGTGTTTATCTGGCAATAAGCTGAGTTTTTCCGAGTTATTCGATGATATTTCGCTTATGTTAAACGTGAGAAGATTATGCGTGGTTGTGGATAGTCTTATCAGTGCCGCGTGATTGTGTGATTTCCGCATGGTGTTGACAGGTATGTGATCGCGTGGTTGAACTGCGGTTTGGCCAAAATATTCTGTGCCAGCCATTGATGTTTAGCTTAACTGATTGTACCTTGAAAAAGAGACTCTCGACTCAGGAAACTTGGATCTAGGTCTAGTTTCAACGGAGTCTAATGGCATTGAACCATAAGTCGATTTTTGCAGATAAGTAAGTGATAATTTGTGCGCTACGTTTCATTCAGTTTGTTGTCTATTTCACGCGGAATCCTGTTGTTTATCGAACCGCGTAAAAACTATTGTTTTGCTAACTGTTTAAGTTGTTATGTAAGCCTTAACCAGGCACTCTTTCGCTGCAGTTCACTCAACTTAAAAATTTCTAGACTGAAATGACACCGCTTTGAAACTTCGCGAAGTCAGTTTACTGAAGAAATGTTCTAAAATCTGCGTCATTTTAAATTTGGACTCCAGGGACCACTAACTTACTGCTCGGCGTCAGATAAAGGCCTTTAATCGGCCTTTGAATTAGTTTTGGTGTTTTAAATTGCAAGTAGTAGAATGAGTTGATATTTTTGCTAACCCGGTTTTCAAAAATTCAGGTATATATCAGCTTCAATTCAAATTTAAGGACAGCTCCACTCCCAAGTAAGGATTATGAGATACAGAGTCCAAAGGAGTTCCATTCATTGTATACTGATGAATGATTTAGTTTCTCGATCGATAAGCCCTAAGGATCTTACATTTGTCACAACTGAGGGACATTTGCCATAATTTGGTCCAGGCCACTAGGCCGTCAAGGTCTTGCTGAGAACTATTGGCGTCATCTTTGCTGCTCGCAGTTGTGTATAAGATCATGTCGTCAGCAAAAAGTCAAATGTGAGATTTTATATTTGCACCTTTATCGTTAATGTAGACGAGGAACATTAGGGGGCTAAAAACAGTGCCCTGCGGGACGCCAGCCATAACTGATGCAGGCGCAGATTTATCTCTTTCCACTAAGATGGCCGGATTGTTCCCTATAGCAAAGACAAGCTTGAATCCACTTGTTGATTGTGCCCTGTACGCCGTAGAGGCTTAGCTTGAGTAGGAGACGTTGGTGTGGGACAGTATCAAAAGCTTTAGCAAAGTCCAGCAAGATAATATCGCTTTGCTTGCCATGATCAAGATTTCTAGCAAGATCTTCCAGAGTGATGCGCAGTTGGGTTTCAAAACAATGTATAGTTTTCTTTTGGTGGACAACGAAAGGCTTTTCTTTACAAAATTTTCATTCGAGAAGTTCGAAATGTTCTTCACGGCCGATCGGAGTACTTTGCCTGCTTTGAAACGCAACGAGGCAGCGAAGTTTTTAAAAATCTTCAGGTATATTTTGTACTCTATAGTCAAGAAAGTTACTTTTTTAAAAGGAAAATTATGTATTTGTAAATATTTCATCTTAGACGTTTTATACATTTTGAGATCGGTTTGAGCGCCCCTGTGTTTGAGGTTTGTGTTGAGTAACTTTTGCCAGTGTGCGCAGCCGACTTACTGGCGTGAACCGATCCACGAGACGGTTTGTGTAACGAGAATTGCTTTCAAGGATTAATTTATGGGTTTTAAAATACAGTGTTTCGAGAAATGATTTCTCTATCTGTTGTTGTGTGTTATTTCATTGATAACATTAGCTAAAAGCAAGATCCTGGGACTGCACGATCCAAGTTTAATGCTTGTCACATCATAATAGAGAGAAGAAGTCCTTACGTCACGTTGCCATGGTAGCAAAATTTTTGAATGACAACAAACCGATAAAGTCACTTGAAAGTCTAATCGCACTATTTCAAACTAGTAGTGGATAAGGCACCGAATTAACCTTTTCTTTGCGGGGGAATGCCATTAACTTTCGGGGGAATACATTTACGCCGGTGACGTCATACATCTCATTAAGAGAGGATGATGTCATACTTTAAATAAATGCCGATGACGTCACGCATGCTATTAAGATAGGATGATGTCATAGTTTATTTTTAGCTGGCTGACGTCATGCATGTCATATAAATAGGATGATGTCATAATTTATTTGTAGCTGGCAAGGAGCAAGCTAAGTTACATCAGAATTTCCTAGACTTGACGTCATCAAAAAATGTTGAGATCATAATCTATAAACAGAAAAGTGATTTTTTATATAATCAGCTATTTGCGATAGTTTTCTTATTGGATATCGTAGAAACTGTTACGCGTTCAAAATAAAAGCGGGCAAATTTTGAACGTGTTATCTTTGCAGATTATACTAAATGAAAAATCTTTAATCATTAAATTTTTTCTCACTAAAAATCGGTTATAAAGAAAACTAAGACACTGAGGTTAACTAAAAAATCTTGACTTCAAAAGAAGGGAAAAGGAGGTTAAGCGAATGCGAAATCGTTCTAATTTTTAAGGCAAAACATGAAAACGAGGTTGAAGCTCAGTGAAGCGAAAAACTGCCTATCAAGCAGGACGAGATTCATAGAGATCTGAAATCGTAGACCCCTGCTGATGTTCGCCTATTCAATAGGCGAACATCAGCAGGGGAGCTCTGTAGAAGTAATCAACTTTTTATGGCTCATTTGCTTGAAGGTGACAAATTCTCATATCAACGGAATTCCTGTACGTCAACAAGATTTCGGTTCAACAAAGAACTCAGCTACAAATTAGCCGCATTGGAAGTCTTTCTGCCGAACCGGAATGCATTTGCCTCTGTAGTGGCTGCTCTTAAAATTTATTGTTCTTCGAGAAGAGTGATTTTACGCACTTCTTACTGAGGAATTTTCCATTGTATATTTTCATTACTTGTATTTATTAAACACTAAGCGCCAGTTACTTAGCTGGTATATTACAAAATCGCGTCATAATTAAGCCCTTTTCTTTTTAACCAACGCTTTTATCAAACCCCATTTATCGTGAATAATTTCAATACAGCATATAAGGCAGACTGGAAAACTAAAGCACTTATTTTCTTAAACTAACCGACCAAGAAATTAAGAGGCCTGGAGGTCCAATGATTTCTGAAACCGCGGCCTAATGTAACCCGTAATGGTTTGAAAGTAATGTCACTCTATTTTCTTTTTGCCTCTCTCGCAAGTGAAAGTCAGAGTTCACAGAGACTGTGCGGTTTTCTCGAGTGCGTTTTAGAAGCTGCCTTAACGGAAAGGTTACTGCACTACCGGAATTAAAACATCGAAGAAATCATTAATTTAAAGCCGCGGAGTATTTTCCCCAACAATGAATAATATTACCTTTAACTTTCTGCGATAACGCTGCAAAATATTTCAGATTATTTTTCAACCGAATAGGCTGCGAATTTAATGCGATGATCATGTTCACTTTCATACCTTCATCCGCATTTCAAATATTTCAATTCATGCTTACAAGATCTCCCTAATTTTATGTCTGAACGCAAGGCTTTTTTCATGGAAACTTCATTCAAGGGCAGAACTAACACTAAGCGCTAAACGGAAACTGCCTTATGAAAAAACTTTTAAAATTGACGCGCTGTTTTAAAGGCCTCACTGGATCTGGATGGGGTTAAACACAAATGTAAGCGAAACACTAATTTTGCAATATTTAAATAATGTCTAAAAAAAAAGCTTTTCCCTGAGATACGTGGCGAATAAAATTCTCACAGAGCCACAGCCTAAAAAGGCTAAGCTACTCTGTTGAATCAGGAAGGCCAAACTTTTTGTCTTAATGCTGGACAAAGATTCAAACAATATCTAAAAGCGAGTTTTATGTTCCCTCTGAGACACCCGGAGAATAAAATTCTCACAGAGCCACAGCCTAAAAAGGCTAAGCTGCTCTGTTGCATCAGGAAGGCCAAACTTTTTTTCTTACTGCTGGACAGAGATTCAAACAATATCTAAAAGCGAGTTTTTAGTTCCCTCAGAGACACCCGGAGAATAAAATTCTCACAGAGCCACAGCCTAAATAGGCTAAGCTGCTCTGTTGCATCAGGAAGGCCAAACTTTTTTTCTTAATGCTGGACAGAGATTCAAACAATATCTAAAAGCGAGTTTTTAGTTCCCTCTGAGACAACCGGAGAATAAAATTCTCACAGAGCCACAGCCTAAAAAGGCTAAGCTGCTCTGTTGCATCAGGAAGGCCAAACTTTTTTTCTTAATGCTGGACAGAGATTCAAACAATATCTAAAAGCGAGTTTTTAGTTCCCTCTGAGACACCCGGAGAATAAAATTCTCAGAGAGCCACAGCCTAAAAAGGCTAAGCTGCTCTGTTGCATCAGGAAGGCCAAACTTTTTTTCTTAATGCTGGACAGAGATTCAAACAATATCTAAAAGCGAGTTTTTTGTTCCCTCTGAGACACCCGGAGAATAAAATTCTCAGAGAGCCACAGCCTAAAAAGGCTAAGCTGCTCTGTTGAATCAGGAAGGACAAACCGCTTTACTTAATGCTAGACGGAGATTCAAACAATATCTGAGAAGCGAGTTTTAGTTCCCTCTGAGACACCAGGAGGATAAAATTCTCACAGAGCCACAGCCTAAATAGGCTAAGCTGCTCTGTTGCATCAGGAAGGCCAAACTTTTTTTCTAAATGCTGGACAGAGATTCAAACAATATCTAAAAGCGAGTTTTTAGTTCCCTCTGAGACACCCGGAGAATAAAATTCTCACAGAGCCACAGCCTAAAAAGGCTAAGCTTCTCTGTTGCATCAGGAAGGCCAAACTTTTTTTCTTAATGCTGGACAGAGATTCAAACAATATCTAAAAGCGAGTTTTTAGTTCCCTCTGAGACACCCGGAGAATAAAATTCTCACAGAGCCACAGCCTAAAAAGGCTAAGCTGCTCTGTTGCATCAGGAAGGCCAAACTTTTTTTCTAAATGCTGGACAGAGATTCAAACAATATCTAAAAGCGAGTTTTTAGTTCCCTCTGAGACACCCGGAGAATAAAATTCTCACAGAGCCACAGCCTAAAAAGGCTAAGCTGCTCTGTTGCATCAGGAAGGCCAAACTGTTTTACTTAATGTGGGGCATACACTATCATCTTCACAGATCCAATCAGTGCAAAATTAAGTAAAGCTTTAATCTGTAAATCAATTTTTGGTTTAAGAAATTTTACTCACTTTTACTGACTGTTGATAGCCACTGGCTTTGGCAAAATAAATTTTCCTGTTTTCTTAAAAGGGATTCGATAAAATTGAAAATATCCACTACGATCCACACTTAAAAACTGAACTCTGACTCGTTTGCGATCAGGCTTAAGAAATAGTGATCTCCATCAACATTCTCCATCAACATTACACTTTCACATCATTAGCAGTTATTGAGAATTTATGAAATGATCGAGTGATCAGTGTCGACCTTAAAACGTTTTTGCGCCAAAATGATAATAGGTATCCATTTGAAGATGATACAAAGGATCCCAAAATAGACTTACCAAGTTTCGGACGATGTTTAGAAAATTGAAAAGGGCTGGAGAGCATCACCGTTCAGGCTAAATCCAGTCAGCGACCCTTAATAAAAATCATTTAAGCTTACATAATCAACAACGACGTGAATGCCCGAGCTTCTGACTTGACGGTCATCTGCCACCGTCAGGAAATCATACGATATTGCTTCTCGAATGAATCCCTCATTTGATTTTCCCCAATTCATTAATCCACGACCAAGTACCTTTTCGAGATCTTCTCCGCACAACGAAACGCTTTCTCTGACTTCTCTGACCGCTTCCCGCTATATTTTCTAATAGCTGGAAGGAATTTAGTCCTTCTTTGATCGCTTTAAACCCGCTTTCGTCTGCATTTCATCGGCGCAAGTTAAAGGCTCGTGCTAAGGTTGAAACGTTAACAACATGACCTTTCCTCTTTGAAAAACCAAATCTTGATGGGTTGACTCGAGCGCCAGTACTATCTGTACTATCGACCAAATCATAAATAGCTATAAATAATCGGCCCTGCTACTTCCAAACGTCATCTCTTCATAAAAAGCATAAAATTTTGACTTGCCGTGAATTATATCTGTCGGTAAAACCATTTAGTCACTGATACTGCGTACGATATTACCTTTGTTTGGCAAGCGAGGGTCCAAAGACTGAAGATGCTTTTCCCGACGAACGCGCCACTTTCGTGCCGGCTTTGAAATTCGCGCGAGATCGCATTGTGATACAAATAGTATCTGTCTTTCATCTCAGCTCGTCTTCCATCAGTGACGCAAAGTACACAAGTCATGACAGATTAGTGGCTATTAATTGAATCCTAATTAGGTTTTTACAAGGACACCGGAAACTGAAACTTTCTCCCTGTGGTGAATTTCAAAGTCGTATGAATCTCGTCATGAAAATGTCAATCTTTGTTTACTTGACTCCGTAGAAAGTATTGCACAGGGTATGAAAATTCTATAGAAAACAACACGTGGTTCTAAAGTAAACCCTAACTCTTTTGGTTCTTAAATAAACCCCATTCTTGTTCCTAATGAGTGGAAAGTCTATTTATTAAAATAGGAATAAGAGGTGCGATCGCCTAGCAACACATGTCTTCTTATTTAGCCCTAAAAATCGGACATATAACAAAACACACACACATACAAAAAGTGGAGCTGAAAACTCTCTACTTCAATTTTGATTCACCATTACAAAAGCGTTTTCTCCGTTCTATCTCGAAGAAACTCAGCACGAGGAAACTCAGCACTTGGTGAGCTTATGGTCTTGTCAGTTCACGCGCCGTTA
Source organism: Porites cylindrica (assembly GCA_964035525.1). NCBI lineage: Eukaryota > Metazoa > Cnidaria > Anthozoa > Scleractinia > Poritidae > Porites > Porites cylindrica. The sequence goes on from OZ037784.1 coordinate 12,202,327, forward strand.
GCGTTAGTCAGTTAATTATGCGGGTTAACAAGCCCAAAGTTGAATACAAACTAGTTCATCTCTTCAGCTAGACCCAAGGGAGCACCTTGACTTATTATTGTAAAAACACAAATAATTAATAACTTAACAAGGATCAATTTAAACACACGACAAATAAATTGACAAGACACGAGATACAGTTTTAAAAACTTTATTGAAAACCAGTGACAAAAAGAGTCAAATAAACAGCGATTTGTAAGGAATGGAAATTAATTAATCTTCATCTTCTTCGCCCATGGAGTACTTGTAAGGTTTGAATTTCTTATGCCGACGTTTCTTCAGCTGTTTGGCATGAGCTTTATGATCATCCAAATAATTTACAAATTGAATTCGACACCTTTTGCGCTTCGGGCCTTGTTGTGATGGGGTTTCTACTGTGGGAGGAGGGTTCAGGAGGGCAGGATTTAAGGGTGGTGGAGGGGTGAGGCTTTCTTTGTCAGGTTTTTGAGAGATAGCCGCTTGTGTTAACTCAGGTGTTTCATTAAAGGGGTTAAGGGGAGTGGAGCATGCTGTCGTTGCTGTCGAAGAATCTTGTGTCCTTGATGTTAAGTCTGGAACAGTGCTGATTATTTCTTCCGGTCGTGTTCTTGTATTTAATTGTTCTGTAAAAGCCAGGTATCTGTTTTGCAACTGAAAGTATCGCTTAGCTTTTTCATCGTCCCGAAGATCGTTTCGAGAAAGCACGTCATCCATGTTGCCTTGTATTTCTTGCATAGCTGGAAGAAGCGGGACAGGCGAAAGAGTTTGCTGCTTCACATATTTTAGAAGCATTTGAGGAATATTTTCTTGAAACCCTGCTTGGTTAAAGCCTTCTTCACTGGGCAGGACGTTTGTTCGCAACCGACAATTACCTTAGGTAGTAGTTTTCAGATCAATCAGAAGATAACCAAAAGGTCTTTTTACAGCCTTTCGTACTGATTTAAAAAGAAATCAGTCTGCCCGGGATACATTTGCTTTGCCAGAGTCAGGATTTGCAATTTGTCGCGTGGATTCTTGAATAACACCAGATAATGGCTGTTTAGGCTTATGCTGCGGCTACCTTTCCCCTGATGAAATAGATTTTGCACGATATAAATCACGCTCAGATTGCGATGATGAGAACCACGAGTAAAAAGGTTCACAATCCGCTTGTCTTTACTGGCGTCAATCATCTGATCATCAAACACGATCAGATTCCGTTTGTTCACATCAAAATAGGAATCCTGCTCCAAAGCCGTAGGAATTCCCTTGACGAATTCAATGTGTAGCATGGCGACTAACATTTGTGTATACGCTGGCTGTCATTGTGAATAACACCAAACGATCCTCTCCTGGGGAGGGTAAATTGTCTCTGAAGCTTGTTGCAATAGAGATCGAACCCAGGCCGTTTTTCCTGAGCCGGTCATTCCGGCAATCATGGAGGTAAAAGGATTCTCGAATCGAAAACGGTGACATTTCTGTGAAAACGGAACTGTTTGAAATGGTGTGAGACCAACATTGTGGTGTTTAGACATCACGTGCCTTTGCATGCTGTCCTTTCTACTAAATGATTTTTCGCAAACGGAACAGAACCAACTCATGTCAGCTCCTCAGGAGCAGAATGTAGACTGAGAAAATGCTAGCATAATGCGCATTGATATAGTTTTGAAGGCTATAAAATTCAATAGTTTTCCCTCCACCACCACCACCACCGCCACCACATTTCTATTTTTTTCCCACCACCACCGCCGCCACATTTCTATTGTTTTTCCTCCACAACCACCAGCACCACCACCGCCACCACATTTCCATTGTTTTTCTCCACGACAGTCAATACAAGACTGCAAACTACTATCATAAGTTCAGTTTGTCGCTATGTCTCAAGTTGTCAAGAACATTCGTGGTTTTCTTCAATTCTTAGCTGTTTGTCCAGCTCATCAGCGACAGTTTCTTTTACGGACAGCCAGTCCACAACAACTACATGCATTAGTCCAAGTCTTATACAATATACTTAAGGAATACATTCTTATCCCCGAAGAAAATAAGCGGAACGTGTTGCCATATAAGGATGCTCTAGTAAACCTAGCAGAAACAAATGCCCCTTACAAAACAAAGAAGCGAATCCTTGTACAAGAAGGCGATGGTTTTATTCAAGACCTATTGGTACCTGCTGTTACAAGCCTAGGATTTTTGATGCTATAAAAGAGGAAACGAAACTATAAGTTACTCATTTGAAGCTACGGTCTGTCACGGGTACTCATCAAAATGAAGAGAAGGATAGATTTGGTTGAAGAAGAACACGAGAGTGAACATGAAGAAAGCGAAAGTTCTGGTGATGAAAGCGAGGATGAAGAACCAAGAATAAAAGATGTTTTGAGTCATCTTTCCCGAGCAGTGTCGGAAAAGCGTGCTTCTAATTTGCTGCATAGTATGGCTGCGTCCAAAGATATTCTTTTTCTGGACTCCCAGCGGACAATTACTACGAAATAAACGCACTATTCCCGTCACAAACATCGCCGAGCTAGTTGAGTATGTGTTACTCCCTCATAACAATAAGGTTACCAAGCCTCGTGCGCTGAATACGTTTCTAGATGGACTTGCAGAGTTAGGAATCGATAAGGTTTAATCAAGAACAAAAAGTTGTTAAGTGATTTAATAGAAAAGGAAAAAGGCTACCGAAAGGTAGAAAATACTTCCGATAATGAGAGTAATAATGAGGAGAGTTCATCGGATATTGAAAATCAGGAGGAGGAGGAGGAAGCGGCTTCTGAGAATGGCGTTGAAACTGAAGGCACCCAAGAGAGCGACAACGACACTGAAAACGATAGTGAGGAAACAGAAAGTAGAATTCCTGAAACTTCTACCACCTTTCACTCTAAAAGTCCCAGTGAACATTGCGAAAACTCTAATGTGTACTCCACATTGATCATGAAATGTCCTAAATGCTTTTGGCACGATAACTACAAGATTTGTCCTATATGCGATCACCAGATCCCCGAGGAGAGAAAATACATCAAAGAGGGCTTTCTTCGGTGTCACGATTGTGGATTAATTATACACAAAAACGCGAAGACGTTGGAAACCAATTTTTATTCACCTTTTAAAGAGGAGAACGAAAAGGAGGTCTAATTTCCATCCCTTCCAAGTCGCTGTTTATTTGACTCTTTTTGTCACTGGTTTACAATAAAGTTTTTAAAACTGTATCTCGTGTCTTGTCAATTTATTTGTCGCGTGTTTAAATTGATCCTTGTTAAGTTATTAATTGTTTGTGTTTTTACAATAATAAGTCAAGGTGCTCCCTTGGGTCTAGCTGCAGAGATGAACTAGTTTGTATTCAACTTTGGGCTTGTTAACCCGCATAATTAACTGACTAACGCTAACGGCGCGTGAACTGACAAGACCATAAGCCCACCAAGCGCTGAGTTTCCTCGAGATAGAACGGAGAAAACGCTTTTGTAATGGTGAGTCAAAATTGAAGCAGAGAGTTTTCAGCTCCACTTTTTGTATGTGTGTGTGTTTTGTTATATGTCCGATTTTTAGGGCTAAATAAGAAGACATGTGTTGCTAGGCGATCGCACCTCTTATTCCTATTTTAATAAATAGACTTTCCACTCATTAGGAACAAGAATGGGGTTTATTTAAGAACCAAAAGAGTTAGGGTTTACTTTAGAACCACGTGTTGTTTTCTATAGAATTTTCATACCCTGTGCAATACTTTCTACGGAGTCAAGTAAACAAAGATTGACATTTTTGCTTGATAGGCAGTTTTTCGCTTCACTAAGCTTCGACCTCGTTTTCATGTTTTGCCTGAAAAATTAGAACGATTTCGCATTCGCTTAACCTCCTTTTCCCTTCTTTTGAAGTCAAGATTTTTTAGTTAACCTCCGTGTCTTAGTTTTCTTTATAACCACACATAACAGTTTCTACGATATCCAATAAGAAAACTATCGCAAATAGCTGATTATATAAAAAATCACTTTTCTGTTTATAGATTATGATCTCAACATTTTTTGATGACGTCAAGTCTAGGAAATTCTGATGTAACTTAGCTTGCTCCTTGCCAGCTACAAATAAATTATGACATCATCCTATCTATATGACATGCATGACGTCAGCCAGCTAAAAATAAACTATGACATCATCCTATCTTAATAGCATGCGTGATGTCATCGGCATTAATCTAAAGTATGACATCATCCTCTCTTAATGAGATGTATGACGTCACCGGCGTAAATGTATTCCCCCGAAAGTTAATGGCATTCCCCCGCAAAGAAAAGGTTAATTCGGTGCCTTATCCACTACTCAAACTTCACTGATCTCATTCAATTTCATTTAATTTGGCAAATCTTGGCGAAATTTTCTTTGGGACCGTATCTATCGTTATATAAGTTTAGAAAAACAAAGTGACAATTTTTGTGTTGTGTTCACCTACTCCATAAAGCGGGCTGGTGAAATTAGGAAGTTTCATGTGGTGCAACGATGATAACCTGAGATCAGGCTCTATTTTCGTTTCGCTTTGAAAATTACATTCCGGAGGGCATGGCGAAACGAAAAGAGAGCCTGATACAGCCTGATACAAACCTTCTACGAAACGTCTGCCGCCCACTTTTTTGATTGATTTACATTTGCCGAATCAGCCAACCAAAATCACTTCCGTTGCTTGTTTTTCTAGTATGCCAATTTTTCACGCGTGAGAAAAATGTAGACTGGCTAACTTAAAAAATAGCTTTTATCTGTTAATTTTTTCAGCTAAAAATAAAACAGTCAGCACAATCGCATTTAACTTCTTGCGAGATTAGGGGAGATCTCGAAGGCTATTTCTGTTGGTGTAGAAGGTAAAAAGTTTTCGAAAAGACGGCGACACGATGTTCTACTACGCTCGAATTTAAAATACTGAAATTTGTATTTTTCTGTTGCCTTAAGGTCGACTGGATTTTTTGGGGTTGATACTTCCCAAGTTTGAGCATTAACTACGTCGGCATGAGTAAAGATATGGAAAAAAGGTTACCACAACTGTATTGTATAAAGATGAAAATTTCTTATGATCTGGATTTTATTGCAATCGGAGTCGCCATGGCAACGTAATGATGCCATTACGTTTTTCATTTATCGCTGTGTTTCTCTGTACCATGAGTTTTTTTGAACAAATCGCTTAAGGGAGTATGCACCTGCCATAATCGCCTCCATTATGGCAAAGTTTGAAGAAATTCTATGAGAGCGTTTTCTAGATATTTCGAAATTCAGTTTTAAGAATCATCAAAGCAGTGAAATAGCATGCTAGCCGCACAATTCGCTAATATTTTAAGAAAATGATAAGCTTTGGGAACGCGGCTTCATCTCATAGTGGTTTGATTCCATTGAAAACTGCATACAAAAAAAGAGGGGAATTGCTCTGGGCGATCGCGAGTAAGAAGAATTTTATTAACTTGCATTCAGCTGCTTTTGATACAGTTTTTGGAGGTAATTTGGTCCATGCCTAAAAATTTCGCATTTTTCCAAAAACCGCTCGATAAATTTTTTTATAAATTTGACAATCCCGAGATCAATCGTCAAGAAATATTCCCTGCAATTTTCAAGAACATTGAAAACAGGGAGGGCATTTAAATAGAGACTCAAACATAACCAATTTTTCCCCCAGATTTTGTGTTTACAAGTGAGCGTCCTCATTATTCACTGGCATTGTTTTAAAGTTTCATATGCACGTGCACAACTAGCAAAAGATATAAATTTGCATAAAAAAGAACTCTCGATTGCTTTCCGAAGAAATATCCGGTATATGCTAATAACTGGCTTGTCGTCACAGATAGCAGTGAGAGCCGAAACAGTGAACGTCACGGCTCATCGTGTAGGATGCAATACTTAATTATCTTATTCGGGTTATAACGTCACAGAAACTCTCAAAAAGAGTTGCTCTGATGTTATAATGTATCACTAACCTCTTTACCCGGTAATTAGCATATCCCGGAGATTTAACCGAGGGTCCTTTTTGATGCAAATTCTATCTTTTTGCTAAATGTGCACGTGTATATGAAACTTGAAAACAATGCCAGTGAATAGTGAGGACGCTCACTTGTAAACACAAAATCTGGGGGGAAAAATTGGCTATATTTGAGGCCCTATTTAAAAGCCTTCCCTGTTTTCAATGTTCTTAAAACTGGCAGGGAATATTTCTTGTCGATTGATCTCGGGATTGTCGAATTTATAAAAAATTTATCGAGCGGTTTTTTGAAAAATGCGAAAATTGTAGGCATGGACCAAATTACCTCCAAAAACTGTATCAAAAGCATCTGAATACAAGTTAATAAAATCCTTCTTACTCGCGATCGCCCTCTTTTTTTGTATGCAGTTTTCAACGGAATCAATCCACTATGAGATCAAGCCGCGTTCCCAAAGCTCATCATTTTCTTAAAATATTAGCGAATTGTGCGGCTAGCATGCTATTTCACCGTTTTTATGATTCTTAAAACTGCATTTCAAAATATCTCGAAAACGCTCTCATAGAATTTCTTCAAACTTTGCCATAATGGAGGCAATTATGGCAGGTACATACTCCCTTAAGCGATTTCTTCAAAAAATTCCTGGTACAGAGAAACACAGCGATAAATGAAAAACGTAATGGCGTCATTACGTTGCCATGGCGATTCTGATTGCAATAAAACCCAGATCATAAGAAATTTTCATCTTTATGTAATACAGTTGTGGTAACCTTTTTTCCATATCTTTACTCATGCCGACGTAGTTAAGGCTCAAACTTGGGAGGTATCCCCCTAGAAAAATCCAGTCGAGCCACCTTAATATTTTCCTCGGCAATTTCCCCCGATTTTCAGTACATAAATCCTTAAAACAAAAGCAAACAGCCAACGAGCGAGGACACCAGTTTTCCTGGTATATCTTTTACAAAAAGCGAAGGCAAACAACCAGCAGCTTTTGTAATAATGCCTACACTGAAAATTCCTTAAACAGCGATGCGATATTTTTCGTCTAATGCTTCACAGTTGGCGATTTGGGTTTCTTTCGCAGTGAGCCTTCGCTTGCGTACCCCGTTCAGAGAAGTCATTCCCGGCTAAACTTGCAAATGAAACCAGTTTTAAGATGGACAGTATTTGGATTTGCACTCGTTTGTCGGTAAACTGATCAAAAGGAACCTTGTTATCGGTCAACAACTTGCAAAGGGATTCAACTCCGCGATACACTCACATTAGTTCCGTAAATAAAGCAAATCCAGAGAATATCAGAACAACGATATGAATTTTCTGAATTTCCATGGCACATATTAAGGCATATTTTCCTACCATAAGACCATAAAACAATAAAAAAGACAGCAAAATCGATCCTCCTCTTCGCCGACGACGGATCATTCACGAAAACAACCACGCGAGGAATAAGCGCTTTCAACTTCTGGCGTTTCCGACAGCCAATCAGATCTTATGGCATTGTTCTAGCAGCCAATCAGCGTTACGGCCAAAATCTGGCCGTAACGAGCACAAACGTGAATGAGTTTGGATCAGGCCCAATTTTAGCGCTGGTCGTTAGAGAGAGTGTATGAGAACCGCTAAAATTGGGCCTGATCTCAGGTTACAACGATGACAAAGAAATGTACAAAGTAGCGTGATTCACGTGCAAAGTTGTTGTTTGTTAATATAAACATATTATATTGTAATTCGCTACCCCGCTCAAACGAATATAAAACATTTATCATGTACCAAACAACCTCAGTTGGGGTGTGCCAACACGAGCCGTGTGCGACCCTCTTTATTATGCCTTCATGGAAATAATACAGCAAACAGAATGAAAACTCGGAAATGTAAAAAAAAAATTACAGCGAGAAAAACAACCCTACAAAATGATACTAAACTATGCTCGTATATGATTCAGTAAACATACAAAACGTGCTAAACCTTTCATATAGCAGCATGCAAAAAACTACGTCTAAGAGAAACCCTTGGTCACTGGGTATTTAATTTGAGGCGTAGGGACGGTTGTAAGACGCGAATGAATATAAATGAGAACAACTCAAACATATATGGCCTACCGCTAGTGAAACAACAGAACAGCATACCATGTAACACCCCAAAGAAAAGGTTACATAACCCATGATAAATACATTTATTTTTTGCCGTTCTCCTTGCCGTCGCCGTCTTCGTTGGTTTTGTTATCATCCTTAAATAGTGCTACCTTGGTAACGTAACGTCACACCTCTCCTCTCTATTATACGCACCAGTTCTGCGAATGTCGGCGAATTTTGTGGGATTTTTGATATTAGGTTCAGTTTTTGGGCACTTTTCGACACACAGCTAATGAATTTTATTTGAAAGTACGTTTTTCTGATAATCCAAGATTTGCACTCTAGGTTTACTACACAGAGGGTCCCTCAAGTATCGTTTATTATAGGCGGGGCCGTTTAAGTGGGTAAAGAGCTATAAACTCCGATAGTTCAGTTGGAATGATGAGATTGACAGAGCAATAATCAGTCTCCACGGGACTGTGAATATCATTCTGATGACTTTTCAAAGCCTTTGGGCAAAAGTAGATCTCGAAAATATCAACAAGGGTTTTTTTAAAAAACCATAATTTCCTTTGTTTACAACATCTTTGCACGCATTCTCATTCTGTTTTTGTCTAGGCCTTTCCCGCTCGTTCGCCTCGGATAAGTCACCGAAATGAATTGACTGAGAGGGCCTGGGAAAACGCCGAACAGGGACTAGGCAAGGTCAGGAGTACCTTACCGTTGACCATCGGTGGAAAAATACTTAAAAAGGCTAGGCTGATCGGACATCTAAGGTTTGCAAGTTATTTTATATTGCTGATCTACGACAAGATCCGGCTTTCCCTCGTCGCTGTTTGTCCAAGTGGTCCTTGCAAGAATTGTTCGGCGAAAAAATAGTTCTATTTCTATAAAATATCCGCTTTAAATAACTCAGCTCCACCTAGAGCAATCAATTTGTCAAAAGGCCCTTATTGAGCATTGTTCCCTTTTGTCCTAGCTCGGAGTGGAACCTACTTTGAGCGGAAATGTTCGTAGTTCAAAGAAACCGAGGTTCGTCGCAAGTATAACGTTCTACACCACATTTGACCAACAAGAAATGGACACGGATTATATCCTTTCATTACCCAAAGTTAACACGACTTAATATGAGGATGTCTATATACCGTACCAGGACTCGACGCAGTAAGCTGATCGCGTTTTTCGCTGTTTGACAATGATGTTGATTTTCCCCGATTTTCGTGTAATTATGCACGCGTACTAAAAAGTAAATACCTCGATGAGGAAATATTAATGCTGGGAAATCCTGTTTTCTGGTGTATTAAGCCGCGTTACGTTTCTCAGAATATTGTAGCAATTGCTGGAACTCTACGGTTAAATAGATTCACTTGTTGTATGTATTTAATTGATAGATTTCGTATTCGTTAAGACGTGACGTCGCGTTGCACTATATAACTACTTGAGATATCAACGATTTAACCTTCGACTACCACTGGAAGCTACGTATGTGTCACGGATGTGTTTGTACGGGTAGCTTTGTATTTGATTATCACGCAGTCTACTTGCAGCACTTCATGCAGATCAATGTCCATAGAATAGAAATCCCATATCGAGCTTTTCCCGGAACGGGTAGGTCCGTGAATTCTATCGCTTGAAAGAGAGAATTACTTTAGAACAAGGGATTACTTCAGCAGCTGTTCAGTGGTCGAACAAAAGTACAATCTTAATGAGCAAAACTTCGATCGAGGAAAACTAGGATCGAGGATCGGGGATCAGAGATCGAGGATCGGTCAAAAAAACTTGAAATCAAATAAATTTTAAATATATCGTGGATCGTGGTGATGTCATTGTGGACCGCAGTTTGTAGATACATTTCACAGAACATAACCCCGTTCGCTGTTCTGAGCACTTCATTTAATACTCCGAGTCTGACTGAGTCAGTGATTGTTTTGACGAGAACGTGAAATTTTCCTAGAAAATGAAACGCTTTATCCCAGTGATACTGTGATAAAATGCATGCTGTGTACAGCTCTAAAAATTGTACTCTGAGATCGCGTAAACATCAACTGTACGGAGATATCAAAAGCAGATACTAAGCAGCTTTGGAAAATGTAATCACTTTCACGCGATTTTGATATCTTATAAATCGGACTACAAATTCAACAGGAATTCGAGTGAACTAAATTGACTGTCTGTTATACAAGGTTCTGCCAAACTTACACATTTTTCCTGTACTGAACAAAAACTGTACCGAGCCGTATCTTGGTCCACTATTTAGGAGCCATATACATATTTATACCAATAAAAATCATCGTTCAATTTTTGGAGTGTAAAATCCCTGAAAGAGTTCTCCTCACTGAAGCAATGTCAGTATGTAAAAAGTTTTCAAAAGTTTCACACCGGTGTGGAGCTAAGTGTCTGTCTCTCCTTGCAATTTTTTTTTGCAATTAATGAATTCGGCTTTCGTAGGATATGAAGAATTAAGCAGATTGAGGCGGGTGTTATCGGCCGTGGTGGATAACATCCTCCGAGAGCTGCTTAATTCTTCATATCCTACGAAAGCCGAATTCATTAATTGCTTTATTATTCATTCAAAATAATTCCTAGATTAGAAACATAGCTAAAAATCTTCGATGGTGTAAGTTAAGGTTTGTTCAGCTCCGCAAATATTCTCCAAATAGCAGATGTCTTGCTGTTTTTGCTATGTTTTTAGCCATTATTTCGCAAAGTTCCAGCTGTAGTTCTTACTCTTGAAACGAGTTAAGTGTCCGCCATGTTAGTTTTCACAACGAAAACAACTCAACCTCGTCCCCAGGTCCTCTCGGTTAACGGTGCATTAACCTGTAGCGGGCTGCATTTTTGACGTCATTTTCTCGTTAAACACAAAATTCTTCCAAATTTGGTCATCAGTAACTGGTTATGGTGAATTATGCGTGTGCTTTTAGCCAATCAGAATTGGGGAAATATTTTCGAAGGGTATTATCCACCGAGGCCGAACACCCTCCTCGATCTGCTTAATTTTCTTCATATCCTACTCAGCCTCATTCATTAATTGCGAAGTATCGTATCGCATCGTATCGGCAGCTCCCTTTGTCATATTTTACCTCTCTTTTGTGCTTCACTTAACCATTAAAAATACCGTAATTATTCGAACTGAAGCGCCCAACCTCGAATTAGCGCCCATCCTAAAGGCAGAAAAAGCTAATAAACGCCCACCCCCACCCCTTCATCCTCCCAATCAAACTCAAATAAGCGCCCACCATATTAAATGCACATGGACATTTACGCACTGTTAGTGTTCTCAAAGTTCTTACGTAAATCTAACCCCTCGAGGAAAGACTTGAATCTAAGCACAGTTCAAATACAGTGTGTTGAAGTGAAACTTCAATGTTTTCGATAAATGTTCTTAATGTTCATTCTCTTCAGTAGCCTCCAAAAGCATGCACTTAGCGACTGGTCGCTCCAGAACTGTCGTCTTAGTCTTGACTTTAACTCGTTGCACAAAACCATCACTGCCTGGCATAACTTCGATCACTCCTGCTAACGGCCAGCAACTCTGCGGGGTAGTCTCGTCAGCTACAAGCACAATCATGGGCGTACGGGAAATTTTTTGCCAGGCGCGGGGGGGGGGGGGGGGGGGGGGTAAACCATTTGCCCAAAAATATCTCGCAGGTTTCCCAAATGTTTACGAAAGAGTCGGAAGGAGAGGAGGGCCATATTACAACAACATAGGCCGTACTGGCATATATATGAAGATGGCTTGACACCGTCAGTTTTCAGGGTCAATACCAAGTTTGAGTATAAACTATGTCGCCATAAACAAGCATTTGGAAAAATTGCCACCACAGTTGTATTAAGATGAAAATTTGTCATGATCAGGGTTGCAATGACATCGGAGTTGTCATAGCAACGAAATGACGCCATTACCTGTTTTACTTCAGCAATAATTCTCGGCATTGGGAAACCTTACAAAATCGTTCACAGGAGCTTTTTTCTCCAATACGGTCGCCTCTATGTTCGTGAAGTTTAAGCAAAATTTTTAAGTCAGGGCGTTATCGAGATATTTTGGGTGAAGTCTTTATCGTAAGAAATACTGTAAGAAAAGGAAAATCTTGATGTTTGGCCGTTATCTGTAGAAAACGAAGAGCCTTTGACATGCAATTTAACCTCATAATAGTTTTAATCGTGTGTGAAAGACAGTGTAGACAGCTCTGCACCGATTGCTAGAAAGAGGGATTTGATTAGTACGTATCAAGGCGCTCTTGTTAGCGGTTTTGTAAACATTTCGGTCTACTTTACCAAATTAGCGAATAATTTTAAACCTAACGATAGATTCTTTAAAAGAATTCAGATTCTTCTCGTAGTTCAAACCAAAAATTAGTCAGCCACTTCTTCATTTTCAGACCCACTGCTAATGCAATCTGCCATACACTGTTCTTCGAGTGGAGATGATTCTAGAAAGTTATGCGAAAGTTTATTCTAATCAATTCACAACTGTAAATAACCCATTCCAGCTAGTGCAGTGCAGTACAGTGCCCAACAACAAAAAAGTATATAAATTACTTATCACATGCTAGGTAACCACTGTCTCGTGTGAAAGTAACTGGATTATTACGCCGACTTCAGGTTAATATTCAGGTCTTCAAAATAATCAAATAACCATGGAGACGTCTTTAAAAACTGGCTTTGCCCAAACTTTCTCTTGCTGCCCAAAAAACTGAGTTGCCCAAAATTTGGCGGGGCTGCAGCCCCCCTCGACCCCCCGGCCCGTACTCCTATGAGCAGAATGTTTCCCACAGCTAAATGTCGACGTGAATTGTTCCACTTCTGTCGCCTTTGAAGCAAAGGGATATATTCTCTAGACAAGCGTTTCCAAAACTGATCCGCCAAATATTGGATCTGGCGCTACCTTCGCCGGGAGTAGTTATCTTCCCTCTGGAAAAGACCTGGTGGTAACACAGCTCCTCGTCGTAGTAGAAGCAAGTGATTAGAGGAAAGCGCTTCTAAGTCTCTGGAATCTTAAGAAACCTTTGTGATAGGTCGACCATTTATAACCGCCTCCAACTCGCACATGAGAGTCAGTAACCCTTCATCATTCAGGGCCTGCTCATTGAGAAGAACGTTCAGGATCCTGCGAGTAGTTCTTATACACCTTTCCCAAATACCACCGTGGTGCGACGCTGCTGGGGAGTTGAAAATCCAACGAAGTTCTTGTTGCAACAAATATTCGTGAATACGCTGTCTGTTCCACTTCTGAATGCACGTCCGCAATTCTTTCTCACCACTGACGAAATTGGTCTCATTATCAGTCCTCACAAACACAGGCTTGCCTCTTCTCGCGATGAACCGGCGAAGAGCGTTTATGAAAGAATCTGTATCAAGCGAGTGCGCGATTTCGATGTGGACGGCTCTGACCGTTAGACACGCGAAAATACAGCCGTACCCCTTCACTTGACTTCTTCCTTGCTTCACCACAAATGGGCCAAAGTAGTCGATCCCAACATGACTGAACGGAGGCTGTCTGGGTGTAACACGTTCCTTAGGAAGATCTGCCATCTTTTGACAACACACAGGAGCTTGTCGCCATCTGCAGCTGAAACAATTAGCGAGAAGTTTACGTACCACTGAATTGGCTCGGATAACCCAGAATTTACTTCGTAGCAGTGACGGAAGATGCTCTCTCCCCGAATGACCAGATGCAAAGTGATAGTGCCACACTATCAAGTTCGTAACATGGTGGTCTTTAGGCAAAATGATTTGATGTTTTGCATCTTCAGGCAACGAAGCATGATGCAAACGTCCACCAACAGTTAGAATTCCGTCCACCAGAACGGGGTCTAAACCAAATATGCTGCTACCTTTCTGAACTGAACCTCCTTTTGGCCTTTGACTTGGAATCACAGTTACAATACCTTAAAGTGCTACTCTTGGACATACTTAACAATACTTCGTTCAGCCTCCCTCATTTCAGGCACGCTAATCGGTTCAATACTAGACTTCACAGCCGGTATCACTGGCTTCTCCTTGTCTCGAGCACAGAACTTGCGGAGGCTTCTCTTATATCTTAGGAACCATGCAACAAACTTCTTAAGGCTGTGCCAAGACGAGAATCTCTCTAACAACTGGTCAACTTGTATAGCATCATCATCAGTGAGTACACCACCAACCTTCGCATCCTTCTTGACTTCAGGATCTTCTTCAGAGAGCTCTTACACACCAGGATAACTTGGCCATTTGTCTTCTAACTGCTACAGAAAGGGTGGACCCACCTTCCACCTGCTATTTGTAAGCAGCTCATCAACTTTGAGACCCCTCGACGCATCATCGGCTGGGTTCAATTTCGACGGTACATATCTCCATCGAGAAGGAGAAGAACAGTCATGGATCTGAGACAACCTGTTCGCCACAAACGTGTGGAACCTTGTGTGACTGTTTGCTACATACTTCAGCACCGATGTACTATCTGTCCAGAAAAACGATCGATCAACAGCTAGTATTAACTCTCGTTTGATCATCTTGTCAAGACTGACAGAGACAGTGGCAGCAGATAGTTCCAATCGAGGTATAGTAATCTTCTTCAGGGGGACGACCCTTGCCTTTGACATCACAAAGGTACAATGAATCTGACTTGATTCGTTGACTAAGCGACGATAAGTGACTGCACCATAACCAACTTGCGAAGCGTCACTCAAGTGGTGGAGTTCACAACTACTAGCATCTCCAAACCCACTAGGTTTAGAACAGCGATTAACAGAAAATTCTTCCAACCGTAGAAGATCATGAAGCCACTGTTGCCAGTTCTCCAAGTATTCTTCTGGGACCTCCTCGTCCTATTTCAATCCGCAGGATCCGCAGCACAGGTCTTGCATGATAACCTTAGCAGGTAATACGAAAGGACTGGCGAACCCCTGGGGGTCATACACTGAACTCACCATAACCTGAGATCAGGCCCAACTTGAGCGGTTCTCATTCATTCTCTCTAACGGCTACCGCTAAAATTGGGCCTGATCCAAACTCATTCACGTTTGTGCTCGTTACGGCCAGATTTTGGCCGTAACGCTGATTGGCTGTTAGAGCAATGCCACAATATCTGATTGGCTGTCGGAAACGCCGGAAGTTGAAAGCGCTTATTCCTCGCGTGGTTGTTTTCGTGAATGATCCGTCATCGGCGGAGAGTAGGATCGATTTTGCTGTCTTTTTTATTGTTTTAGGGTCTTATGGTAGGAAAATATGCGTTAATATGTGCCATGGAAATTCAGAAAATTCATATGGTTGTTCATATCTTCTCAGGATTTGCTTTATTTACGGAAAGTGAATGTATCGCAGAGTTGAATCCCTCTGCAAGTTGTTGACCGCTAACAAGGTGCCTTTTGATTAACAGATAAAAGCTATTTTTCAAGTCAGCCAGTCTGCATTCCCACGCGTAAAAAATTTGCATACTAGAAAAACAAGCAACGGAAGTAATTTTGGTTGGCTGATTCAGCAAATGTCAATCAATCAAAAAGTGGGCGGCAGACGTTTCTTAGAAGGTTTGTATCAGGCTCTCTTTTCGTTTCGCCATGCCCGCCGGAATGTTATTTACAAAGCGAAACGAAAATAGAGCCTGATCTCAGGTTAAACTCACCAAGGACAATATACCGCGGCGAGTAGGGGGCCTCCCTTTAACCTTCACTTTGAAACCAAATGTGTCTGACTCTAGTTTCCACTTGACGCCAAGGGCCCGTTGAGAAGGCATCACACCTAACTGAAGATCCTTTACAGACTTCGCCCTCTCTGATTCAGGAAAAGTGGCAAGTACGTTCGACGAATTAGACACCTACTTAGTCAGGTAGAATCCTCCACTTGACAGGAGCTGTCCAAGCTTAGGCACAAGCGAAACTGCTGAATCTTCATCTGTGACTAACATTAAACAGTCATCTACATAAAATTTCTTGTTCACTGTCTCAATAACCTCCGGAGAGAATAGACCTTCATTATCTTGGGCTGTTCTGCGCAAAGCATAACCAGCAGAACTAGGTGAGCAAACAGCACCAAACGGAAAAAACTTTAGCCGGTAATCTTGTGGATCCCCTTCCATGTCATTTCCTGGCCACCATAAGAACCTCAGTGCATCACAATGATCTGGAGCTACTTCCAACTGATGAAACATGGACTCAATGTCTGACATTAAGGCTATGGATTCCTGTCTAAACCTTGTCATTACGCCTACCAAGGTATTGGTAAAATCCGGCCCCTGCAAGAGTTTATCATTCAATGACACTTTCCTAAACTTAGCTGCACAGTAAAAAACAACCCTTGTCTTGTCAGGCTTGTCAGGATGGAAAATGGGGTGGTGGGGAAGGTACCAAACCATACCGTCAGAGCGGTCAAGCAGACTCTCAGGCACCTTTTCTGTGTATCATTACCTGCGAGTATTTACTGAACAAACCAGGATCTTTGTGAAATCTCTTTTTCAGGAGCATTAATCTGTGTAAAGCCATCACCCTGTCATTCGGCAGAAGAGGAGGAGAAGATTTCCATGGCAACGCCATTGCGTAATGATTTCCACTTAGAACCGCTGTCTGCTTCATAATTGCAACCGCTTTGTGATCATCTTTAGACAGTTGCATGGCTGTGTCCGCAAAAGAGTCACTAAACTCTTGGTTACAAAATCTCTTAAAACTGCTCCTTCAGTTCAATGTCCCCTTTAACTAAGTCAAAGGGTGGCTACCTCCAGTGCTCTCGCGACTCAGTGGACCATTTATTACCCAGCCAAACACAGTTCTAACAGCAAATGGGCCTTTTCTTCTGCTCTGCTTAATCTTCCTTGGTTCAAGTGCCTTGGGATTGTCATTACCAATAAGTAGGCCAACTTGAGCTTCCACCTTTGGTATATAGATCCCACTGAGGTGTGGCCATCTCTTAAAATCCTCTTGCTTTGGGATATCATCGCATGTAATTGGCAAAGCTGGCGTAGAGAAGACTGATGGCAAGTCAATACACTCGTCCTCGGGAAGACTGTGAACCACCAAACTAACAACCTTACATTTGACCTTAAATGTTCTGTTTCTCGATAGTGGATAATGAGAAACTTGTCTCCTCACCCTTCATCCCTAACTCGTTTAGTAGGTCCTCTGTGCAAAATGTTGAATTGGAACCATTGTCCAAAAATGCATAAGTTATCAAAGGCTTTTCCCTCCCTATACCCGTAACCTTTACGGGCACCACAGGCAGACCAACTGTTACCTTTGACATTCCTGTAAAACCACGAAGTGCAGGCTCGACTTCAACAAACCATTGTTGACTTTCGGGACAGCTGGTTCACGTCCTTGTCCAGCGGGTTTCTCCTGTTTTTTACCAGACGAATTCTGATCTTTGTTTGCATTACCAGCAGTTACCGAAGGATGAGGTAACAGTGATGAATGTTTTCTACCACAGTCCTTGCAAGCTCCTTTCTTTCCGCAATCTTGCACTCTATGGTACGGTTTCAGGCAGCTGAAGCAGAATCTTTTACTTCTCACAAACTGTGCACGCTCCTCAGAAGACTTCCTTTTAAATTCGAGACAGTCATGCAGATAATGATGCCTTGTACACTTTGGACAGTTCTTTGGATTTCCATTCCTTTCACCAGCGGGATCTTCCTTGTTTTCATTGCTTCTTCCCTGGTCTGGATCCTCCCCTTTGATTGCAAAGCTTTTTCCTTTTGGTTTGGAGTAGGTGTTGTTCACCAAACACTGGGTGTGAAGCAGCACGGGCTTGTTTCTCTACAAATACGACAATGTCTTCAAACTTAATCTCTATGTCTTGATCTTCTGATATCTGGTCAGCGGTGTTTCGCCACTTCTTTCTCAAATCATAAGGTAGCCTATCGATAACGCCCCTCAAGCTGTCTGGATGTTCAATCTTGCTACTGTAACCAATACTTTTCAAAGTGTTTCTGCAACTTGTCAGCAAGGTGGCAAAGTTCTGCAATGAATCCTTTTCTGTCTTCAGACTTAATTGCTGGCCCTTTAGTCACCTTATTTACACAGGCTGTAGCAATCTTGTAATTCTGACCATACCCCTGTTTCAGTAATTTACGGGCTTCAGGATAAGCTTCTTCTGGTTTCATAGCTAAACAACTGCGCATCAACTCCTGAACCTTTCCTTTTGTATACTGTACAAGGTAATGCAA
>OZ037784.1:12227960-12317960 GCA_964035525.1 Porites cylindrica
ATGCACATGCCTTGAATTTATGGGTATCCTACCAGATTCCAATAAAATGGAAGCCCGTCTCCCGGTGGATAAACTCACCCGCATTCAGGAAGCCCTTGGTCAGTGGACTACTAGGAAATCTGCTACCTTACAGGAGCTACAGTCTCTGATTGGCACCCTTCAATTTGCTTGTAAAGTTATTGCCCCTGGCCGCCCCTTCTTGCAACGCATTATCCACCTTACAAAGGGTATCAAGTTTCCCCATTGGCACATTTGCCTTAATTCCGGTTTCCGTAAGGAAATTTCTATGTGGCAGCATTTTCTCCAAAATTGGAATGGGGTGTCTCTCTTTTTAGATACCCAGGCCACCTCTCCGCCGGAGCTTCAGCTATACACTGGTGCTTCTGGTTCCCTTGGGTATGGGGGTTTCTTAGCAGGGGAATGGTTCCAGGGCCACAGGCTCCCCCACCACACCCTCAGCCAAAAAAGGGGTATTAGTATTGAATGGCAGGAGCTATTTCCCATATAATTGGCCTGTATTTTATGGGGTCCCCGCTGGTCCGGTAAAAGAATCCGCATGTGGTGTGACAACAAGCCAGTGGTGGCTAGCATAAACTCTAAACACTCCAAGTCCCCCCGGGTAATGGACCTTATTCGAGCAATCACACTTCAAACGCTCCAATATAATTTCGCATTCACAGCTACTCACATCCCGGGCTTAGATAATTCTATCGCTGATTCCCTTTCCCGTTTTCAGATGGACCGCTTCCGTACCCTGGCTCCCTCAGCCTCTCCCACAGCCTCCACCATCCCTCCATCAGCGATGAACATCTGAGAGGTTCTGTACAGCGATACCTTCATGCTTCCCTTGCCCCTTCCACTCGACGCACCTATCATGTTGGCGTTAAGCACTTCCTCACCTTTACACTCATGCATGGTTTAGTAGGCCCCTCAAACCCCCTCCTACCAGCCTCAGAGATAACCCTGATGTATTTTGCATCTCATTTAGCCAACACAGTATCCTATGAAACAGTCAAGCTGTACTTGGTGGCAGTGCAGGACCTTCATCGGGAGCTTAACTTTCCTCTTAAGCTCATTGACATCCATAGGTTACAAAAGGTCCTGACAGGCATTAAGCGCCGCACTCCTACCAAGCGGCTTGACCGTTTTCCCATTACCCTTACAGTCCTCCATTCCATTCACTCCTACCTTAAGCCCGAACTTTCCTATAACCTGGACCATGTTATGCGTTGGGCGGCCTTCACCCTTGCCTTTTTTGGGTTTTTAAGATCCAGTGAATTCACTTGCAATGGCCCCTTCGACCCCTCTGTCCACCTCACTTCCAAGGACATCACACTGGTACCCAACTCCCACTCACCCAGCCACATGCTAGTCCACATCAAACAATCCAAAACTGACCCCTTCAGACAGGGCCACACAATCACCATTGCAAAGTCCTCGTCATCTATCTGTTCGGTGATGGCCATGAAAGACTATCTCCTTCAAGTCCAGCCACCATCAAGCCAACCTCTGTTCGCCTTCGTCCAACCCAGACAATGGGTTACGCGGAACAATCTCACAACAGAGCTTAGGTCAATTCTTCAACACTGTGGTCTTTCTGCCAACAATTTCTACTCCCACAGTTTCCGTATTGGAGCTGCCAGCACAGCAGCCAAAGCTGGCCTTCCACCCTGGCTTATTAAAGTTCTAGGCCGCTGGAGCTCAGACTGTTATGAACGCTATATAAGGACCCCTAAATGTACCATTTTAGAAGTACCTAGACTCTTAGCTAATACTAGTCCATAACTAACTTCAGGACAGCTAGTGTTGTCGTCAACTTTCGTCAGATCACTTGCAAAGTCTCATAGGAGCGGAAGGTATGGCTCCTTTTTCTTGCAGGAGCCTGACTTTATTCGCCTTCTACTGTGGGGGGATTGTGTCCCCTGTCTCCCTATGCTCCACAATCCGTGGCAGGGAAGTGCAACCCCTGGCTGCACTTTACCCCACAGTAAGGCTTAGCCCTTGGAGACAGGTCCGGAAAAATATCCACTCCAGGGTGTGGACCCCTGGTCCCATCTGATGTGTACTCCACCCAGGAGGGCCACCCCTCCTGGTTCCCCTCAGTTCCTGTACTGGGGGGTATGGGCCTCACCCCCGGAGACTGATCAGGACTCTTGTCCAGGGTGGCTACCCCCGGTACCACTCGATCTTGTCTCCCCCCAGGAGGGCTGCTCTCCTGGTCCCCTTATCCCTAGATTTAAGCGCTTCCCTGCGAACCAGAATTTTGCCCATTACCCTTTGTGTGTTTTCTGTGTGGTAGCGACATAAAGCATTTATGCGAAAAACACTGCCAATTGGAAGAGTTTATTAACGTCGCTTACAGGCTCATGGGTTAAGAGCAAACAAGACAAAGTGCGAGTTTTTCAAAGAGAAAATAACCTTCTCTGGACATGATATTGACAGTCATGCTCCCCACAAGTCACCAGAGAAAGTGGAAGCAGTTTTGAAAGCGCCTCGCCCATGCAATGTAGCTGAACTGAGGTCGTTCCTGGGGTTAGTCAATTACTACAACAGATTCTTGCCCAATCGTTCGACAGTGGTACACCCTTTGAACCAGTTGTTAGAGAACAACCATCAATGGAAGTGGACGGAACAATGCGAAACAGCATTCTAAAACGTGAAAGAAGTGATCACCTCAGAGCAAGTATTAACACACTATGATCCCAGTCTGCCACTGAGGCTTGCTTGTGATGCATCCCCTGTGGGAATTGGTGCCGTGCTATCCCACGTGATGAATGATGGGACTGAGCGAACCATTGCTTTTGCTTCCAGGACACTCACAAAAACTGAGCAAGGGTACGCGCAAATTGACAAAGAAGCTTTGGGAATAATCTGGGGAGTCAAGAAGTTCCATGTGTATTTGTTTAGCCGATCTTTCACCCTGTACACCGATCATCAGCCGTTAACATCCATCTTCCACCCACACAAGAGCATTCCAGTGGTTACGGCAGCCCGGCTTCAGCGCTATGCATTATTCTTGGCTGGTTATAACTACCAAATCGAGTACAAGAACACTAAAGTGCATAGCAATGCTGATGGCCTTTCCCGGCTGCCACTTAAAACCGAAGAGAGAGCAGAAGAAGTTGTGGATCCAGTAAATGTTTTCAATATGATGCAGTTTGAGCCCTTACCAATCACAGTTGACAAAGTCCGAAGAGAAACCCAAAGGGACCCTTTCTTGGGTCAAGTCCATGAGATGGTGACTAAAGGATGGCTAAGCAGCCATGTTCCTGTACTGGACCCCTTCTACGCTCGCAGGGATGAGATAACAGTACACTCAGGCTGTTTGATGTGGGGAATCAGAGTCATAGTACCCCCAAAACTTCGTCCACAAGTGCTTGAAGAACTCCATCAAGGACATCTTGGAGTGGTGAAGATGAAGGCCTTAGCAAGAAGCTACATCTGGTAGCCAGGGATCGACAAGGAAATTGAGGAAACTGCGAAGACTTGCTCGGGTTGCCAGCTAATGCAGGCTGAATCTAGAACCGCACATGTAGATCCATGGTAATGGCCATTGTCACCCTGGCAACGAATCTATATTGATTTTGCCGGACCTTTCCTCGGCTGCATGTTTTTGATTGTCGTGGATGCCCATTCTAGATGGTTGGAAATAGAGAAAATGAACACCACGACCTCAACCAAAACCATCGAGAAACTGCAGAGCTTATTTGCTAGATATGGTGTGCTATCCCAGTTAGTGAGTGACATGATATGATGATATGATATGATGTAGTTAGTGATATGATGCAGTTTGAGCCCTTACCATTCACAGTTGACAAATTCAGTTCAAAACAGTTCAAATTAGTGTGAAAGTTCTAAAGCTGGTCTCACTCGTCTTTGTACAGCCATTGACGAGGTTGATCAATTTGTCTATACAGAGTGGCTGTTCTCCAACTAAATGAAAAATGACGTGCGTCACACCTCTCTTTAAAGATGGCGCCCAAGACTGTCGGGACAATTTTAGACCGATCTCCGCGTTCTCCATATTGTCTAAAGTCTGTGAAAAGCATGTTGCTGCCTCCTTTATGGATTGCCTTGTGAAAACTGGCTTACTGTACGAATTTCAATCAGCTTTTCGCGCAGGGCACTCCACCGAGTCGGCTCTGATCAGTTTAACTCACCAAATCCTCTTCAATCTAGATGAAGACAAAAGGTCTAGATAGCAGCAACAATATAGATAGTCGTATGAACGTAACAACTTTCTTTAATTTTCCAGACATGTTTCGACGGTACATCCGCATCTTCATCGTTACATACCGTAAAATTCCGAAAATAAGCCCCTCAAAATATAAGCCCCCCAAACCGGTAACGCAAAAAACCCTCCGTTAAATCGCCCCTCCAAATATGAGCCTCCCCAGGGGCTTGTACTTGGAAAATTGCCCTCAAATACAAAGTAAAACAAAGGAAAAACAATAAATTTACTTTCAACTGTAAGGCTAGCCCTATCGATTGTGAAACGCAAATTTCCCCCCTTAGATAAGCCCCTCCAAAAATAAGCCTCTCAAAAAGGGCCTTTGAAAAATATAAGCCCCGGGGCTTATTTTCGGAATTTTACGGTATTTTGAAATCGCCGATGAATTCAAAGCGCGCGCCCTCTTTAAAAAGTTTGTTACATTGCGTTGTCAATATTGCGTACTAAAACAAAAAAAATTAAATGAGTGACGCTTAGTTCTTTACAGGGAGAGAGTCAGGTTAATGTGTTTCACCTGCTGGTTGAGATCGGGTTTCTCCCATTTTATAAACATGTATTCCTTAAGCTTCACTTGGTACTTAGATGAAGACAAGCTTTCTGGAATGGTTTTTGTAGACTTTAGAAAAGCGTTTAACGTTGTTGATCATCAATTGCTTCTGCGCCTGTATAGAGTGAGTGATCCTTCGCTGTCATGGTTTGAATCATATCTTTCTGGTCGCCAACAGTTTGTCAGTATTGACGGTCAAAGATCAGACTCTCTACTTATCAAGCAAGGGGTACCGCAAGGAAGTGTCTTAGGTCCCGCACTGTTTTTGTTATTTGTGAATGACATTCCATTACATCTAACAAATTCAACTGTGGACATTTACGCCGACGACACTACAATAACCGCAAGAGCGCATTTCTCGGATCTATGCTTGATGACCCAACGTTTAAATTCCGATCTTGATGCCGTTCAGAGATGGGCGTCTAGCAACAAAATGTTCATCAACAAGAAAAAAACGAAGTCCTTTTTAGTGCACGGAAAGTGGATTCCTGCTAAGCTGGATGAAGACACACCCCTACGCTTAGATGTCAAGATTGATGACTCTGTTATTGAACAAGTCTCTTCTCATAAGATTTTAGGAGTAGTTATAGTCAAAAGAACTACGAATCACACATTGATGAATTATGTAAGAAACGTTCCAAACGCATAGGACTCTTGAAGCATATTAGCCCGTTTCTTAAGCAACGTCAAAGGGAAACCTGTTACAATGTTGTTATAAAGCCCACCCTCCTGTATGGGAGTATGACAGCTGCAATGTCGAACATCTTCAAAGTATTTTAAAACTTCAAAAAAGAGCGGCACGCATTATACTTGATGCTGAAAGACTTACACCATCAGTCGTATTATTCAATAATCTAAACTGGCCCCCTTTTACTGAACAATCTCTAAAAAGAGATGCGCACTACTGTATAAGCGGGTCTACAATTGTATTACGCCTATTTATTTGGATAGTCCATTGGTCAGAAATTCAGAAATTCATAATCGAGCCACTAGACATTCAAACATAAATTTGGTGTGCCCCAAGTATAAACGAAAAACAGGAGGTCGTACTTTCACTACTAGGACTATAAAGGAAAGGAATTGCATGAATGCCACTATAAGAAATAATGGCTCGCTAGCAAGTTTTAAGCATAACGTTTTTAAATCCTTTCTAGCGGAACAAAAGACTACGATGCTCCTTAGACTGTAATTGTATATACGTTTTATGTTGCTTTTATCTATCTTAGTCATAACGTCTTGTTAGAAATTATCTATTATATTTTATCCTAAATTATCTCTGAAAATGGTATATTTTATAGTTTTTTGTTGTAGAACCTATATTTGTAATTTGTTTTGAGGGCCACAGAGTCATCAGTGTATTAGGACTACTGTTAAGTGTTCTACCCTCTTTAAATAAAGCCTATTATTATTATTATTATTATTATTATTATTATTATTATTATTATTATTACTATTATTGTTATTGGTTTAAATCTGAAGAGTTTCAGTTGTTCCTCAAGAGAAATGGAATCAAACATCTGACATCTGCTCCATACCATCCTGCCAGCAATGGTCTAGCCGAACGCTGTGTGCAGCGTTTCAACTCAGCCATGAAAAGTGAAACGGAAGTAAAACCTCTGAACATTACGCTGACAACGTTCTTGCTAGCTTTCAAAAATACCCCCCATTCAACCACTGGAGAAGCGCCATCTCAGCTATTTTTGGGAAGACGATTACGCACTCGACTGGACTTGCTGAAACCAGATCTCCGCTTGAAGATAAGCAACCGTCAGATAGAACAAACTGTCACGAAGGGTGGTGCTGTAACCAGAGAATTCTCCATCGGTCAGACAGTGATAGCACGAAATTACACTGACAGTAAAAAGTGGGTACCTGGCATCATCCGAACACAACTTGGCCCCCTTTCTTACGAAGTAGAAGTCAAACCTGGCTTAGTGTGGCGTCGACACACAGACCAACTGAGGGATACCTGAATTCCAGTGACACCAAGCAGCAACCCTGTTACCCAGACCTCAGAACTTCCAATCCAGGTTGAGAGTCGTGAGGACCCAGTATCTGTCGCCAATGAGCAGCCAGCAGCCAGCAACTTGGAGACTGATGTTCCGCCACCAAGTCCAGTGGCTGACCCTGCAATCAGCAGTCCACCAAATTTGAGTGAACCTGTTCCTGTTAGACGATATCCGGTCCGAGTGCGGAAGCCCCCAGCTAGGCTGGATTTATGAACTTGAAGTGCCATTACAGTCAAACCAGGCCAAGCGTTCCCGTCGTTAAATGATTAATAAATTCTTGGTTCCGTAGTTTATTCACGAAATAAATAATGCAATATTCAAATCGAGCCTCGATTCAATAATCGAATGTTGATTGGATTAATAGACAAAAGCCTTGCAATATATGGACACCACGCTCCTCCAGCGCTCCAGTTGAAAAAATGGCGGGCAGGCGAAACAGTTTGGGACGGATTTATGAGAGTGGGAAGGCCCTGTCTGGAGTTTTCTTGTAAGGAAGTTAAAGTCGCTTGGGCTAACTGTAGACGGTATTTCAGCGAGCTTTTGCGGTCTTGGAGGTTTTGCAGCAGTCTGTCAACGGCCTTTTCACCGCCTTCACAAATGGAAACGGTCGCTCCGCTTGTTTCTGTCAATGGTGTACACAACTGCTCAGCGTGACTACGCGGTTTTCTGGTGTGCAAGCAGCTTTCCAAACCATGACTTTTATTTTATCTCCGTTTTCCAGGTCTTTTATTTCGACGTCGACGAACTCTCACCACTCCTTATCATAACCCTGCAACGAAACAGTGCCCTGTACATGTATGCCAAATGTATCTTCCACTAAGTCTCTCTTGGTCGATCTTTCAGTGACTTCTGTCACTTTCCTGACTTCGTTGAATTCAACCAAGACAACGATTTTGTCCTGAACAGTCAGAGTTCACGGTTATTCTTGGTGCATTTTACAGACTACAAGAGGAAATGATAAAACACACAAAGGTTGAAAGCATGCTTGATCGATCGCAAATATTCACAACTGCTGCCAAATCGAAACTGCAAATAGGAATCAGAGGAATCATATGGAAAAATGCCTGTAGGAAAAGTAAACAACATTTTATACTAATGGCGTGTTGAACGATAGAATAACCCACCTCCTCTATCACACTCAACTCCGGAGACAACTCCGCCATGTTACGAGAAACATGCTTTTCGCAGCACTCCATATATGACACGGCTTTTGTTTATTAGTCCAATCAACATTCGATTATTGAATCGAGGCTCCATTTGAATATTGCATTATTCATTTCGTGAATAAACTACGGAACCAACGAACGGAAACAATTTGCTATTAACGAATTTATTAGTCCGTTAGCGACGGGAACGCTTGGCCTGGTTTGACTGTAAGACTGTGCTTATTTCAATAGGCCTGTTGTCTTTGACTTAACGTTTCAGATCCTTATTAGGGAGGAGTTGTGGTGTTTTTGGCCAGCGGCCAATACAATTTGAGCATGCGCACTTATGCGCCATTCCGAAACGTGGTCCGTTCCAATCAAAGACATGACACATAACAATACTGCCGACATCAACAAGACTCTTGGTGTACAACTCATGAGCTCCATTGAAGTTTTCAAATGCTTGATTAAGCTCAGATACTTTGTTCTTTACATAATCAACGTCAGCACCAACCTCTAATAATTCAGGGAGTTCATTCCTCTTCCTCGTAAGTACCGACTGCTTAGTTGCGCACATCGGATGATATTCACATGTTGAAAGAAATAATCATAAAGCACAACAGAAATCCAAATAGATGAATTCTCGATAAAAACAGGAGATAGAGCGCTATCGTTATAGCCGAGTAAAAAAACTATCCTTTCAGCAACTGTCCTGGAAACCGGCAAACTTACGTCTACTTTAAGATTTGCAGTCGAGAAAATCCACAAAAAATATAAAATAAAAGACACACACACCCACAAAGTCAGTTGTTGGAAACGTTTAAAAAGAGAGGTCAGCATGAGCTTGAAAAATACGCAACTGAAATTATTTTTGTAGGCCGACTAAGGCTATGTTCACACTATACTGGCTAGCTTTTACACCGGCACGAAAACCATCCATACCGGGTTAGGCTTCTGTTTACCCACAAGAACGGTGATTTCTTCGGTGCGATTTCAGTAACGGAACGAAGGTCTACCGATCTCTAAAATGGAGAGTCACATGTCGGATAGGTGTTCAATAACTATATACCGCCGGGATAACTCAGTTTTCAGCGTGTCGGCACGGCGAAGAGCTATCCGGTATAGTGTGAACATAGGTACTGCCTGCGGAATCTGCTGAACTGAAATATACCAGGTGGCCATAAAAACCAGTTACGCAGTACCAGGCATTAAGCCTTGACCAGATATTTATGTAGGTTAGGGACTGAACTGAAAGGGCAAAATGGTTTCAGAAAGTTACATTTATTCAATCGAAGTAAGATTTTGAGCAGCCTGTGAATGCGCTGAGCCAGTGGGATACACGTCTAGTTCCATCTGATTGATTCGGGACTGAAACTTCTGATAAGACTCCTCCAATTCCTGCAATATCAACAAATTTTGTGTTTGGAGTGGGTCCAAGAAACAAAGCCAGAAATTTCTAAGCAGTACAACAGGTCCACTAAAAAAGTTTTATGCAACGTTTCTTGTCATTTTGTTGTGACATTGCGAGGCAAGTTGCATCAGCGAAATGTTGCTTTGTGTGACCCCCTCTTAAACAAATGAGACTTGCTAAGTTTACGTCTCAGTAATCATTGCAAAAAGTGACACTTGGTTATTTTAACAAAGCTTGTTGCTGGAAACGTTCGCTTAAGGGGTATTTCCTACTTGACGAAATTTTTATGCAAACCTGTGCTGCGAAAAAATCGCGAGAAAAGTTTCAAAACACGAATCTATGCCGAATCTCACGACAGTACCTGCGAGGTCAAATTTACAAAGGTATAATACCGATAAAGTAATCAACTGAACTTCACTGATACTCGGCACAAAAACAACTAAAAAACAATTAACGGGTGGCATTAGACACAGCATACAAATTGCACATATCACAGTCTTTGATAATTAGGTTCCCGTCCTCGTCTTTTTGAATGTTCTAGTCTTGTACCTCCCGTGACCTCTGTTCAAGACACTTCCTCAGCTCTGCCTTCCCAGCTTCCCTGCTGGTACCACCTCCCCAGACTCCTGCTTGCTACCTGTTCGTCGGATTTTGTTAATCACCCCTAAAGAGAAGGCAGAACTTGTTACCAACCTTAGCTTCCATTTCGAGGCGATCAAAAAGTGCTTTGCTCTGAGCTATCATGACCAAAGTGCTACTAGTTTCATCCATTTTGCTCTCAGATGGCGTCCTGTGGCTCTCGTGCTGGTGCAACTGTGTATCCACACGTGAATCGTCAACACTAGGTAATGTTTCCATACTTTAGTACCGATGTGGTAAAGGAGATAAAAAATTACAAGTGTTTATATCAATATACACCATAAGTAAAATGAAGGCAACAAGATGATTTAGCACTTACTGAGGGAATGAATTAATCAAGGTGGTTCTTCTCCTATCTAACTCCATGTCAAGCACTGTAGAAAGATAATTATCGATGTTAGAGACGTAAATTCCGCCTCTAAAAATAAGATGTCAAGTTGACAACCTAATGCCTGTTTACATAGAGGTGGGTACCCCAGGTAGGAACTGTCCATATATAATCTCATATTAATTTAATCACGTTTGTTCTGTCGCGAATTCTGATAATGTCGTGAATTGTAATACCTGTCGCAAAAGGTAATAACAGTTGTCGAGAATTGTAATAACCAAGTTTTCGTAAATTGTAATAAGCCGAGCTGTCCTGAATTGTAATATTTTGCAATAAGTCTTGAAAATAAACAATAATTCACCAAGAATGCTTTTAGATAACTAAGATTGTTCTATTTTCTGTCATACATAACGAAAGGAGATTCGACAGGAATCCTACAATGCAGCTCCTCAAGAGCTCATTGCTCAATTGGTTATTTCCAAGTTCCAGAAACCCTAACTTTCAAAACGACGATAAGTGTTTCATTTTCATCAGAAGAATAAATCACTATTTTTCAAGTGACTGGCTTTGCACTTAGCCTCGCTTTGAAACAAAGGCTTGGGGCCACTCGGAAATGGCCTAGAAGATTTAGGCCCCCTTAGTGCTTAAGGACAGATTTAACGACAGTTTGAAAATTATAAAAAAATGTGTAGGGAAAACCACTTAACCGTGTGACAGCGTGACAAGATTAATTTTTCCCAAAAAATTTCACCAATACGCTAGCCGTTTACTTCTGTTTGTCGACTTTTTGAGCTACGAGTAATAGTATGATAAATAACCAGGTTCGTGTTTACCTTGCCCGTTATTTACACAAATGATACACAAGACGAACGGACACTTTTGTATAACACAAAAATCTAACACCTCTTTGCACTTAATAGCTCTAATAGTTTAAAGCTCGATTGATATTTTTTCCTTCCTGTAATTCATCGCACTCCCAAGAATTTGGTGAGCACTAAGCAAAATATCACAGTGGCGCCTTATTCTTGGCTATATTATCTAATCTTCTTTTAATTTAGTTCCCACGGGGGCTGGGGAACACCATGGCATAGGGATGTTTTCGTGTTGATAACTGATAACTCATGTTACTTTGTAAAATGACGTCATCAGTGACATCATAAATGTGTTGAAGAAATACTTCATTGCTTACTCTCGTACTCGTGCCACTTGATTTCTCGTTTGTCACGACTTTTGTCATCAAAATAAAAAAGGCAAAAGTCACACAAACATTGCAAATTAGTCACGCTGAGGTCATTTGTGCGATGTACTATTAAGGCGTTTCGAATTGTCCCTTTACGACAACGCGATATTACAATTTACGGTACCTTAATAATAACAATTTTCGACA
Organism: Porites cylindrica; assembly: GCA_964035525.1. NCBI lineage: Eukaryota > Metazoa > Cnidaria > Anthozoa > Scleractinia > Poritidae > Porites > Porites cylindrica. The sequence goes on from OZ037784.1 coordinate 12,239,658, forward strand.
ACTGTTATTACAATTTACTGTAACAGGTATTACAATTCACGACAGAACACACGTTGACATAATAGGTGTGGTGCCCCACCGAGGTGGGTTCCGGCCACGGTCTGTCAGACCGGGTTATCCTCTCAGCGGGGGTAAAATGTTGACATCGTGGTTTTTTTAACCCTCCTGAAGGGGTTACCCCATCTACTTGGGGTGCCCCACCTCCACGTAAACAGGCCCTAAATGAACAACCATTTATTTGACAATCAAACTACCTTGCTGAGTTTGATGTAATGTGAGTTTCAAATCGGTCACCTCTTGCTTCAATAAAGACTCTCTTGTCAGTAGGCCTTCATAAAGTTCCTGATACTTCTTTTTTCTTTGGCACTGAAGAAAAATGTCTGTAAATGAATCCCTACTGGCCTATATGTTTTATTTCACATAATTTAAAGTGTACGAATCTGATGTCTGCTTTACATATGCAGTTTACTCCCCATAACTCGAATCCTCGCTAACTCGAACCTCGAGCAAACTCGGACCTAAGTCGATTTTCCCTGGACTGCCTTCATACTTCCTTAATTCTCTGCTATCTTCCAGTTGAATTTGCATCAATAGCAATCGTCCTGTACGCCACTAAAAGATAATCTATGCTAATATTCTAAACGTTTACAAGTGGTTCGCTTGTCAAGTCCTTCACAAGAACACTGTCATCAATTTATTTAGCTCCAGTTTCCAAGTCGCAAGATTCAAGAACATTGTATTGAACATTAGTTATTGTACAGTCAACTCTTGACATTGTGTGTTTTCATTAATATCGTGTAGTGTGATAGTCTTGCTTTGAAACGTACTTTACGATTAACTTGGTACTTACTTAGCTTTGCTTAACTAGTTGCGTTCGACCCCGTATTTTTAGTTTATACGTATTACGTCCTTTTGCATCAAGGACGATGCTTTCATAACGGGGGAGGTATGTTGTGAAGTATTTTAAAAGTTATTTTAAGATCTGTGCCATCTTTTAAGTTTCATTAAGTGGGCTAAGGTTAGTTTGGATTGCGTCCGCATAGGAATCTTCCCGTTTTCATCTTTTTCTTTTATTTGTACTTGAATTTTTGCTTAGCTCGCGAATTTATGGCTCAGTCAATTTCAAGCGTGCCCATTCCCCCCGGGCATTTGTCATCAGGGAGTTTTAACATCAACGACGGCAACTGCAGCGAAAACGTCACTTTCAAAATGAATTCGCGTTTTGTCAAACTTTGTTGCGTTTAGTCCAAATTGCTGGAAATGTCAAATGTAGGCGAATTTCCGTGGAGTTGAATTCTTGGGGACCACACTCAAGTTTTAAAAGAGAAAGAAAAAAATTCGTTGTCGCTTGATTACGTCCTCCATAAAACGTGAAATAAGTGATTTTCACGTTCTAGTCGTGCAGTGACGGCAAAGAAATGTACAAAAAAGTGTGCTGCACGTGCAAAGTTGCTGTTTTGCTTTTCAAACCTATTGCTTTTTTGAAGTTCTCGCTCCCGTCGCCGTCGTCGTTGCTAAAGTTCCCTATCTTGTGAATCCCGGCGGTGGAGAATTTGTCAGAAAACCTCTGCCCGGGGGTGGGGCATTTGTAAATTCTTCTAGAAGCGGTTAACGACGTTCCTTCTTCAACATTTCACTTAAAAATATGCCTATTTAGATAGCTTAAGATATTTCTATGAAGAATGTTTTAAACAATTACGCTTTAACGAGATAAGTGTGGTTTTTGTTCCATCAATTCCCTATATATCCCACAGTATTTTTTGCATCAGTCTAAGAAAATGCTTCCCGCCATCGTGACCATTTTGCACATGGAGGAAAAACAAGCAATGTATTGTTTGAAGAGTTTAAAGGAAAAGACACTCGTTGTGCTTGAATGGTTCAGGCAGAAAGGCTTAGAAAACCTTTGCGAGATATTTGAAAGCTACACTATGTACTATAAACTTCAATCGTGTATTGTACGATGAATGCGACAATTAACGCGCTGACGAAACGGTTCCATCGTGATGAGAAAATACTCGCTCACCGGTTGTTTATTATTCACCACATTAAACGTCTTCGAAAATAAGAAATGTATCATTAAAATTCTAGTTTATAGATCTGTCATTGATATTAATCAGTTGGATGTGATCTTTTTTGCAATAATTATCACTAGCGAGCAGGAGCGATTTGCGTAGGGCGCTTCACGCGCTTTGATCAGATTATTAGAAATTTCCCATAAATATGGTATTTGCAGCTTATTTACTGGAAAATACAATTTTGGTGTTGTCCCGGGGTGGGACATTTGCACCCTATTTTCAAGCCCCACCGTGGGGTTTTTGTATGAAGGCCCTGCCCCACCGTGGGGCATTTGCAGCTTTTCCAAAACAAAATGACAAATGCCCGACAAATGCCCAGGGCGGATGGGCACGCTTGGAATTGACTGAGCCATTACTTAATCAGATTTTAGGAATCTTGTTCGCCTGACAATGGCAAGTTTTCATAGATGGTCGTGTTTGTGATGTTAGAACTGACCTTGGTTCATTGGTCTCGTTAAAGTTCCTGTTTGGGTTTGGTAACCAGCGTTTTAGTTTTTCATTGATTTGTAGCTTCTTGCCGATTACAACCATGTAGGTTCAGTTATACCAAAACATTACCCACACCGAGTTCACCTTGATTTTGATTCTCACGGTCAGCTAACCCAAACACGACCAGCTCTGGACATAAAAACGGCGGCTGTTTGGCTAGTTAGTTAGAAGAGTTAGGATTGAGTAGAGAAGAAGAGTAAGAAGATTAAGATTGCCAGCAGAAGTCAAAGAAGAATAAAGACCAAGATGTAAATCATATTCCTAGTACCTCATCGTGTAGCGAGCAAGTTGCTCCAACACACCCCCACAATTTACTGTTATATTACCCTTGATAACTCAAACCCTCGATAACTCGAAGCTCCCGCTAACTCGAAGTAATTTTTCATTCCCTTCAAATAACTTCTATACAGTTTTACCCTCGATAACTCGAACCATGTTTTAAGCGCGTGATAAGTCGGGGAAAAAAGTGTACAGAAGTCCGAAACACTGAATTTTTTTCAAAACAACCGTGTCAATTCGTTGACCTTAATTTTTTGTTACTCCAGCTCAAATTTAGTGTCCACCCTGAATATTAATCAAGCTGTGTTGCTTAATTCCTTTTTCAAAACATCAATCTATATCTCTTTCTGTCCTAGAAGTAAAGTGTGCATGATACACTGAAAATCAAAAAGATCTGTTTCAGCCCCAAAGTGACAACTCAGCCCTGAAGGCAAAAGTCTTATTCAGCCCCTTCTGGAACCATTTGAACACAATTCAAGCCAAAACTAACAGGCGCTTGGAAGATATGGGTGTAAGAAAGAACGGCGCGTCCGAGGGAGACACGCCCTGTTCTTTCTTGCGCCCGTTACTTCCAAGCGCCTGCTACGCAGGGTAGCCAAAACAGCCCAATCAAAAGGCAAAACAAAACAGATATATCTGATTTACAGTGTACTTGCATTCCCCCCCACCCATTTGCGATAAAACTAAACCCTTTATTAAATACCGTAAAATTCCGAAAATAAGCCCCGGGGCTTATATTTTTCAAAGGCCATTTTTGAGGGGCTTATCTACGGAGGGAAATTTGCGTTTCAAAATCGATTGGGCTAGCCTTATAGTTGGAAGTAAATTTACCGTTTTACTTTGTATTTGAGGGCAATTTTCCAAGTACAACCCTTGGGGGCTTATATTTGGAGGGGCGATTTAACGGAGGGTTTTTTCGGTTACTGGTTTGGGGGGCTTATATTTGGAGGGGCTTATACATGAAGGGGCTTATTTTCCGAATTTTACGGTAACTTGTCTCAAAGAATACGCAAGTCGTGACCCAAGCCTATCCTAACAAGAAAAGAAAGTAAATACTGAAAAACAAAAAGTATACACAGCTATTCTCTCTGATTACTGGTTTCTTTCGAAGCACTGTAGGCTAACATTTTTTTCGTGGGCTTCAGTACCAATTCTAGACTTTCTGCTGTTACTAAATTCACCCTAGCAACAAAGGCAGCCTTCAGCCGTAAAATTCTTTGTTTTGAGGAGTTTAAAATACTTTTCGGTCATTTGGTTGACAGAACGCTCGAAAATAAAAGCCTTCAAGAACACGAAGCCGGGAAAACACTGGAAGCGAGGGTTTTTGGAACTGGGAATGCGGGCCTATTGCCTCTGAAGCAGCTTTCATACCTCATCATTCAGCTGGAATTCAATCCTCTTTTGCAACTCTTTCCATGACACTTCTTTCGATTTGCTGTTTTTTTCCATCTGTTTAAATTTATCCCGTAAATGTAGCTAATATAACAGATTTAAAGGTAAGAACAAATTACTTTAACAGCCTACCACAACCAACGTGATCGTGAGTAAATACTTTATGTTCCTAACTTGATTCAACTAGTTTAACATTTTAAAACAAAGGTATTCAACAAGCGAACATAGTATAGAGCTCGACTTCTATAATCTATAATAAGAATAGGAATCTATAATATTACTTGCGTATTATACAGCACAACAAGGACTTGTATAGCTAACGAGAACTACATCGGGCTTCAAGCTGCTTTATATATATAGCCTGCTCAATCAAATAAATATTATGATGGCGGTGGTGATAAATTGACTTCAAACGATACAAAATCCTTACCAGGTCTGTTGATGACTTCGATGACTTATCTGTTAGTTCCTTTATTGTTTGCTGGTTTCCTTAGAACAAAGTCATAAACAACATCGCAAAAGAAATTTCACAGAAAGGTAACAATTGCTATTTGATATCTTAGAAAAAGAAGATGACTATATTCAAATCCCCATGACTATTTAAAAATCGGTTCATGTAGATAGATACACTTGTTAAACGTTTAAATGTCTGCTTTTTCTCTTCTTCGTTATTCATCTTTAAGAGTCAGTGACTCCCTATCTTAGTGCATTGTTATATTAATAAATTAAGTATGTCAGTAAGTGCTGTGTAGTTAATTAGATCACTGAACTTCTTTTATTTATTCTAAGTTGCAATCTGAAAGGCTTTGTAATAGTTTAATATTTTTGTTTTTAGTGCCACGGCTATAGCTTTCCAGCTATTTGCAGGGCAAGCTATTCAACTCCTGCATACAAAAGTTGTTGTTGTTGTTGTTTGGTAACAACACGTATCATAAAAACGTCATTCCCAATACCTTTCAGTTCCTCTTCATAACTGAGCAACTTTCTAGCCGAGAGAAAAAAAAGATGCAAAGTTGCGTTCGATTTAACACGGTAAGTAAAGAAAGGATTCCCGCATTAGAAAAGAGAAAGGTAAGGTCTACGTCTAACCTTTGTAATGAGGCGTTCTGCTCGCAAAGGGCGACCTCTCTTTCCTTTACATCCTTGTAATCCTTTAATAGAAACCGAATAACAACTCACTTCACCTGCTGCTAATGGTCATAAAAGAGAACAGGACAGTGACAGTCTCCTCAAAAAAACAACTGTACCTGCACTAACCAATCGGTGGGCTAAATATTGTGCTTACCTGTTCACACGCCATGCCGTTAAAGTTTTGTTATTGGTAACTACATGTGACCAGTTCCTTACTTGATTTCCGGTCTTGGGAAATACAAACAAAATAAATTCTCTACATCATTACCTCATTTAACCTTTTAATCGTGGCTTCTTTTTCCTTTAGAGCGCTCGTAAACTGAGATTTATCGTTTTGAAGTTCAACCTGAGTGAAAGACAAAATTAAGAACATCACAAAACTTCAGTAGCTCACAGTAACACAAAGGCCTGAAGTCTATAAATGAGACTGAAGTGCAAGGACGGACGGATGAACTGTCGCATCAACATTATCACACACGATTCTCTTCAGGGAATGTCAGTCGTGGCCATTCCTTTTGAAAATCATGGAATGGAACAAATATAATTAGAAACTTTAGAGAATTACCACCATCTTCTGACTTAGTTTTTTAAAGAATTCCAATAAAACACACCTGTAACACTTTTAACGTTTCTTTGGTTCTTTGTAACTCGTGGGAAGCAGTGGAACAATTACTTCTCTCGTTTTCAAAATTTTCTCTCTCTTCTACAACAGAAAATAATCACGGATCAAAGATGTCTTTTCACTCACGTTGACCAGCACAACAGAGAATTACAGGATAAGAATGGTAACATGAAGGTGACCTTGTCAGTGAAGTCACTTCCTCACTCGCTGTCCAGCCTCAAATCTGGAAAACTAAGACACCTAGAAAGCTCAGACCCCTCCAAATCTGACTAGCAAACTCAGACTACCGCCCCCTTCCCGCCCCAAATCTGGAAAACGAAGACACCTAGAAAGCTCAGACCCCTCTAAATCTGACTAGCAAACTCAGACCACCGACCCCCTTCCCGCCCCAAATCTGGAATAAGAAGACACCTAGAAAGCTCAGACCCCTCCAAATATGACTAGCAAACTCAGACCACCGCCCCCCTCCCCGCCCCAAATCTGGAGAACTAAGACACCTAGAAAGCTCAGGTCATGCTGTTTATGTGAACGTTCACGTCAGTGATCAACCAGACCGCGATAAGATCGGAGTCAGCACCGTTAGATTCATGAAAAGGCTTTAGTTACTTGAAGGCCATCTGTATCGATGTAGATGGTATGATAAGCTATTTCATACTTACGTTGCAACTGTTTTTCTTTGAGCTCTAGACTTCTCTTTCTTTCGCGTGATTCCTCTTCATATTTTAGTTGATACCTGTAAGTGAAATGGTTAGCCATGGGAGTGAAATAGTAGCAGACTATCATTCCTAGTTGTGTATTTACTACAACATGTTTCAAGTTGTTGCAGTCATCTTATCTTTTTCTAACTGTTGTTCTCCCAGAAAAAGCGTACTCAACAAACTAAGAACCGGCAAAGGCCGCCTTACGACAAGACCCAATGCCGTTTTAACAAAGTAGACACCGCACAAGAACAACAGAACCTGGCGGTAATGTTTCACTGGGAAACGACCTGATGTTTACTAAACTGACAGGGCTCAAAGTTAGCGACTAACTGGTCGCATATGCGACTGGATTTTTGGTTGTGCGCCTAAAAATTCATGTACAATCGCACCTGTGGGCCGTAAAACCCAAAGCACAGTGCGACTGACTTACTTCCGACTACACTTACGAACTCGAACTAGAAAGACGGTGTATGTTTAATTGGTCTTTTCTCCCAATGGATTCTACGAACTCGAATGTTCTTTTTCGTTTCGATGTTTTACTCCATCCCAGACTCTTCTGTTTTGTAATAAACACCGCTGACACATGCAAATATATGCTACGAACGAAGCACGTACTTTTTGCGCAATGGACGATCATGTCGAACGTTCAGTTTTAACGTCAATCAAAACAAAAACAGTGCGAATTAAGAGCCTTTTTTTTCAGGTAAGAAAGTTTTTTATTTCGTATTTCAGTTACATGTAAGTCATTGCGCATTTAACAAATTCATTAAAGATTAATTTTCATTCTTGTTCAACACACTCATTGTTGTCAGTTTTGAATTGTTTTTCAAGTGTAAGTTTTCTTTAGTCACAACTGTACTGTCAAATAGAGAAATTAGTATTAAAAATCACAACGGTATTACTGCGTAGCAAATCGGCTGTGTTTTATCAATCATAGGACTGAAGTAAAAGTGACAAACTGAAGATGACAAATAAACTTTACTTTTTCTTTTGAAATAGATGCTCCCAACATTATAAGCTGTGCTCCTAAAATTTTCAGCTGTGCGCCTAAAATTTCGGCAATGCGCCTAAAAATTTACATCTGGTAGCACAAGTGGTCCCAAACTCAAATTTAAACTTTGAGCCCTGCCTGTCATCAGACAACAGTCACTGGAGTAAGTACAGTGGCGCTGTAAAACTAGACAAGCAAAAATGAACAATTTCAGTTGACACTGTTAAGGTGGCTCCATCATTAATACTGGGGCACTTAACTGTGACAAATTTTCCGTCATAACTTTTTCGTTTTTAACGCGATGGCTGCAAAACTTTAAGAACAACAGAGGCCATTCGGTAATAATATGAAATATTCCGATTTCATTGATGGAAAATATTTCTTGAGAAGTTGGCGTTTAAAAGGATCCTACTGTTCAAAAAAATGGCGTCTAGAAAAAATTTTGCTGATATTTTTTACTGAAATTTGTGGTATCGGCTTTTTTTGATGTAATAAATATACCAGAGAAATTTCAGAATAATCGTTGGAGCAGAAGTCCGTAACTGTGAAAATTATGGAATTTCAGAAATATATTACTATCAGGTAGAAGGAGCCACCAGTTCGAATTTTCGGGACATGCAAATAATTTCAATGTTTGCTAATTCTGAAAACAAAAGCTGATTTCCTATCGTGCTATTCTTTAAAAGGTACTTTTTAGTTTTAGAAGCACTATAAATTGCTCCAAACCTTGCTCTGACGTCGAATGACTTGTTCCACGACATTTTCAAAATATCCCTTAGTAGTTTTGGCGCAAACTCCTGCTTCATACATTTTGAGGTATTGCAATGCATCCTCAACGGCTTTTCCTGCTGTACGTTGCTTCCAATTCAGGAAAAAGGTATTGGGATTGTAAGCTACCTTGTATCGAAGCTCATATAGAACTGTCCAGCACATTTGTTTATGACCAGACAATGAGCACGAGCGGCAGCTCTGCGAGGAATTCGCACCTCAGCTAGGGGGGACGAACGATGATGCCCATGCCAGCGAACCGATCTTGCAGAGCAAAACATAATAATCAAGAAAAATACTACTCATTCATTGAAGGAAGGAGTGACAAAAATTTCAGAGTTGTAAATTTATTCACGGGCAGTATTTTTGCGATAATTTTATTTTACACTGTAATGTATTCGGTTCACAGGCATGGGCATCATTGTCGTTCGTCCCCCCTGGGTGAGGTGCGAATTCTTCGCAGAACTTCCACTCGTGCTCATTTTGTAGTCACAAACAAAGGTGCTGGACAGTTCTATCTGAGCTTCGATACGAGGTAGCGTCCATTCTCAATACCTTTTTCCTGAGATGGGAGCAACGAACAGCAGTAAAAATCGTTGAATGTGTATTGCAATACATCAAAATGTATGCAGCAAGAGTTTAAGCCAAAACTGCCAAGGGATATTTTAAAAATGTCGAGGAACAAGTCATTCTACTTCAGAGTAAGGTTTGAAGCAATTTATAGTGCTTCTAAAACTAAAAAACTACGTTTTAAAGAATAGCATGATCGGCTTTTGTTTTAAGAATTAGCAAACTTTGAATTTACTTGTCCCGAAAATTCGAACTGGTGGCTCCTTCCACCTGATAGTAATTTATTTTTGAAATTCCAAAACAATTTCACAGCTGAATTATCAGCAACTTTTAGTTACAAACTTCGGCTCCAACGATTTTTCTGAAATTCCTGTGGCACATTTATTATATCAATTAAAGTCGATACCAGAAATTTCAGTAAAAAATATCAACAAATTTTTTTACTAGACGCGATTTTCTTTGAACAGTAGCGTCCTTTTAAGCGCTAATTCAGCACAATATATTCACCGTCAATGAAATCGGAATATTTCGTATTATTGCCGAATGATATGTTGTTCTTTGCAAAGTTTCGCAGCCATCGGGTTAAAAACGAAAAAGTTATGACCAAAATCGTCCCAGCTTAATGCGCCTGTATTAATGACGGAGCCACCTTAAACAAAAGGTATTGCATGAAGAAGTTAATTACCTTTTAACTTCTTCGTCCAGTCGTCTATGATAGTTAGTCTCTGCATCTTCCAGAAGAGATTTCTTTATTTTCAGTTCCTCTGACAATACCTTAATCCTTTCTTCCTCAAGCTGCAAACTCCTACAATGAATTGCCATAAATATGAACCACACATACACCAAAGTACCAAGATACTTAAGGTAACTTTCATTAAACGGAAATCAGTTACAGCAGTGTTTAAGGTACACCCACAATCCCCTGAACAGTCATTAATCAGACCAAAGATATGTCGCACCTGTAAAATGCAGGAAAATCCATTCAAGCGTCGCGCGATTAATTTAAGTCTTCTTCTGACCGGCACAAGAAATTCTACTTGACTGATCATAAGCAAGGCAAAAACGCTGCTCGCAAGATTTCATCTTAGCTGATAACAATCAAAGATCATCTGAAATTTAGCGCTTTGCCTACTTTGTTTTCATCTGCTGTCTCAAGTCAAATTCTGATTCTCGCTCCTTAAGAGAGAGCATATCTTCCAGGAGTTTTTGCCGCTGAATGTAAGCTTCTTCTTCTTGAAGCTGTTACAACAAGTACAAATAATAAGCTAAGATTAGAACGATAACAGGATATCAACTTCAAAGGTTTAACAATAATATCACTTATTGTTGAAGTTCGTTGTCATAAGCATTTTTGTTTTGTTTGATTGAGGTTTTTGTGTGACGTACTACTGTATTCTAAATTGGCAAGAGCAGGTTCACATGATTCCCTGCTGCAAAGGACCTATTGAAGGTACCTTCATTCCTGCTCAAACGACGGATAAAATTTGGACGGAAAACACCGTTTTCAGAATAATTTTGGAAGCAATTTTTTTCAGCCGAACAATTCCGTACAATGTAGTTAAAGCAGTTTATTAGGGGCCGTAGGTGCCTCTAGCGACGGATAGAAATCTCAAGTTCGCCATCGAACAACTAAATTCTGATGCACTCCTTTCACTGTCTTCATTCTTGCAGGGAACAGGAGCACTGCTAATTACAACTGGCTAGTTCGGTGTCGATGTGTCGTGTAATGGCTATTAATATAGCCTGAATTCCAGACGATTACTTGGAACGTTTTTTCTCTCAGTAATGTCTGAATAAACCGGTCGTTAATGCAGTCCAGTGACATCACTACTCCTTTCCTTCAATTCATGCAAAAAGTGACACAAGATTTTCAACTGGCAAACCAAGAAATCGTTTAGAATTGCTTTACTCTTTGCGATCGTAATTCATTATTTAAACGTCTAACTGTCAACTGCATGCAGCATTCTGAACCGGTTGTGATTCAATAATCAAACTAGCCTGTTCCAGGCTCCGAGATTGTCGGGTCCGCTGAATTGAGAAAGCGCGAAGATAAAAAAAAAAAACAGGAGTAAACTGGGGAGAGGAAGTGCAGCGGCTTCCTTTTTCCCGCTACGCCAACTTTTTGCTTGCCTTTCAATTTCGCGTCTTCCCTACTATCTGAGAGCCAGCCTGGAAGACTGAGACTATAAAGTCAAACCCCTCTCACCGTTGTAGAGAGGTGGCCGTACTGGGGAGATGGGGATGTAATGTGACAATTTTATTTTCGGGGGCGTGGGGGTAATACATATTTATTGTGCTACTGTAAGTTCATGCTTACTGTCTCCCATAATGGTACTTATCCAATCTTAAATAATATATAGAGATAAAATCCACAAAAAACTTGAATTATGTTTTGAATCAAAATGGTAACATGACAAAAAAAGAAAGGTTCGCAACACGTGCTATGCTTACTGTAGCAGCAGAGACAGTAATCAAAACGCGATCGCCGCGGTCAACGCGCCACACGGATCAAATTTCATACCCATTCTTGACTTTTTCACCATGCAGTCGCTGAAAACATTGGCTGTTGTCGAGGTTATTTTGGCAGTTGGGCACACGCTTTAATGGCTGTTGTCGTCGTAGAGAGGTTTAAATAAGAGTCAATGTATGGTCTGTCTGCTGGGACAACATTAAGTGGCCGTTGTGGAAAGGTAGCCGTTACTAAGACGAGGTTCGACTATAATCAAACTCGATCGCAATCACGTAATTAAAAAATTATACACACGGAACACTTAGTTCAAAAACACAAGGATTTGTTTTGATTGAAAAGAAGCTATTTGGTCCTTAAAGAAGACGGAGAAAGAAAACAAGGAAACCAGAAAGAAAAGCTAACAGAATTATTACACTTGACGGTGGAAATGACCAGAAAGTCGAATAATTTTATAAGCTTAACTTAAATAACAGAAAACTTCGCATAAACAAAATCAATGCTGAAACCAAAAAGAGACTCTATAAATGAAAAACCTACCTACTCTCCACAATGACTCTTCATTCGTAGTTCAATTTAACAATTCATAGTTTCGAAGACAAAGGTAACCTTGCTGTTTACGATAAAGATTGTCAAAATTTTTGAACGCAAGCACTGATGCCAGGCATGCGAGCCTGGGCGGACGCAAGCCGCTGAATAACAGACGACAGTCTCGCTAAAATTTCTCATAATTATACATAATTATTCAAAAGTTTGGACAATCAACTTTGACTTTGGGTGCGTTCCTTTGAAATGATCCGGATCAGGATCAGTGATCCGAGATCACTCGGATCATACTAGATCAAATGAACCGATGAATCCACTCTGGACAAGGATTCATCGGTTCACTTAATCTACTATGATCCGAGTGATCTCGGATCACTGATCCTGATCCGGACCATTCCAAAGGAACGCACCCAAAGTCACTACCCGGTTTTTGGGTAGTGACGTCACTGGACAGCATGAACGGCCTGTTTATTAAGACGTTGCTGCGAGGAGAAAACGGCTACAATAATAGGCATAAATGAAGAATTGACCTCCTCATTTTTCTAACAAATGGAGCAACAATTCTCGACATTTTAAAGATCCTTCACGTTTATTGATCCTGATAAATCATGTGTGCCAAACACATGTCAAGTAACCCAATCATTAAAAGCGCACCTGTTTTTGGTTGCTCAGAAGATGAAGCTTTTCTCTTTCATTGGCCTTCAGTTTTTCTGCCTTTGCAGAAAACTCTTGCTCAAGCTGAAACGAAATGTCAATGTTTAATGGATTAAAGACTACCTTTTGTATAACTATTGTTTTATTATACAATGTATACATGCCACATATTTTAATTGTATATACATTATTATTATTTCTTATTTGTAAATAATTTTTATTTTTGTGTCCCCAATTAGTTGTGAAAACTAAATACATTGACACATTAATAAAGCTTTTACTTTACTTTACTATTAAAGCCACAGTACACATCCTTCATCAAAATAGCACATTAGAATGGCTCTAGCAAATACATTCATAGCCCGCTGAGCAGGCGCTTGGATAGCCTGCGTAGCAAGCGTTTCCACTCGAGTTATTGCGCGAAGGTTCGAAACGCATGCTATGCGGGCTAGCGCTTGGAAGTAATGGGCACAAGAAAGAACAGGGCGCGCAAGGGTCTTTGTTGCATACTAATTCCAAGCACCTGCTATGCAGGCTAATGAATTCAGACGTGTATCAGTGACTTCTAGCTACTTCTACAGCTGTCTGAATAGTATTAATTTTTAGTTTTTTAATGCCGGATAACACAATTATAAAGAGCATTTTTAAGCACTATGGCATTTTAAACAACCCCAGAATGATATAGAAGTGGAAGGGTAAACTGTCTTCAAGATGCAAACACACTATGTGCAAAAGTCCCTGTTTAGTTTGTCGGGAAGAATATATTTCCTTTCCGTGGATTTTCATTCAAAACTTGAGAATTGCCTAATCGCAAGTAGTGGATGGCTCCATAGAGTTGCTATTATTTAAGTTTCACTTCCTTAACAATGAGGTAACAAACCACAGGGAACTGAGGCTCAAATTTCAAGTGCACCCATAAAAGTGAGATTATAAAATTAACTAACAAGACCATTTAACTATTTGTACATAACACAGAGGTTCCAGCATTCTAATTATTAGACAGGGAGTAGATGCAATAGGACTATTATAAAAGCGATACTTGTAGTTTGCCTTGAGGTGGTGGAGATGGCTGCAGCCAAGTATGAAGAGTTTAGCATGCTGCTGGGGATCCTCTCATACATTATGTATCACAGATTAATGAGAAGCCCATACATCACTAACATACCCAGATGAGAGTAAACATAAGCTGAGCACAGTAGTTTTTGCAGCCAGCTCCTATGCCATTACAACTATCCAATTACAAAATGCCAGGCTTCTGACTGGTTTTGTCCAGGTGAGCTTACTGGAGACATCAAGCTGAGTTTCTTTTGAGAGGGCAATATGAGCGAAGGTACACTTGTAACCTCTTGCCACACAGGGTGAGTTGGCCACAACGAGAGGTCTCTTGCTAGCATGTTTGTTGATATTCTTAATGCTTTGTGTATTAAGAGCCTCCTGGTATTGGCACTTAATGAAAGAGTGCACTGATAGACGTTACACGTACAGTTACACTGTCAGAGGTTGCTTCTCCTTCCTAATACTTTATGTCTATGTTACAGGTCAAAATTAAATTCAGGTTAAAATTTTTTAACCTAGGTTGATTCTCAATTTCCTTTGTCTCCTAGCCCTAATTATTCATGAATCAGGGCTAGCAGACAAACCAAATTGAGAATCAACCTAAGATAAAAAATTTTAACCAGAATTTAATTTTGACCTCTAACATCTACATTGAATTGAACAATACACAACTTGAAGTCAAATCACTACTCCTTAGCAGTCTATTGCTACAATTCAGCCTCTTATTTTCCCTCACTGCACCACAATACAAAATAAATAGTCACCTGTTTTCTGACATTTTGGACTTCCCTTTGATGTTTTTCTTTCTCCTCAAGCCTCACTCGAGCTATTTCTGTAGCCTTTAGGTACTCAAGCTGTTAATAGCACACTTTCATCAGTTAACTAGGGCAAATGTCAAAAAAAACTTGTGGAAGGAATACTATCAAAAACCATTACAAGTAAACATATCTAGGAATTGAGATTTTCGGGCCGGGGAGGGATCAAGGGGCAAGCCAAAAGTTCTTTGAGGATCAGATCTGTCATTATTTCATCTGTATCATTGTCAGTACATTCAGTAATTTTTTTTAACATCCACGCAATGGGGGGTTATATAATTTAAGACCCAACCTCTGACCTAAAAATTCTCACCCCTACTTCACGGACCAGACAGAATCCTGGTACGTGTCCCTTTTTTTGAAACCCTTCAAAATTAAGCTCATGGATAGTAGCTACGCTTAAATTACAACTTTAGAGTATATACATGAATCAACGTCTTATTAAGCACTGGTCCATCACCTCCTCATCCAACATTTTCTTCTTTTTCTGTTCCCACTGCCTGTGTAATTCTAATAAACGATTTTCCATGTGTGAACTCCATTTCTGGTTTTCTGTCTGAAGATTCTTTGTATACTGCTTTTCAACATTTTGAAGTTGATCTTCTACCAACAGAAACATATAACTTTGCTAAAAACACACTAGCTATCACTTATGGATAAAATAATACTAACAATATTATAATAACAATAACAATAATAATAATAATAATAATAATAATAATAATAATGATAATAATAATAATAATACAGCTGATAACAAAAAGGTTCTTATGGCACACTTAAAAAATCTCACTGCACTTACAATAACAGTATAAGACGGAATCCATTAGGAAATTGAGTAATTTTAATTTTCAGAGGAAAAAATCTTTTACCAGAATATTTTAATCCACATCTAATTCTTTTTTACACTTTTCAAGGGCTTTAATTACCTGTAATAACACCAAAGACAATTTCTAACAGGAGCCCAAGAAAATAAATTTCAAATTTCATAGGAACTGAGAAGACACAGATAAAATCGTCATGCATAAGATTTTATTTTGTGAAATTTGAGGTTTTTAAAGTTTGTTTCTTGGGCTCCAATAAGAACCTTTTCTTCGGAGTTATTTCATACAACTTATTACATTTATAGCCATTGAAAAGTGTGAAAAAGAATTGTAATATGCTTGAAATTATTCTGGTACAAGGTTTTTGTTCACCGAAAATTAAAATTACTCAATTCCCAAATGAATTTCATTATAATTTGTTACTGTGAAACTGAAAAAAAATAAATTAACGTGAATGGCAAAGGTATTTCTGGAATGTCAGCTATTGTATTCCTTGGAAAAAGCCAATAAAGCTTGAGAAAACTATACCCCAGTGGTTCTGTGGTGAGCTTATTATGTGTCCTGGTCCTTCTTGTGAGTGGTCCACTAGCAATCAACATTTCTGAAATATTTGAACTATGTATAGTACTTAGTCTACCACATTTCACCTCAATTTCAAAGAACAGACTAGCTGGTTTAGTTTATCCACTCATTCAAAACTAATTCTTCATAACTACCCAGTTGTAACCAAAGACGTTTGCTTTAATTTATTTTTGGGCATAAAACAGGAACCACTGACATCAGGCAAAGACAATGGCAAGGTGGCTCAGGTGTTTTGGCAGCAGAATGGCAGAACGTGTTTTGAAAAGTATCTCCAAGAGAAAAAACAGAGGTCGACATGAATTTTTTAAGTTGGTTGCCCAAAACATTCCGTACAAACAAATTAAATAAAGCTAAATCTGCAAAACTTAATATTCTTAACATCCTTAATATTCAAGTTCAAAGTTATCAGGGGATAAATGAGGATGATATTCTATACAAATATTTTTACACACTTACTCGCCAAATCGAAATAGATTGGAACTCACAAGGCTGCTGCCTAATGGGCGCCTACATACGCTTTTACCATTGGGCGACCAAAATTTCAAATGGGGAGCCCGAACAGGCACCTAAAACTTATCATTCTCAGACTAACTTCCAGTGAACAAACAACAAACCCCGGTCATTCTGCCCTTTGGAAATGAAAACAGAAAACGTTTAGTTGTCAGCAGTAGGCAAAAAAATATTTCTGCCAACAAAAGGTAAACAAAGAAGCACTTTTGCCTTGAAATTCACTTAATGTGACTTTCGCTGCAGTGCAGTTGAAGTTTCTCGTCTGAAAATGGCCTTAAATGAATTTATAATTTATAACAGTCCTCAAAAAAGCTTTGACATCAAAATCATGACTTTTCCCCCAGCATTAGAAGCGTTAGGTAGCTAAATTGCATGAAGTAAAAACTGATGAAAAGTCACAATCTTTGGAAAAGCAGGAGGTTTCAAATTACAAGGGACATTACTTTTGCAAGTTTGTGGCATTTGTTATCTTGCTATGAACACAAAAGGTACACTCGGAGGTTTCTTATCATTTATTCAGCATTATCTGCCTACCTATTTTTTCCTGCACGTTTTGTTATAACTGTAGTAACTTTTGAAAGGCTCACAAAAACATTCCAGTTTTTGAAAATGAATTGCGGTGGCTATTCAAGATCATATTTCAATCTCTTTAATTTATGCAGTCACGCACAACGCACATAAATACAAACCTTCAGAAACTATAAAAACAGTTTTGATAGTTCAAAAGATAGACTTGATAGAAAAATACCGAGTCATGTTAACCTACAACTTTCACAGAAATTTCAGTTGCCCGATTGGGCAACTGGGATCCTTAACTTATTGCCCAGATGAAATTTTTAGTTGCCCCGGGCAATCGAGCAGCCATTAATAATGTCCAGCCCTGAAAAAGCAACTGTTCATATCCTGGACTACAATGAAGGAACGGGCAAATGTTTTAAAGAAAGGAATTCTACAAAGAAGAGATAAGGGATGCTTTGAGCTTTACTTTATTAAATACAACTAAAATGACAGTACAATAATTAATATTTAAGAAAGTATAAACACAATCAACAGCTTAACCGTAGATCACCATTGAAGCACTGCAGCTTCGTCATTACCCCTGCCCCCCTTCCTTAGCAACAACTGCAAGAGAATTATTGCAATGACATGATACTTAACTTGATTACGAAGGGTTGTGTTAAAAAACACTCACTCACCACTGCACCATTCCATATCACATCATTTTCTAGTTCTGATAATAAATCTTAAATAATTTTTTATTTTCTAGAAATCTGACCTACCCATTGAGGATTGTCCCTGTAAGATTGTTTGAACTGCTTTTGAATTCTTTTCACAACTGTGTGACCATGCCAGATGACTTAATAACTCTGTAAGTAAACCTGCAAATATTTTAAAAAGAAGATCCTTAAGGGAAACACTTAAATAAAGCAAACAATAACTATTTTAACTAAAGTGAAAAATGTTAGTCCCAAACACCACTTGTTGCTGTCCCTCAAACCACTGAATTTCAGTTGTGTGTGTCTATTCTTGCTGGATATCAAATTCTTCCTCAGTCATTATGATAAAGAGTATCTTGACTATACATTTTAAAACTACAGTGAGCTAGATTTTTTTCTAATTTTAGAGTGTTTTATTCTGATGATAAAACAAATCTGCTGTGCAATAATTGTCCTTCCTCCCAATGAAGTATGAGGATTGTTATGTTTTAGATGAATTCATTACTATAATATTAAACAATTTGACACAAAACAAAAGATAACCAAACTAGTTTTATTCAGTTATTGTTAAAACAAATGATCAATGTAAAATACCTTTTGATGGTGTATTCTTGTCCAACATCATTTCCTCGAAACAAAACATAATGAAAAATTATAGTCAGTCCTAAAACCAAAAAGGTTTAACTTAAAAGCTTAAGGAACCCCGGACAAGTTACAGTTTACAGTGTTTACAGTTTTAATAACATCGCTACATAATTGACCAATCAGATCAATAACCAGAGTACAACGCCATCAACTGACGTGATACAACTCACTTTGACTCTGAAGATGACTACCGCACAGGTTGTTGAAACGTCAGTCACTGTCAACAACAACAGTCCTATTCAGGACTACGTTCACCCGGACGATCAAACTCAACCTACTTTTGAAATGACTCCTGGATTCAAACCTTTCACAACAACAATATTATTACATTATTTTCTATCATTTTTAGATTTCTTCATTGTTATTATTTTTATTAATACAGCTGTATTTATTATTTAGGACTATAATAATATGACATAAACAAGTAAGGCATTCACCATGTGCTGGTAGAGTTGTGAACCAGCAGTGATCTTCAATATGAGAAGGATATCCTTCACTGTTAGCACCTGTCATAATGAAAACATATCTTTGTTTGTAGAAAAAAAATAATGTCCTTCAATAAGATTTTCGAATAAGTTAAGAGTGTTTACCTTGCTTTCTTGTAAACCACTTTCCGGAAGGAACACAGATAAAGAATATTCATATTTACATCTCTTTAAATGGTCAGCAACCAAGCTGTTAGCTGCAAGCTCACACAAATTCTCTGTAACTGTTGATTTATCACGTCCTGTTAAACCACCATGCAATGCATGCGCAGACGTCTCCTGAAGCTCTGCTATCAGACGATTTCTAAGCTGAGACTTAAAAAAGAAGAAGAAAATAAAATTGAATTGATGAATATTTGTATTTCATTTACAACAAGAATGCTCTTACATTCAGTCTTGCTTGCTTGGAATTAGAAATGAGGAGGCAATTAATTATACATGAAACAGGATTTACTTGTTAATGGTTTTTTATTTACTTCCTACTTTAGCGACGTCCAGTATTCTTCAGGATATTTACTATTTATTGGCATTATAAATACACAAAAATGCTCATCACAAGACCCAATTGCATACAACGCAAGTTAACAATTACACCCGACCACCGTAGCTTTGCTAATCAAAATTTCTATTTTTTCAACCACTCAGTTGTGTTCACGTGTTCCATAGTAATCAATGCTTTAAAGCGATAGAATTGGTGGACCGACACATTTCGGAAAAGCTCTAAATTTAATATTTCCTAAGCTTTCTTTGCAAAACATGCATGGCTTCGGTCACGCAACGATTCTTATTCCCAGTTTCCAGGTCTCCGCTAGGAACACCTGGCACAATAGCCCCCCTTTGATGTCATAAACATGAAGAAAAATGGATCTCGCTGCTTACGCAAGCGTGACCAATAAACTTCTACTTATAAACCCTGGGCTTATACACTTTCGCAAGGGGTTTTAGGAGGTCTATAATCCGACTAAACATGGCATTTCAAAACAAGCTACATAGCAGTGCTGATTAAAAAATACCTTTGGAATTAACTCACTTTTTAAAATTCAAAACGCCTTAAAAAGTCAAATTGATTTCAATACAAGCTAGAGGGGGGCTTATCGGGGGGGAGGGGGCTTATAACCGGTAGTTTCGAAAATGAAGACCGACATGTATTTCTTGATTTACAGGTTGATTGGCCTACAATAACTAGGGGGGATTAAGTTAACAGTATTGGAACTGGGGAGTAAAGAAAATGCAAAGGAGATCCTCGCAGTCATAGACCCCAGTTTGCAAAAATTGAACATTGCCAGAATTCGAACCCTGTCCTCTGCAGTAGTGTAGCTTTCTAACCAATTGAGCTAGCTAGCAAGCAAACTCGGAGCTAGTTATTAATTTGGTTTATCACATTGCCAAAAGAGATGAAAATGAAATTTACATACATGAAAAAAATATAATATTGAATATGCAGTCTAAAGAAATAAATGCAAGGGAGATCCTCGCAGTTATAGACTCAACTTAGGCAGATGAGATAAGAAAGCCTGAAAAATTTAGTCTTGCTGGGATTCAAAAAAGAAATCTGACTATTACAAGAACTGTACGATGTTTGTTCTGGTTTTAGCTTTTTTTTTTTTTAAAGTTCTACTACATAACAAAATAACATTTTCATTTATTACATAGGGCCGATGGATAGCAGTTTTTACATTGAAATGAAGGTTTCAATTCTATTCTATAACAAATATTATAAGAAAGTGTGCAAAGCAATGAATCACGTAAATGTCACTTTGTTTAAAACATGTGTCAAAACAAACCAAATTTGCGTTTAAACAATATCTGATGTTTCATTTATTAAGTTTATAATAATATTTGAATGAAGAAATCCAACCTATCCCTGGGGGAGGGTAATAAATTGTACAGAGAGCATTCAAAAAAGTGCCTATTCACTAGCTTTCTTTTTTAAAGAAATCCCATTATTCCTTTGCCACCAGGCGGGCGTGTTTAAAACACGAAAAGGCGAAATGACCTAAAATTATTCAGAAATAATACACATTTTTCTTTGACAGGTCTTCCTCCATACTATTCAGTGGAGTTATCATGCGCATTCTCGACCTTGAGCAGGCATAAGATTTATACAAGGCTTTGGTGAAGAGATTGTTGTCTCGGAAGGCTTGGGTGATGTGCGTGCGCAAGCTCATCATCATATGCGCCGATTTAGCTCTTCCGTGAGAAATCAACTGCAGTTTGAGCAGAGATGTTGAGATGGTGGAGCATATTACAAAGCAAAGCAAAGCTACCATCAACTTTAACGTAATGGAGGATAAAGAAGAAAAAATTTCAAAGTAAAAAAAAGTTGCCAACAGTTCTACAAATAAACAGGGTATATGATTTCGTGCAAGTCTATCCTAATTATTCGCAGGAAATTGCCTGATCTGATTTGCTTGATAAAATTTGTTTGCACTCAAAGTATACAGAAGCAACAACTATAATGTGAAATTTGCTCCATTGCAATTGGCTATAAATGGCTTTAAATCAAGACGGCATACACTTTGTCCTTTATCCTAGACAATGTAATAGAATTGAGGGTGTTATCCTAAGCAGGGCATGCATTAAAGGATTTTTTCTCCTAAACTGGGTCAGGGTTCAAACCCTCAGTGGTTTACCTATACCCAAATATTGGTCGAGTACTTCCCCTCTAGTGTCGATCGTCTTTATTTAACTTTAGAGTTACTAGTACTTCAGTCCACTCTGCTGGATTAATTTTACTTCAAGCTTTAGCTTTCTAAAGAATGAAGTAGAATGAAGACTTATTTTTTTGCAGGATGTTCAGTCTCACCGACAGTGATCAACAAATCTAAATGTTACTAATGAAAGACTTGTAGCTTAAACTGAAGCTACAGCAACTATGGTCACCACTGTCACTCATGCGATCAGACAAGATTATTCGGATCATGTATCTTTTGGGGGACCGTCGATTGATGTATCAGCCGACATCTCGGTGGACTGTCGATATATACATCGGCTGATACGCGGTCGACTTTCGACCGAGATGTCGGTT
Organism: Porites cylindrica; assembly: GCA_964035525.1. NCBI lineage: Eukaryota > Metazoa > Cnidaria > Anthozoa > Scleractinia > Poritidae > Porites > Porites cylindrica. The sequence goes on from OZ037784.1 coordinate 12,261,505, forward strand.
GACAGTCGCCTGAGTATCGACCGATAAGCAGCGACACTCGGTCACTACAGTCTATTCGTCATTAGTAAAATCCATCTAGTGATCTATTATCAATGCTGCATTCTGATTGGTTGACCTACTACTAGGGTATATGTTATAGCCCACTAGTAGCGAAAGCACCAGCTTTTTGGCGGCAAAAAAAGGATTAAAGTCTAGCTTTAACCAGCTAAAGTTGTTTTGTCTCGATATTTTTGACCAGCTAATTGGATTTTACTAAAACAATTATTCCTCTTGCCCTCATGGCCTCTGAGTCAAGAGCCCATTCGGCCTTCGACCTCATGGGCTATTGACTCAGAGCCCATTCAGGCTCAAGGAATAATTGTTAAATAGCTGGCCAATAGTTGGCCATTTACTTTGCCGACAGATCATCAACATATCACCCGACACTTCGCTGATGTAACGGCCAATACCTGGTTTGAAATGTCAGTCGATGCATCGGTCAAGTGGCAGTCTAGTAGCAGCCGAATGTCAGTCAAAGTCAGCGCATCTTGACTGATATGTGGCCGGCACTTGACCGCGGATCAATAGATTGTTCTGGGCAACCGGCCTCAGTTTAAAAAACAGAACAATCTCTTGATCCTTGACTGCTACGGTCTTTCGGTCGACAGACGGCCAAAACCAATATGGGTAACAAGAATTAGTGTCCATTGCATGTCAGCTGACGTATCTTGTAACAAAGGGCAAAGCATTGGGTAAAAACAATAGCAATTGTCAACCGATACACCACTGATACTCAAGCAACGATTCACCAAATTATATATTGCCGACACTACCGATGCTATCTCGACCGACTGTTGGCCGATCTGTCCACGGATACTCGACCAACAGGAAAACACCTCTGGGTCGATACTCGGTCAACTGTGGGCCGAGAGTCAACCAAGCATCAGCCAACAGAGAGGCCGATATATCCATTCACAGTGGACCGAGATATCGGCCGATACATCGATCGACAGTCCCCCAAAAGATACATGATCTGATTATTCTTTGGGGCCTCATACAATCCATCTTGCTTTTCTTGCGATAAGTAAGTCTTTGAACTGAAGCATGATGTTTTGTAATTCTTCTGTTGGTAATTACTTTTGAATTAGATTGGCAACTTTCTAATAGATAGAAATAATAATAGATAGAAACTGATCATCGGAAAGTTTACCAATTCATCGATAATACTAGATGGTACTCAATATTATTGTCGATTGACAGGTCAATTATATCATAGTAAAAAACATGAGCTATCTCGAAAGAAAAAATGGTGAAAGCTGTTCCTGAGCAGCTGCTTCCTCCACAGGCTTTCCCAAGGCTTAGTGGGGAGCACAGAACAAGCAAGAAGTGTGAAAACTGAAGAAAAGCGAGAACTGCAAGAGTTGACTCCAATATCGTCCAAAAAGTGATTGCAAGCGACTGGGGACTAATGATGGTGGTGATGATGATAATGATAAATGATAATGATGACAATGATGATAATGAGAATGAAAACAATCTGTGATGTTATAAAAGCAGGATAAAAGTAACGGTAATAATGATAGTGTAGATAGACCTTGTCTACTGCACAAAGTAAAGGACATGACAGTTTATGTATACCACAGGAAGGGAGGCAAGAAGACTTTTTTTTTTTGAAGGGAAAAGGGGGGCATGGTAAAAATTTCTGAAGGCAGGAAGGGGGAATGCCAATTTTTTTTAGATGCCATTGAAAGATTAAGTATTTGTAACTTTATTGATTTAAACCATTACAGAAGTGAAGTTCCTTATTTTCTAGTTCAATGATGAAGGAACTTAATGTTTCAATGGCATCTAAAAAGAATTGGCATCCCTCCTTCCTGCCTTCAGAAAGTTTTATCATCCCTCCCTTTTCCCTTCAAAAAATCCTCGGTGTAAAACCTGTGAAGTCGTTCTTTGTTTTCTAGCTATTATTTTCCTTGGCCCTATTGTGTTGACTTCTCACTGGCTTTTTTGTATTAATATTGTTTTACGTCACTCGTGGGGTTCACAGCTTTTTACACAGAGTATGAGCCCAAAGTTACATCACCCACTGTACTCTAGCTAAGGCTGTCAGGTCATAAACATCAGGAGCAGCTATTACCTTGCATTATAACTCACTGTGATTATATTACCACAATATATATGCCATATATCCTATTTTTCAATCCTGTTTCAAAAAGAACATCTGTATTTCGGACCTCCTCACAATTCAGTGTGTGACATGTGCAACCATGCCAGGAGAATTAATTCTTTTCCCCGTAAGGGACAATTGAACTAGTCAGGAAATTTCAGTATATAAATAAGGGAAAAATTTAACTCTTTCAGAGAAGTCAGAGGGAGGTGACATATTCCTGCATATTCACCGAAGTTAAGCATGTTCTATTGGCAGAATATTGTTTCACGAAATTAAACGACAAGCAGATATAGGGTTTCCTATGTATCAGATCAATCCATTCTACACTTTACTTTCACGATAAATCCATGTAATAATTGGGTGGAGAGGATATGGCTGTGGTGGGAGTTTGAGCATTTATTTTGCGTACAGGGCACTGTTAAGAATCACTTTGTGCTAGTAGCACTGGAATAACGCACCTTCCTTTCTTTACTGTGATCATATGTATTTATTTCAAAAATCGTTAACCCGGGTTCAGCTGGAGATTTTGCTTGCTCGGCTGGGGAGCTGGAGATTGGGTCTGAAAGCTGGAGAATTGGCATCCATGTGACTGTTATACAGCGATACACCATTGGCACCCTCTGCTTTTTTAAAAACGAAGTTTTTAAAGTGTGCAAATAAAACGTAAGAAAATATTTAGACTTCAACTACCTTCAGGGTCTCCAATACTCCACGACTTTGAAATGTTTGGAAAAGACTCTTCTTGAACTCTTCGTGCGACAATTCAGTCATTTCAAAGTAAATAGCGCAAAAGGTTCTTTCAAAGTGACATTTCAAAGATGGCGGGATGTAAGGCGCGATGGGACGAATGGGAATGGGACGAAGATTCGCAGACCTCATCCCCAGGGACTTTTCGGTTTCCATGGAAAAAGAAAAGAGGGGCCTTGGGGATGAGGAATAGGAAATTACCACAGGGCAAACCAGGCTCACAACTTGCTCACAACAGCCTCGAAGCAAAAATACAAGGATTTGTTAATTGTATCACTGAGTAAACCGGTCTTACAAGCCGAGACAACGTGTTTGAAAGAACACAATAGAGACCTTAAGATCGAGGTTTGGCCATCTTACCGCAAACGGCAAACCGCGGTTAGCGGTTTCACGTTATCAGTCTGCCCATATTTAGGAATTAAGATTCGCGGGTGGTAGCTCGTGGCTGCCATGTTTAATTTATTTTTAATCATTCGTTCACTTCTATTCTAGCTGAGAAATCGTCTTCAAAGTTACGCTTCTATCAAAAATAGTTCAATAATTAATTAACGAAAGAGTTCTAAAAAGAAGTATTTTCTGTCAAACGTGGGATTGTGATGGTTTAGAGTGCAAAAAACCTTGAGGTAAATCACTTACCTCTAGAGCGTGATCTAGCGGTACAAACGTGAACCTCAAACCGCAAACCTGACGGCAAGGCACTAGTCACGTGACTTCCTGACGTCCTAAAGGTGCTAAATGTAATAACTTTTGGCCCTTAATGTAATAAAGGTCCTAAGTGTAATAATCTGTCAGCTTTTTATATGCTTAGGGACATAACAAGATTTCATAGGGTTTGCTTTTAGCCTCATTACAGGTTAACTGAGCGCCAGAATGTGCCTGGGGAATATCAAACACTAAATACCCCAGGTAGATCAACTGAAATGAGTGCTATATAGCCATTTGAGTAACATACTATTATTATTATTATTATTATTATCATTGATACTATTATCATTATCAAAAAACATACTTTATTAAGGCGGCTGAACACAATTTTGGCAGTTTGTGAGTACATGTCATTTGCCAAATTATGGCAAGAGAAGGGTTGCATCTCACAAGCTGAAACTTGGCAAGTGAAAAATATACTGATGAAAGATTTTGATTGACAGGTAAAATTTGGCATTTTCGTAGTTTCAATGGCAACACGAACGATTGAATACAACCTTAAAATTTCACTTTTGCTCAGTTTAGAGAAAATTCACTCATTAGATTTTCCTATAAACTTGCACATAGCTTACTATAATTAATCATTACCATTTGAAACTTATTTGACCAAATTTTAACATAGGGGTTTTTAGATAATCAGTAATATAGTTATACTTGGTTTTTTGAAAACCGGGTTACTAAAAAATGTCAGTCTCTCGCACTGATTGTTAATTTGATGGCCCTTGTTACTTGAAAAGTAAATTTTCACCTCAAAAAGAAATTATTGAATACATGAGCTTCCATTTGATAGAATCGTCTGTCTTGAAGGTAACAAAAGCGAAGTTTTCCTCGTTAATCTGGAAAATAAGGCATTTTAAGAAGCAAATTTTAGTGTCGGTGTCACCGATTGCAAAGCCAATTCCCCAGTTCACCCCATTTTTAATTGAAGCTGGTCTCCCAAAAACAATCTAAGCCAACACTGCTCAGCAAAACCAAGTCCTAAAACCAGCAGTTCAACTGCTTGCTGCCTAGGAGCATTATCAACAGAGTGGGTCATTGTTTGCATGCAAACAGCACAAACAAACCGCATAAAAGTACAAAAACACATCAAACTTTACAACAACCCCACTCCTCTGGAATTTAACCAGGCTACCCCAAATGCCTAGCAGACGATAGCCCCGTATCTGTGCAACAACATGACACTTAGTTTGACGGAGTGGTTTTTTTGTATGTTATTCATAGGCAAATCAAATTCTTACCCCTGATTGGCTGTTGAAAATAATGACATCATGAACCTTCGGCCCAGAGGTCCCTGAGGTCCCACAGGTCCAAGAACCAAAACAAACCAAAGTTAACCAAACATAATGGAAACTGTAGCCTTCTCGGCTTTGCGAAAGCTTCCTTTTGATCAGGATTCTTGTATCTTTCTGACCGCTAGTACATTTAAAAAAACACTTAGCGCTTTCACGTTTTTTCCGACGAGCAATTTTGATTTTAGCTGAAGTTTTGTATAATATTGAAATACTTGAAATGTCCGTCGGTGCGTTTGCTTTCAGTCGGTGATCACAAGAAACACTTTTTGTACGGTTAACAGTGATCAACATCAATTTACATTCTCGCTATATATCCTACCACTGAAACAGTATCAATCATAAAAGGCTGAAAATAGAGGAAACTGCTCAGCAGCGAAAAACATTGTGATTTCTAGTCAAATTCTCCTCGTTAGCAGCAGATGAACGGTAAAGGAATGAGTGTGGACAATGTGCATGTTAATCTCACGCCATTTACAAGTGTTCCTGTAACAAGCAAAATTGATCTTATAAATGAAAAACGCGAAGGTTATGTCACTTTTAATAGATTTGGAGCCAGCAATGTGACCCTTCAAAAACAAGAAGAAGCGTTCTTCTCTAACTAGGCAACTACAGTACCCTAGTCTGAATCTGGTACCCTTATAACTGCAATAGGAAATCTGCAAGTAGCACTGTAAATCATACTAAAATACTACCGATGCGACCGAAAACTTGTGATAGAATCGTGAAATCAGACTGAAAGATCAAAACAAGGTGATATCCTGCGTGTCCTAAGGCAGCTGAAAGACTTTTTCTCCACAATGAAATATACTTACATCCTCTTCCTTGAGACATTACAAGAGTCCCAGGGACATTTCCAGGAGATCTTCATCAGTTTCCAACTTGAACCAAAAGTCACTTGACAAGATGAACCAAACAAACATTGTTTGCCCGGCCTATTGACGATTAGTAATTCCACCAGGTCGTGTTTCTTTCGCAGGCAAGGTTAATTCAAGCTATTTCCAATCCAGTCTTAAAATCAGGCCGTTAAATGTCCCCAAGGTCTATGACCAATAAAGAAAATTCTCCAACTTTAGACGACGTGCAGTTTGCAGCTTCGTTCATGGTCTGTTTATCCACTGCATTAAAGAAAAGGAACGTACTATAAGTAGACTAACTCGCGAAGTTGAATGTGGGAAAAAGCGTCCTGTGGGTCTCAAAGTGTGGAGAAGTTGATCCTGAGTAATGACAAATGTATAATCATAAATTTCGCTTGTTTCTTCGCACACGTCCTTTTTTCCCGTTTTTTTCTTACGTGAATGCATCCTCTTCTAAAAGTGCTTATTTTGAGTCAAGATTTTTATAAAAGTAAGAAGAAAAAAAATTGTGCTGAGAAGCAAAACCCTCCCCGGGTCTAGCCTGCGAGCAAGGTCTCTCACTGCTCCACCCCACCCAACCCTTCCCCCAATTCCGGCAGCAAGAGACCTTGCTCGCAGGCTCGACCCCTCCCTCCCTTTCCTTCCCTTCTCTTCCCTTCCCTTCCTTTCCCCCTCCCATCCCTCCACCCTCTACCTACCCCTCTACCTTTCCTCCTATCTATCTATCTATCTATCTATCTATCTATCTATCTATCTATCTACCCCTCTACCTATCTACCTACCCCCCTCCCGCCTGCCCCCCACTCCCTGCCCTCCTCGCTTCCGATACCCTTCCCGAGGCCTTTTTTCTTCCCTCTCCTCGCCCCAAGCCCTCCCAGATCCAAGCCGCGATTTTTTCCTTTTTTTCCTTTTTCATGCTAATCAGGTGGGATTCAAACCCGTCACCTCTTTGTTTGCCAATTCATTACCAATTCAATGCTTATGCTAATTGCGCTATCCCGGCTCGGTTACAAATTCAATGGTTTTTTTGTATGTTATTCATATGCAACTCAAATTCTTGCCCCTGATTGGCTGTTGAAAACAATGACATCATGAACCTTCGGCCCAGAGGTCCCTGAGGTCCCACAGGTCCAAGAACCAAAACAAACCAAAGTTAACCAAACATAATGAAACTGTAGCCTTCTCGGCTTTGCGAAAGCTTCCTTTTAATCAGGATTCTTGTATCTTTCTGACCGCTAGTACATTTAAAAAAACACTTAGCGCTTTCACGTTTTTTCCGACGAGCAATTTTGATTTTAGCTGAAGTTTTGTATAATATTGAAATACTTGAAATGTCCGTCGGTGCGTTTGCTTTCAGTCGGTGATCACAAGAAACACTTTTTGTACGGTTAACAGTGATCAACATCAATTTACATTCTCGCTATATATCCTACCACTGAACAGTATCAATCATAAAAGGCTGAAAATAGAGGAAACTGCTCAGCAGCGAAAAACATTGTGATTTCTAGTCAAATTCTCCTCGTTAGCAGCAGATGAACGGTAAAGGAATGAGTGTGGACAATGTGCATGTTAATCTCACGCCATTTACAAGTGTTCCTGTAACAAGCAAAATTGATCTTATAAATGAAAAACGCGAAGGTTATGTCACTTTTAATAGATGTGGAACCAGCAATGTGACCCTTCAAAAACAAGAAGAAGCGTTCTTCTCTAACTAGGCAACTACAGTACCCTAGTCTGAATCTGGTACCCTTATAACTGCAATAGGAAATCTGCAAGTAGCACTGTAAATCATACTAAAATGCTACCGATGCGACCGAAAACTTGTGATAGAATCGTGAAATCGATCAGCCGAAAGATCAAAACAAGGTGATATCCTGCGTGTCCTAAGGCAGCTGAAAAATTTTTTCTCCACAATGAAATATACTTACATCCTCTTCCTTGAGACATCACAAGAGTCCCAGGGACATTTCCAGGAGATCTTCATCAGTTTCCAACTTGAACCAAAAGTCACTTGACAAGATGAACCAAACAAACATTGTTTGCCCGGCCTATTGACGATTAGTAATTCCATCAGGTCGTGTTTCTTTCGCAGGCAAGGTTAATTCAAGCTATTTCCAATCCAGTCTTAAAATCAGGCCGTTAAATGTCCCCAAGGTCTATGACCAATAAAGAAAATTCTCCAACTTCAGACGAAGAGCCTTTTGCAACTTCATGGTCTGTTTATCCACTGCATTAAAGAAAAGGAACGTACTATACTATAAGTAGACTAACTCGCGAAGTTGAATGTGGGAAAAAGCGTCCTGTGGGTCTCAAAGTGTGGAGAAGTTGATCCTGAGTAATGACAAATGTATAATCATAAATTTCGCTTGTTTCTTCGCACACGTCCTTTTTTTCCCGTTTTTTTCTTACTTGAATGCATCCTTTTCTAAAAGTGCTTATTTTGAGTCAAGAATTTTATAAAAGTAAGGGAAAATTCATTTAATATGACAAGGGGGGATGAAGATATTGAGGGGGGGCTCCGAAAATTTTTAGACACCCGAAGGGGGGGGCTCTGAATAAATTGTTGTGCTAGGAGGGGGGGCTCCGAAAATTTGTATACTTCAAAACCAACACATGACATCATCATACAGATCGGATGGTTTTCAACTCAACAATTTAATTAATGATCTGTGCAACTCAGCTATATCACGTGGTTTACAGATGTAACAAATGTAGTCTCAGTAATTATTACACTCTTGTTCATCCTAAAAATGCTTTAGAAAATTGTATCACAACTGTATCTCAAGTTTGTCATAGTATAAACCATTGAAGACAATAACGGTAAATATATTTAATACAGTCTAGCGATCTTTTTTCAGGGGAGCAAAGGAATTGAAGGAGGAGGGGGGGGGGCTCTGAAATTTTTTCGACTACCAAGGAGGGGGCTCCTAAAAAAATTGAACCGCTAGCGAGGGGGGGCTGCTAAAATTTCAAGCTTCGAGTTTCAATATCTTCAGTCCCCCCCCCCCCCCCCCCCCCCCCTGTCATATTAAATGAACTTTCCCTAAGAAGAAAAAAATTGTGCTCATCTAATTCCGACTCAGGAAAGTTATTTCAAAAACTTTTTCCTCTGAAACAAAGTCCAGGAAAAGAAAAAAAATGATAAGAAAAGCGAAGGAAGAGGGGTGGAGAGAAAGCGAAAAGGAAATTTTGCTTTCTACGGATGCCTAAAATTCGCAAGCTGAACAAAAGGATCGCGGCTGTCATCGCGGCCTCCCTTCGATGGGTTTTGCGGTAAGGATCCGGTAACTTAACTGCATTGGAAGATCTGCAAGGACACTCATAACAAAAGTGTGCGAAGGGGCGACTGAAAAATGTAAGACAAATGATGATATACACTGGTCTTACGGTAGGAGTTTTAGGGCTAAGACGACATTCCTTTAGCTTTTGAATCAGTTTGTCCAGCCTATTAACGTTTTCAAAATTCACCACCGTTTTCCCTTCGCAGGCAGGTGATTGTGAATTAAAACTACTACTAACAGAATCTTACAGAATCTTATTAATACTACTACTACTACTGCTGTTATTATTATTATTATTATTATTATTATTAATCTTGTTATTACTAGTAGTAGTAATATTAATATTATTATTATTATCATTATTATTATTGTTATTATTATTATTATTATCTTCTTTAATGGAATACCATAGTACAACAGAATAGCCGAGCCCATTCCTTGAGCCTAGGGTTAGAATGAGGTAGAAGTCTATTTGATGGAGAGTGCCTTTCTTAGGATGTGAGATCCTAAGATCTTCTGTAGTTCTGTAGTTCTGTGATCTTCTGTAGTTCGTGCATTTCGATGTTACCCAGGATCTGTTGTACATATTTTTCTAACCCTTTCTTGATTAGTACCAGGAACCCTTGATCACTACCAGAATTGTTGTAGCTTTTACCCCCCACATTCTTTCAACTTTGATTTCAAGGTCTTTGTATTTTGAGAGTCTTTCAGTTACTTTCACTGAAGTGTTCTTTTCAGTGGAAATGGATATATCAATGAACAAGCAGCTTCTTTCGTGTTTGTTCTTGATTACAATGTCTGGTCTTTGGCCTTTATCTCAATATCTGTTTGTATTGGCATTTGCCACAAGATTGTGATGTTGTCTTGTTACTGTTTCGGGCTCATGCTCAGACCATTTCTCGTTTATGTCTATATTCATCTCTTTGCAGATGTTCCAGTGGAGGTATGACCATGGCAGCTTTGTTGGTGTGTGTATGTATTCAGTATTGGCCAGCTCATGATCACAGTGCACCCTGCCACAATATGGTGAATAGTTTCCTGAAACTGACCCCCCCCCCCCCCCCCCCCCCCCCCCCCCCCCCCCCCACAAATCCTGTGCATTGGGTCTGTGCCATCTTTTAGGATCTTGCTACGACAGTAGTTGGTCTTGATGTATTACAGATTATTATGGTGTTACAATTTTTTAACCCATTTTGATTCTCAATTTGTTTTTGTCTCGTTGCCTTTTATTCATAAATATTTAGGAAAATTGGGGACAAAGGAAATAGAGAATAAACCTTTAAGGTTAAAACAATTTAACCTCAATATAATTTTGACCTGTGATTTAACATATATTCACTGCAATGTGTGAATTATGGAGGAGATTGTTGGCCTGCACTAAATCAGGAATACCACCAGTACAAATACCGTCCTGAGCCACACCCACATTATGATTTGAGGAAAGGATCAATTTTCATTAGTTGGGATGGGGTGGTTGACATTCAAGGGGAGAGGTACTGGAAAAAGAGACAGTCTCCAGCATTTTAGATCTTTAGAGGATAACATCTTTAGACATGGAAGTTGGACAGCATTGGTAGAAAATAGTATTAATATCTGACAAGCATGTCATAATTGTCAAGGCAAAATGAAAACTACTGAGCAGTTTTACTGACTCTTTAACATAAAAAACTCTTTAATGTTTATGAGAAAGTTGCACTTGACAAGTTCTGTTAGATTTTCTACAAAAACATCTATAGAACATAAATACAAATATTAATTACCTGCATAGTTAGTAACACTAAGAAATATGATGATGTAACTCCAGTGCTTAAGAGCCATTATCTGAGAAAATCGAGAATCGCACGACACTCGTCAAAAACTCGAATTTTTTTTTATTTTGCCAAAACATCCCTTTTAGTGACCTTATTTAAGCAAAAATAGTTTTGGGTTCAAACGATTCATTTTAAAGGAGAAATTAGGAAAAGTTTGAAAAATCGATTTTATGCTCCTTTTTCGCACAAAACACGGCTGGATGCAATGGCAACTTCGAGAGAAGGGTGAACGCGTAAGAAACATTCCCTGACATTGAAACTTCACCGAATTATTATTTTGTTCTTACTCTTGAATATCCTAAAAGAAAATTTGATAAACAATGCTTTACATTTTTATAATCGACAACTGTAAAGAGGTCATATTTGTGACGTTAGACGTGCTAGAAAATGAAGGCCAAATTTGACTATTAAAAAAGGCCTCTGGTATATGCCATTTGATCATAAAATCAATATAAAATGGAACCTTGGCTTTTGTACTAACTTACTGGAAAGTTTTAGCTCTGGAAATCAAATATCATCCTGACACCAAAGCAAGCGGTGAGAGCAATTGAATTGGGAAATTTATGCAAATTAGACGGCTTGCGGACGGTTGTCAAACTAAAAAGAAAGGTTTTAGATGAAAGGATTACTCACCATTGCTTGTAACACGTTTTTACGGCAAGGAAAGTTATTTTCAACTTCTTTTGCGTCGTTTTGAGTCACAAAATAAATGATTTTTAGCCAAAAGACAAACGTACGTTTGCTAAGCAACTGCGTCCGAATCCGGCCGTGAATCGAAAGTCCCAACGCGTCGAAGCAAGAGTTACAAGAGTTTTTACTTCAGTCAGGAGGCAAAAGGAATAAAAACTCATCGCAAACTATAAATGACTTCGATTTTGAAAACCTTTCATCACTTCAATCGTTCGTCGGCTGATAATAAACATCGCACAAGATCGTATGACCTTTGGCGTGTGACCGGAAATTGGTCACACGCTTCAGTCACGTCAGCATGCTGTCACGAAATTTTCGTAGCTGTTGTCAGCAATTTTAATACAGTTTTCACATTTTTTGACAAGAACTCCCCTCATCGCAGTAGAAACAGCCATGCATATTTATTTTTCTTTTATTTACCTACTAGGCTTGGAAACAGCTTTTTTGCCTTCGAAGTACTAAACAGGAGGGGTACCTCGGATTCCAAGTGTCGTGAGTGACCCGTGGAAGCGAGAATCAAGACCAAAAAAGAACGAATATTTTGAATATTTAAGTAAAGCCACAGCTAAAAAAAAATTTTTTTTGTTCAAAATACTTTCAAACCAAGAAAAAAACATACTTCGATCATCCCCGTGACTTGGAATCTGGCCAGGGTACCCCCTCCCCCTCCCCTCCTCCCCTATGCCGGGTCAAAATACTAAGTTCCCCCGGCCCAATGTCCCGTAGTCAAGGGAGTATACTCTCTTGCTGTAGTAAAGAACTTGCAGAATAATACCAATTCTCCGTGGCCAACGGATTCAACGCTATAGTTTACTTTGGTTTTCGCTATTTGCTCACGATCAGGAGCCTATAACCCCAACCGCGACCAAATTATGAAACCTGTTATTACCAGAAAAAAAAAACACAAAGAAACAGTCAGTCAGATAGACAGTACATAATAAAAAAGACCTCGATTAAGATTTAAAAAAATCAATACATGACCCTGTCGAATACGAAAACCCAGAAACCATTTTGTGGAAAAAAGGTTCGTATACAGCTATCAGCTGCTTTTGTCCACAACTCGCCGGTAGAGGTGGGCGGAAACTAGTGATTGTGAAATGGCTTCAAACTATGATCCTTTACTGTTGGAATATTACTTATCACAGAAAGCTACATCTGATTTCTTCTAGCAGACACAATCCTCTTGGTTCGTGTGGACAAAGTAGCTCATCCCGGCTATTTGCACCATGCCACCATAGTCTCCCTAGATTCCCAAGCCTCGCACGCAGACTTTCCTGTCCCACGAACGTTGGGTAGGATTATAGGACGAGCCAAAAGAAAGTGAAGGCTATAGGCTCTCGCGATGATGCAAGGAAGGTCGAGTATTATATTCCCCTATCCTGGTCGCCCAGGGTAAGTCTTCGGAGGAGAGTGACTTAGGGGCTGTATGTTCGAAAAGTTGACTAACGCCCCCGGGACTAACGCTTTCCCCTGGATAAATCTATATCCAATAAGTAACGCAATTGCTTCTTCTTATTCGCTTGATAGTGATTTCCTGTTGTTCAACGTTTGAACAACAGGGCTCTAAGTATTGTGTTTCGCCTTGCACTAAAAACCCATAAACCTTATAAATTTCACTAAGGGACTTCAGCACCTCCCTTGAATGATCCATTTCGCTAAACGGGACCTCAAAACAACGATTCTGTGCATCCTAAGGGAGTGTATACTATACGTTCCTGGCTCTCGTCACTCACAGTGAGGTGATGGTGGCTCATACTCTAATAGACCTAACACAGTCGAACCTCCATGTGCGACCGCCAATCCAAAAGACCAAATTTTCCCATTCAAAGCCCTATATTTGGAACCTCCAGTAAACGACCTTCTGTAAGTGACTGCGACCACTTTTTGGGCGTCACGGTTAATTGTTTTCCATAAGCGACCAGTTGACGCATTCTCTGCTCTCTATTTTTGCTGTGTGCACTATGTTCCTTGGAAAATATAAAGACCTTTAGTGACATCGTGGAACTACACATATCCTAACTTAGTAGATGTAGCCAACAAAGTGAAGATTCTGTTGTGATTCTAGACTATTCTATATCTCACTCACCTGAATCCCTCTTTAAATTGAGCATGATTTAAAAGCTGTATTTTTCAAAAGAGGTAAAAGATAATATTTTGCCAGGAATTTGTTACACCGCCATTTAATAGAAAGTGCCCGGACCTCTTCTCGGAATAGACCCCATGTGGTCCGATTCTTCTAAACGGCCACCTCCCGTTAGAGACCATTAAGTCTTTGCATTTTTGGTGGTCGCTTACTGGAGGTACGACTGTATTACTTTGACCTATCAGAGGCTTACCGATAATAAAGGGGATCTGGAAGGGGGCATGGATGCGACAATCACATGCCAGGTCGCTTACTTAAAATAGTGGACATCTAACTGACAATCAAAGTTTGTGCTTATTATTGGGGTTATCTGGTGTTTACTCACCTCCCAAGCTACCCTGGGCGAGCCAACTTTTCATCCATTTCCTTACAAAACTTGGTAAACCATTTACATGAGAAACAAAAGGTTGGTTCGGATAGACGCCTTACTACCAGTAGTGGGCGGGGTTGAGGGCTTCCGGAAGTCAGCCCTCCACTGAGCCGGTAGTGGTGGCCTCACCCTTCTAGCCCGGCTCATATTTCTTCACTTTGGCTCGCCCAGCTAGCTGGGACGACACGGTCAAGGCTAGACAAAGACAGCATGCGCCAGCACTGTTGACTCGGACAAAGTGGTCAGTTCCTCATACAAACGCTCGCAAAAGTTGGCTCGGCTGGGAGGTTGACCTTCTCTCCGGCACAGCTTTTCTCCATCCATGGGTTCCAAACAGTCTTTTAGCAGTCACGTTTGAAATTTATAGGAAAATGATGTAGCACTTCAAAAAATAATAATAAAAAAAGTACACTTTTTTCACAGCCTGTCAATGCCTAGAAGGTATCTATAAAAGAAATCAACTGCAGAACAGGAGTCAATTTCAGTTTTTTGCGCTTTTCATGCTAGCACTGCGAAGCGGACTGGGGGTGCGAGACACGCGCGATGCATGGGGAACAAGTTCTGCAGGCTATAAAAGAAATTTAAAAACAAACAAACAAATAAAGCAGGCCTGATTTTATTTCGATGAGTCTATTTTTTGTCGAAAGCAAACGTGAAAAATCGTATTAAAATTCGTGACAGTATGCTAACGTCATATAAGCGTGTGACCGATTTCCGGTCACACGCCAAAGGTCATACGATCTTGTGCGATGTTTATTATCAGCCGACGAACGATTGAAGTGATGAAAGGTTTTCAAAATCGAAGTCATTAGTTTGCGATGAATTTTCAATCTTTTGGCCTCCTGACTGAAGTAAAAACTCTTGCAACTCTTGCTTCCAAAGGACCGCAGTGACGTGTTGTGACTTTATTTCGATTCACGGCCGGATTCTGGTGCAGTCGCTGAGCAAACGTACGTTTGTCTTTTGGACCTTTTGGCTTAAAATTATGGATTTTGCGACTCAAATCGACGCAACAGAAGTTGGAAATGACTTTCCTTGCCGTAGAAACGTGTTACAAGCAATGGTGAGTAATCCTTTCATGTAAAACCTTTCTTTTAGTTTGACAACCGTCCGCAAGCCGTCTAATTTGCATAAATTTCCCAATTCAATTGCTCTCACCGCTTGCTTTGATGTCAGGATGGTATTTGATTTCCAGAGCTAAAACTTTCCAGTAAGTTAGTACAAAAGCCAAGGTTCCATTTTATATTGATTTTATGATCAAGCGGCATATACCAGAGGCCTTTTTTAATAGTCAAAGTTGGCCTTCGTTTTCTAGCATGTCTAACGTCACAAATATGACCTCTTTAGACTTGTCGATTATAAAAATATAAGACATTGTTTTTCAAATTTTCTTTTAAGGTTTTCAAGAGTAAGAACAAAATAATAATTCGGTGAAGTTTCAATGTCAGGGAATGTTTCTTACGCGTTCACCCTTCTCTCGAAGTTGCCATTGCATCCTGCCGTGTTTTGTTCGAAAAACAGGAATAAAATCGATTTTTCAAACTTTTTTTAATTTCTCCTTTAAAATGAATCGTTTGAACCCAAAACTATTTTTCCTTAAATTAGGTCACTAAAAGGGATGTTTTGGCAAAATAATAAAAAATTCGATTTTTTGACGAGTGTCTTGCGATTCTCGATTTTCTCAGAAAATGGCTCTTAAGAATTTAAGGTGGTTACCATGCCCAGTAAAAACCATTTTATACTTCAGAGGTGCCGTTTATGGCTTTTAAGTGTATGACAGACATGGCCCCAGAATATATTTAGGTAATAAATTTATTTTTAGAGGCAACTTAAGTGGGCGGGTGAGTAGAAGTTCGCAGAACTTGAATATTCCAGGGCAGAGGTCCTTTTCTTATAGAATCGTTAATATATGGAATAATTTAGCACATGAAATTAAGCTTAGCAAAAGCAAACTTTAAGAAAATATCTAATAAAGACTTTCTACGATGTGTCACGATGAGTTACGATAAATTATGATGAGTTATCCTGTTGCCACTATAGTGTTTAAGCTAGCTAGTTTTTATAAATTACTCCGGGGCGTAGCTAAGGGGGGGTCCTGGGGTGCCTGTGACCCCCCCCTTGGTAGGCCTTCTTTTGAGCAAACAACCTACCATATTTAGGTGGGGAAAACGCCATGACAATATCTTGGCCATAAAAGCCATTGTTGAAAAGCCTACTTTTTTAAAATGTGTTTTTTTGTAAAGTATTTTCGTCAACGGCTCTTGTCTTTAGTTAATATGGGCGTGGAGGTCGACATGACAATCTGGTGAGTAGCCTCTGTGACCCCCCCTTTGAAAAATCCTGGCTGTGCCCCTGTTACTTAAACTGATTATCATTTTTAATACATATTAATATACTGTATAGTTTTTAACTTTTATCTGTTATTATTGTCACTAAAAAACCCCATATGGGGAGATGTCAATAAAGTATTGTATTGTATTATAAAACATGTCAGAGATACACTTTTTTTTCCACTGGCTGCACTTTGTTGGGAGAAAGATCAATTCATAAAATAGAACAAATATGTTTAACAAGATTGTTGAAAAATTTTTCCCGTAGGGGTATAGAATTATTTGTACCTCGACTAACATGGGTCTCGGGAAAATTTTGGCTCAACATCTTGAAATCTAGGAAGCATTTTTGATGAGTCTTGAAGTGTTGTTTTTGAGTGATTTTTACCTCTTAGAGAGTCTCGATTTCTTCTTTTTGCTGACGGGTGTCGGAGTCTCGGATTTGTTGTTTTGTCTTTTCATTTAGGGGGTGTTTACATGAGAAAACTCGCACTGGTGCGAGTTTCATACCAGGATGACTTTTTTATTTTGTATCGCGTACTGACTGGGTCATTTCATATCTTGTTATTTGAAGGTATGTACACTTCAATATGTTGATAAAATACACGTGTGATTCAAAAATAAAAATCACAAACGTTACGCATGGGTTACCCGTTCCAGTGTGCTGGCAGACCGATTCCACACCGAACCAGGTGGTTGTTTTGCGTTTACATGATACCGGTGTAAGATTTCATACCGGAGTGAAATTAGGGAGTTTAAGCAAATCGCTACGGCGACCTCTACTACGGCGGCCGGAAGTAAAAAAGCCCCGAAATGACACAGTGCGCATGCTTGGAAATGACCTTTCGCCGTAGCACCAAATCGGTATGCACTACATGGTAGCACACCATATAGTCGTGCAACATAAATTAAACGAACACTGTGTATAACGTCTTGTAAGTAGTACGCATTTCTTAAAACTCCTCTTTTCTGTACTTTCTACTCCTTGCTTGTCCCTTGTGTCGTTACTAGTCCTTTTATGTCCTTTTACGTCCTTAATAGTCCTTTTGTGTCCTTACTAGTCCTTTTATGTCCTTTTACGTCCTTAATAGTCCTTTTGTGTCCTTACTAGTCCTTTTCTGTCCTTACTAGTCCTTTTGTGTCCTTACTAGTCCTTTTGTGTCCTTACTAGTCCTTTTCTGTCCTTACTAGTCCTTTTCTGTCCTTACTAGTCCTTTTATGTCCTTTTCTGTCCTTACTAGTCCTTTTATGTCCTTTTATGTCCTTTTACGTCCTTTTACGTCCTTTTACGTCCTTACTAGTCCTTTTGTGTCCTTACTAGTCCTTTTCTGTCCTTACTAGTCCTTTTATGTCCTTTTACGTCCTTAATACCGTAAAAACTCGTGTATAAGCCGCACTCGTGTATAAGCCGCACCCCCAACTTTCAAGCATGATTTTGAAAAAAAAAAAAAACCAAAAATGCGCTTTTGTAAAAAAGGTGATCGTTTGTTCGCGCATCAAAATGTTCACAAATAAACTTGAGGAAATTTATTGTTGTGTATTTGCAGTGACATTTTAAATAAGTTAATCAACTCTGAAAATACCTTTTAAAAGGTTCTCTTTAATCAATTTCCCCATTTCCTGCGAAAGACAACAGTTCTCTTCATTGCTAAAGCCCACAGTTGAAATGAAAATGGAACGATGGAACGAAAATAAAGCGCTGGAGAATGCTACAAAACGATTGCTTAGTAACCACGCGTTTATTTGACGAGGGAAGTCTGGACACCAGAGAAGGACACAAGTAAACAAATGCTGGACTTGTGAAGACTGTATTTTACAAAACTGAATAATATATTTACAAGTAACAGGTACAGATATCTTGATATTAGAAAACGAAATTCCTTGTTTAAGCAAAAAAACTATTTACATTGTACAATGTTTGAAAGTACGGCTCATCAATCTTTGTTCAAAGCGAAATCTTGTACAACACGGTTCGGTATCATTTTCACGAGAAAAGCAAAAACTATTTACATGAGCATTAATATACTGTTAAAGTTCATTCTATCGACCAGTGTTCAATGTTCAACAACTGAAGGATTTCAGTTCAATTTGTGACCCCTACAAGCCAGTTTACTCCCTTTGCGAGCAATGGTCTCGTGTATAAGCCGCACCCGCGATTTTTGACTCAAAATTTCGGCAAAAAGGTGCGGCTTATACACGAGTTTTTACGGTAGTCCTTTTGTGTCCTTGCCAGTCCTTTTCTGTCCTTACTAGTCCTTTTCTGTCCTTACTAGTCCTTTTATGTCCTTACTAGTCGTTTTAGGTCCTTTTATGTCCTTAATAGTCCTTTTGTGTCCTTACTAGTCCTTTTCTGTCCTTACTAGTCCTTTTGTGTCCTTTTCTGTCCTTACTAGTCCTTTTCTGTCCTTACTAGTCCTTTTGTGTCCTTACTAGTCCTTTTGTGTCCTTACTAGTCCTTTTCTGTCCTTACTAGCCCTTTTATGTCCTTTTCTGTCCTTACTAGGCCTTTTATGTCCTTTTCTGTCCTTACTAGTCCTTTTACGTCCTTTTACGTCCTTACTAGTCCTTTTGTGTCCTTACTAGTCCTTTTCTGTCCTTACTAGTCCTTTTATGTCCTTTTACGTCCTTAATAGTCCTTTTGTGTCCTTGCCAGTCCTTTTCTGTCCTTACTAGTCCTTTTCTGTCCTTAATAGTCCTTTTGTGTCCTTACTAGTCCTTTTGTGTCCTTACTAGTCCTTTTCTGTCCTTACTAGTCCTTTTCTGTCCTTACTAGTCCTTTTATTTCCTTTTACGTCCTTAATAGTCCTTTTGTGTCCTTACCAGTCCTTTTCTGTCCTTACTAGTCCTTTTCTGTCCTTACTAGTCCTTTTATGTCCTTACTAGTCCTTTTATGTCCTTTTACGTCCCTAATAGTCCTTTTGTGTCCTTACTAGTCCTTTTATGTCCTTTTACGTCCTTAATAGTCCTTTTGTGTTCTTACTAGTCCTTTTATGTCCTTACTAGTCCTTTTGTGTCCTTACTAGTCCTTTCGTGTCCTTACTAGTCCTTTTGTGTCCTTTTCTGTCCTTACTAGTCCTTTTATGTCCTTTTACGTCCTTAATAGTCCTTTTGTGTCCTTACTAGTCCTTTTCTGTCCTTACTAGTCCTTTTGTGTCCTTACTAGTCCTTTTGTGTCCTTACTAGTCCTTTTGTGTCCTTACTAGTCCTTTTCTGTCCTTACTAGTCCTTTTATGTCCTTACTAGTCCTTTTCTGTCCTTACTAGTCCTTTTATGTCCTTTTACGTCCTTAATAGTCCTTTTGTGTCCTTACTAGTCCTTTTATGTCCTTACTAGTCCTTTTATGTCCTTTTACGTCCTTAATAGTCCTTTTATGTCCTTACTAGTCCTTTTATGTCCTTTTACGTCCCTAATAGTCCTTTTGTGTCCTTACTAGTCCTTTTATGTCCTTTTACGTCCTTAATAGTCCTTTTGTGTTCTTACTAGTCCTTTTCTGTCTTTACTAGTCCTTTTGTGTCCTTACTAGTCCTTTCGTGTCCTTACTAGTCCTTTTGTGTCCTTACTAGTCCTTTTCTGTCCTTACTAGTCCTTTTATGTCCTTTTACGTCCTTAATAGTCCTTTTGTGTCCTTACTAGTCCTTTTCTGTCCTTACTAGTCCTTTTGTGTCCTTACTAGTCCTTTTGTGTCCTTACTAGTCCTTTTGTGTCCTTACTAGTCCTTTTCTGTCCTTACTAGTCCTTTTATGTCCTTACTAGTCCTTTTATGTCCTTTTACGTCCTTAATAGTCCTTTTGTGTCCTTACTAATCATTTCCCGTCCTTTTACGTCCTTTTTAGTCCTTTTCTGTCCTTACTTGCCCCTTGATCAAAGTCACATTTTCAATTTTTTTTTTCAAAAGTATAAACAAATTTGATGAGCCAAAACGCAGACCTCTAGTAAAGGATACAACTGCTCGGAGGCACCAACAGTCTAAAGTTTTAATGTCAGTGTGTGTGGCAAAAGCTTATTTATTTATTTATTCCCTTCATTGGCTGCCTAGAACGCACGAAGATGCTTTTGCTGGCTACTTTGTTTACAAAATGGCGTTGTCAAAAACACATTTCATGCTCTCCAAACTTCCCGTGTGCATCCATAACTCGATATTACGAACGCTAAGCATGAAAAAATTCTTAAATTTGCCCTTCCACAGGGAACAATCATAGTAAAAGTTAAGAACTTAAAAACGCTAACAGTCTTTTTTTTTTTTTTTCGTTTTCAAGGATAAATTATGATTAAGGTGACTCGACCCAGTTTTTTTAGGGGGGTACCATTCTACTTTGAAGCTCTCTGGCATCCCCACCTTTACTTTTATCGTAAGTCTAACACATAGAATGGATAACATATAGAACAATCTACAATATAACATAAAATTTTTGGCGATCGGAGTAATTGTCACGTGGTTATAATGCCACGCCCCTTTGAGGTCTGAGTCGAAAATCGGCTGTTGCCGGCATTTTTTCGTGAAAATCTCTCGGCTACACATAGTGCGCATTAGTGCCTTGCGCTGAACAGAGTTTCACCAAAATCGCAAAGACCCAACTCGAGAAATTCAGCGGTTTCCAAATTTAGGTCATAATTTATGCGAAAATGATAAGCAAACTTTACATGGATTATACATAATAAACTATGAGATTCATCTCTTTATTTTGGGCATCGTTATAACAGATGGGTCCTTGCAAGTCAGCAAAAGGCTTTAGGGCCTTGTAAATGCGCGCGATTTCGAGCAAAGCAAACATATAGAAATTATAGTTTTCGCTATTTGTTGACGTTTGTCAGCGTTTGAGAGTCCTTCTCACGAAAAAAGCATTTTCTTAAAAATGCGTAGTTTTTTTTCCTTCAAATTTTTTCAGGGCCACAATTGATTAACTAACTACCCGGACTCTGAATTTCATGGTCATTGAAAAACTGTGACATTATCTTCTATAAGCCCAAACTTGAGTAAACATTGAAGATTTTTAGCGTTTTGGCTGAGTTTGTGCTTTGGGAGTTGTCTATTGTTTCTAGTCTGTCATGATACAGCATTCTTGTTCAGCACGCGTGCAATGACCGCGCTTGGCTGACTTCCGAATGCTCACCGAGATATTATAATTTTGGTACAGTGAGACAGGCCATCGCGTGATACATAGAGGTTTAACTAACAATTTTTAATCAATTCTCGTGCTTCTTGTGTCTTTGCAAAAAAAACAAGAAGTGCTACACACTAAGTCTACTTACTATTACAAAAATATCATTTTTTTATAGGCTTAATAGGTTTAATGCAAGCCAATAATTAAATCAACTCTTGACGGGAATATCTCGGTGAGCATTCGGAAGTCAGCCAATCGTGGTCATTGCACGCGTGCTGAACAAGAATGCCATGGAATAGTACAAAATCGACAAAGGTTTTCTTTTCCTCATTCAGGGAATCACATTTTCTCACATGCAAAGAAATGAGCAGTCAACTTGGAATTATGAACAAATTATCCAAGAGAAACCTCTGGACCGCGCCCAGTAAAGAGCAGTACCTTCCTGCTTACGTTAAGATGCTGAGTGACCAGTACCTAGCAGGACCATCGCCACGTTCCTTGCAACCAGTGAAGGTCAGCATCGCTCTCTACCTATCGAAATTAGTCTTAGAAAATTGACGTACATCTGCTCAAGGCCTAAGAAAATGCAAAGTTACTTCTTCAACCTCACTTTTGAAATGAATTGAGGTGATGGGAAAGAGTTACGTCTAGCCTCGACTTCAAAATTATTTTGATGAGAAGTATTTATTTTTTATTTTATTAGCTTCGCCAACATAATATAAATACGAAGGGGTAATCAAACAAAGTTACAAAGAAAAAGTGGCAGGGAATCTGCAACAGCGTGAGCTAATTACCGCGGGCCCAGAAAATTAAAAAAATATAAGAATAGTTAAAATAGATAATCACAAAATTAAAAGCAACACGAGACAAGCTGGGCAAGACTACGACACTTATTACATTTAAAACAGACAGACTTAAAAGTGCGGGGATTTTCACAGTAGTAATTACTTAAGGCGGTTTTGTAATACTCTATCATTTCCTGTTTAAAATCATTCAGGGCGTAGATGTGATCTTTTTTTTTTTTTACTCTAATGACACATTCAGTCTGTAACAGTATATATCATTTATCATACGACAGTAACTAGTATAAAATAGCAATTTGGTTGTATGCAAGGAAAAAAGGAGGGAAATTCCTAGCCTACGAAAGCATCCGTTTCTCCCCAGCGGCGAAGAGCGAAGGAGAAACGGATGCTTTCGCAGGCTAGGAAATTCCCGCTAAGACTACACCTACTAGAAGCTAAAAAAAGCGAAATTTGTTCAGTATTGCTCGGTAATAATTCCGAAATAATCATTACCAAAAGGGTCATAAAAACCTGTGAGTCGTTAATGACGCTAATGAAATGAAGTTTCCCAATAATGTGCAATGCAAGAATGTAAGGTTTCAAGTAACTGAAAATTAACGGCATTGTTTTAGATACGGGGGCTTCAACGGGACTCAGACCCGGCTACGTGGGTCCTGGGGAAAAATTTGATCATAAGCCTGGGGAATGACGGAACTTCAAGAATACTGTCCTCAGAGGAGACAATGTTTAGTGTCATCGAGGATTTCTGTCGAATTCCGATGTTGCGACCTCAACGTAAGTGATGTAGAGTAATTATTTTTCTTTTCAATTTTGGCTTCGTTACTTTGTGTTTGCTAACGTACTTGTTCAGACATAACATGTTATCCGCATATATACTTGTTAGGTGTATATCTCCATATGGGATTGGGAACAAATCACCTTGTTTCTTATAACAGCAAATCTCTTTTTGCAACGAATGTTTTAGTTTGTTGGATTGTTCTTAATTAACTCTCCTTATAAATTCATAATTTCAATTTTTTATTTTCTTAAGCTGAATTAGACGACGGAGACGGTCTGTTGAAACTTCTGGACTTCCAGGAAAAAGCCTTCGGAGAGAATTTTCCAGCCGCTCTCCTAGTGTTAGGTGGCACTGCACTTGCTGTTCACTATGAACAGCTTAATAACACCTTCCATGTGCCACCTATAATGGCTTTGGGCGAACCAATAACAGCGAAATCAACAGCCGTCGAAACTGCCTTGTCCATGTTTGGAATGCAGGATTGCGTGGGAGGTAATTCAAATAGTTTTTAAATGCCAATCTTACCGCCTTTTGAAGTCTGGAAGTTGATTCATTGGAATTTAACGTAAGAGAAGAGAAGTCTAATAGTATAAATATTACAGCCAAAACGAGGGATGGTTACCCGTTTGCCCCCCCAAGACCCTTAACTATACTGCAATCAACTATTTTTTTTTTCTGGTTGTGGGTTTAGTTTTTTGTTTATAAAGTAGGAAACATATGTGGTTAAGTTCTCCTTAATGGAGTTATTATCAGATTTTTGCCTCTATCATGACTGCCGACTTAGCAGGTGCATGCATGGCACATTTTACGAATATAGAAGATGACACAGCGTCCATAATAACTGAGCCATCCCAGTTCTTTTCTCTTAATTTCTATAAAGAAGGCGCCTCTTAAGGATGATGAAGACAAAAAAAAGAGAGAGCTAAGTGTCACAGCCGTTTTTTTAGTCAGGTTTCCACACCGTGCACATTAATGGAAAATTACCTTTTTGGTAAAATCTACAGAGACAACTTTACCAGCTCTGGCTGAAATTGGCAGCCGTCAGACCATTCCTTTTTGGTGGGACGACGTCGAGGACGTAGTCATCTGTGAGAAAATCGCATGCATGGCTTTTAACAAGGTAGGTCTCTCCTACGGGAACTGAAATATTCAAAGTAGTTTCAAATAAGTGGAAAGGCATGTAGATGCCGTAACAAACCGATCAAAAATGCGTTTCGCAGTTCGATTTATATAGGTGAACACAATAAGAAAAAGGAAGAGATTGGAAAACTCTAAGCATTACATAGTTATTGAAATAAAAAGTTTTATTACATCCACTTTGAAATCACTGGCTATCCGTGCAATCTGATTGGCTCTCAGCAGTGTGATTTATTCCTAAATCGCACCATTTTTTGCTCTAAATCGCATCTGTTCCAAATCGCATCATTTCTGTTTTAAATCGCACCATTTTTGTTCCATATTGCATCATTTCTGTTTCGAATGCAAAATGAGATGTAAAAGCCTTTTTGTTTCGTCTTTTTAACAAACCGGCTACTCGATCAATAAAATATTAGTACTGACTAAATTCTGCGATTTCAAAATGGATGCAATAAAGTGGTAATTGAACTTCGTGTCGTGCAATTTTGGTCTGAAATCATACTTGTGATTTCAAATCGAACTCGCGCTGCGCGCTTGTTCGATTTTGAAATCACGCGTATGATTTCAGACCAAATTGCACTCCACTCAGTTCAATTACCATTATAAATCAAAATCCTAGATAGGTTTTTGGTCCCACAACCTACATCATATATAAGGGATTGCCTTACTACACTAAATGCCTAGTGCAATATGAGATACAAATATATAAGAATTATTAAATCGCACATGGATGTTCTTATTTCAAAGAAAAAAATCTGGCTAGAGCCACTGAAGCGCCAAGTCGACCACAAAATAAAATATCTACAAAAAAGGCCACTTACATGTATAATCATAAATCATGATATATGATACCTCAAGAAATTCCCGAGTCTCGACTTGCTACCTTCGCTTCCTTTTTTAGTTTTTTTTTTTTCGGCCCAACTGTATTATTACATCCATCTAAGGGCCTTAAATGGGATGGCCCTTCTGAAAGCTGACATGTGTCTGGCCGTAATAGAGATGACGTCAACAAAACTTAATCACTTCATGTATCTTCATTTGTGTGGCTTATATCTTTCACTGGGAATATATGTTTCACTCCTTTGTGATAGGTTCATTTATTTGTTGTCATCACTGTTCCTGAAAGTCAACAAATTAGTTTATTTAGGGCAGGAGAAATTGGGAGGAAACTTTACCAGAATTGTCTATCTTATGTTACTTCTAGCGATATATATAGCTGGATGCACAAGCATAACAAAGATCTTTCTTCTTTCCTTCTTTCTTTCTTTCATTCATTCTTCCTATCCTTTTCTCTTTTTTTCTTCTTGTTTTTGTTTTTGCTCTTTTTTTAAATAATAGTCGAGTAGACGAACTCAGCACAGGGAAGTCCGGTTGAGAACCATCCCAATCATGACTATGAATCCAGAGCTGTTAAAAAAGAAGAGGATGAATGAGATGAGTGCTTTAAGGTAGGAAAGTTTTGCATATGTCTCGCATTCCAACAACGTGATATCGCACTTTAAATAGAGCCGGAGCGACTTTAATAGTTTTTGGTTGTGAAAGGCGCAATTCATTTTTGAAGATAACATGTTATTTTCGCATGTGAAGATATCATGTTTTCGCACGAAAGCTCAACTGGTATTTCATTGGTTTTTACACAATAAGGCGTTTTCTTTCATGGTAAAAAGTAGAAGCTGAACAATACAATTTCAGTAACGAATACGGTTTTGAAGGGCACACTCAAGGGGGAGACTTGTTTACATCGGACTGTAACTACATTATATTTCCGTTCACTGGATCTCAATGAGTTGATAACAACATCAAAAAAATAAATAAATAAAAAAGATCGGAGAAGATCGAATCCCGGAGGAAGAAGTGAGGGTACTTTAATTTATGAAAAAGTTGTCATTAAGTTATTCTTAACACTATTTACTTAACATTACCTTTTTGTAGGATGTTTTCAAGGATTTTGGTTATACCCTTTGTAAAAGGGGCAAGGGAGAGCAGCCTTACAGAAAGGCTAGCTCAGCAAGAGTTAGAGTTCGAGGCAAAGAAAAAAGCTAGGAAAAGCGTGGGGAAAATCCTCGAGCTCTGCAAAGATTTCGAAAACATAAAGGACGACTATTTATTCCAGGAAGTCGACGAATTACTAAAAGAAGTTCACCTTGATCCAAGGAGCAAGATGAACTACGGTCTCCTGCTTTATTCAACGGGAAAGGTCAGGCCTATTAAAGTAAAAGTAACTCACCCAATTTCAAAATTTAACTGATAATGGGGTTGTCGCAGCTAAGAAATTCTATATTCCCATAACTGGAAGAGGTAACGACCTATTAAAATGTTAGAAAAATTTTAATACGCCGCCTATAAAATCTTTGACGAACGCACACTAGCTTGGAAAGGGTGTTTGGTTGTGTTCAACAGTTAACCTTAAATATGGCCTAAAGGTTAGACGTCTCCCGCAATGCCACATCCAACCGTCCAACAATTAAAAACCTCCAAATTAACAATTAAACTTATTATATAACTTGCAACTAGAGTCAAACGATGTTTAGAAAATAAGAAAATTTCTATAAAATCTCTTTTTTAGATACTAGAAAAGGTCGGCAAAAAGGAGACCTATTTTCCAGTCTTCAAGGATTGGATCGGCGAAGTGCTTGTCCCCTGTTATAATAAGTTGATGGCTGGCAACGAAGCAGCACAGAAATCGCCCACCAGTTCAGCTACAAAAGACCAAGGAGAAGTTGAAGATTTAATTGTAAATCTTTTACGAAAGGCAGCAGAAAATCCAGTGGAGGTAATTGAATGCGTAATAATTTGTAGTGCTCCTGCTGATTGATAAAAATGGCTTTGATTGCACCATCAAGGATTAGTGGTCGATCCTTCATTTACATGGAATGAGACTCAAAACACAGGGGCATCCAACGACTGTTTTAAATAAAAAATATCTGTTCGAAGAAGCCAATATTGTACAGAAGTTTTTCTTACTTGAGGACGCCTAAAACTTTATTGGTGACCATTCCATTCATTTACAATTTCCGATGCTTGTCTCACTAATAAATTCCCTGCGATTTTCTGAAGTTTAATTTTTTGCATTTCACTCCCCAGGTTAGGCTTTTTTTTCGTAGAAAAAAGGAAACCTAAAATTTTCGGATTCATAAATTTGATGGAGAGAGAAAACAAAAAAAAAATCTCACTTTCGTAATACATTAAATTGCATCTAACATTTTTGCGGGAATATAAAATATAATACTGAAGCCCTTGAAATTTCGAAAAGACTCACTTAAGTTGCCCTAGGATGATTGAACAGATACAAATTTATAGCGCTACTTAAAACAATATAATTATAGAGATCTAAAAGTACTCTGGATAGCCTAAGATGTGTTTTCAAAGTATTTATAGGAGGAAACCGTCGTTGGGTGCCCCTGAAAACATAATGATGATTGCTTCGCAAGAAACATGAAACTCCGAGGAGCAATGAATGTTCAATATTTAACCCAGTTCTTCAGTCTATTTGTATTCTGCTCTAGTTCAACTATTGAGCACTGTTATAGTCGATGAGGACATCATTCTCGTACTTCAATATATATATAAATATATATTTTGTTTTTGTTATCGACAGGCGAGAGCTTTCTTTAAAGCAAACGGCACACCTCGTGGCTGTTTATGTGGCCCGAGTGTGATGTTCAGTGTAGAAAAGGCCGTTTCCTTCATCGGTGCCCCTAAGGGAATGGCTGGTGCGATACGTTCCTGGGTACGTCAAGGAAACTGCTGCACAGGCAAAAAGTTTAACCGCTCAGATAATACCCAGCTCCACGGCGTTCATGTCAGACGTCGCCGCCTCCCGGAGGACGTGATCGAGGCCCTTGACAAGGCTTTTGAGGACAGCAAAGGTGAAAAGACCTTTTTTTGGTTGTGAACTGGAAAGATATTTGACATCAACAGAAATTTGAGTTAGGATCGCAACCGAACCGCCCCTTTTTAATAATTTCATCAAAGGATACCCCGAACCAAACTTAAGGACGTGTATGGAGAGAGGTCCGAAGGCCTTACGGGAAACACAGCCAGTTAAAAAAAATAAGAAAAACAAAGCAAAGCAATCAATTGAATCATGTCAAGTTTTGTGATAGGCTGGTGCGTACCCATATTTGCCCTATTATGATTTACGCTTGTCCCAACAAATTGCCTATAATAGATAGAATGGCCAGGCGGTAATCATTTAAAAACATTCTGATGTAGCTCTGTTATGATGACTTTGCAGCTTCAGAGTCAACTGATTTAACCGTCGCTGCTGCAGCAAGGGAAGCTCGAGGTTGGTCCACAATTTTTCAGGTGTTGGCGGTTTTCTGAATTTGACACTAATAACGTCAACTTCATGATACAATAATCATTCAAGCACCACTCAAGAAAAGCTTTTGGACATTTATAAGTCTGGTTCGGAGATCTTAAATTATATCTACACAAGGAACTGTAATACTAACAATGACATTGGTCTTTTCTTAGTCCCACCTCTAGTTCCCGAACCGTCAAATGAAACAGACACTGCAGGAGCCGTTGACGGGGCCGCGGAAGGTAAATATGAAAGTCTTTATAACCAGGACGAAACTTGTGACACTCTGAACCCGTACTGTGTAATATGGAAAACGGATCTGTTTAATGTAGCAAAATAAGAGAAGAGAAGTTCTTGGACTGGTGCAATAACCTGGGAATCAGGCCATACTAAGCAATAAATTAAAGCAATTTAAATTGTACTAGTAGTAAATATCCCAGACTCATGAATTCAACATCCATTAATCTGATTCGAAGGTCTTTAATTACATATTACAACAAACCTCATACAATGACATGTTTCTTTTGCAGTCCCGCCTGATCCTGAGCTGTCTAATGAAGCAGACGAAGCAGGACCCGTTGCAGCAGCCGCGGGAGGTAAATATGAAAGTCTTTCAGTACTTGTAACACGCTGACCATGTGTAATATGACTGCTGTATTATGAAGGTAAAAATAATGATGATGCAATAACTCAGGATTAACAGTAACAATAATAATAGTACTGATGGGATCCTGTACTAGTAGTAATAATGATATGATGATGATGATGATGACGGAAATAATAATAATAATGTCAACTTAATGACGCAATAATCTTTCAGGCACCACTCAAAAAGCTTCTTGGACATTCATAAGTCTGGTTCGGACATTTCAGATTATATTTATACAACAAACTGTAATACAACTGTAAGCACAATTGCACACCTGATACGCATTATTGTTTAGACAACGAACTGTAATACAATGACATTGGTCTTTTTGTAGTCCCACCTCTAGTTCCCGAGCCGTCAAATGAAGCAGGCACTGCAGGAGCCGTTGAGGGGGCCGCGGAAGGTAAGTATGAAAGTCTTTATAACTAGGACAAAACTTGTGACACTCCGAACCTGTGTAAACTGGAAGAGGGATGTATTATGAAGGAAAATAAGAGAAGAGAAGTTCTTCAACTGATGCAATAACTTAGGATATCAGCTAGACTTGCCACAGGTCGATAGTGAGAGCGCTGAAGGGAGTGATTACATTGACTTCACGAGTTTATTTGTATGATTCTGCGGCGACAAAAAAAGGGTTGTAGCATGGGTTAGACCCGGGGAGTTAGACATGATCTCTTCATATTACAGCAAACTCTTACTATACAATTTCAATGGTGTCATTGCAGTTACCGAGTCGAATGAGGCGGACGGAGCAGGATCCGGAGACGTTGAAGGAAGCGCTGAAGGTAAATTATGGAAGTCTTAATATGAAGATAAATAATATCAAAATTTGTCTTCTCATTCTTTTTCTGCTGTATCTTTTTTTTCTGGTGTACCGCTGTATTGGAAAAAAGGTATGACAAGCAGGTCAGATTAAGTAAAAATTTGCAAACTCGATTAATACCAGTCACTGTCCACATTCGTGTGAAGTCTGGATTTGAGCTTTTTACAGCAAACAGCTGGTAATTAAAAATTGACGGTGTGAAATGTGGATGTCAAATTTATTTTATTATGCTACCCTTTTATTCCATTCCAGCTTCTGGTGATAGTAACAAAGAAAAGAGAAATGATCACGAGGTAAATACCCCTTTTTCCATAGTTTCATGTTTATAGATACGACAAAAGTGAAGGATCAACTTTCCTCTTTTTTTATTAGCTAACAGGACGACTCGCTTCTCAATAAAACTTGAAACAAATTTTACACAACGACGAAACATAGCTTAACTGTTATAAAAGACAGATAAGAGGTCAAATTTTCAAGACACGCATTAAGTAATAGGCCATTGCAAGATGGCGTCATTTTACTATAACTGCGACCTCGGTTTTGATAATTCATGATATCATGCTCAACCTCATCCAATAATTGAATATTATAATTTGTTTTTATGTAGGGTCCCAGTGATGACGATCTTGAGCTTGTGCGAGTGGTGAATGGTGAGGACATGAATTTTTATCAGCGAAAAATCCCTTAGGACACATTCGCAACTGATTTGTAATTTGTTGCTCATTTCAGTGTTAAAATGGAAGTGGAATTATGATGCATACCTGTACTGAATGACGCATTATTTAGGAAGACACCCAGCGCCATAATGCTTAACTGCTGTAAAAATAATTAGACGAGCTCTTCTTTACTTTTAGATATAGAATCCTCTGTGAATCAATCGGGACGAGAAAAGAGGCAACTGAGGGAAAGAAAAGGTACAGACCCCTGTATTTAGTAAATTACATTCATTTCTTGCTCTAACTAAGACACAGATTTGCTGAAATCAAACGGTGACCAGTCGCCTGCTTATCTTTTTTTCCAGATCTGTCCCAAACTTGCAAATTTTATTGGGACTCGTTCCGAGAGAAACTGAAAACAATGCTAATTATGTAAAGTGTTGGCGGGAGAAATTCATTGACTCAGCCTTTACGAAAAAAAGAAACTGTATTTACTACTCTAAGAAAATTTCGAGTTAGAACTAAGACATCTTCAGAAGATTAAATAACAAAATTTGGGTTAACAATCCCTCTTAACTTTCTGTTACTAACCACTAAATGTTCTTGCTTCCAGCAAATAAACGCTACGGCCAAGAGTACTCACTTTCCGCGAGAGAAAAAAACGTTCCAGCAAAAAGAAAAAAGAAGTCGAACAAGGTATACTGAAGCTTCTTCGTTCATAAAGTATTATATTTTTGACCGTTGTAAATCTATTTCTCAATGGCTTTATAATAGATTTATTTCCCTAAAGAATTAAGTGGATTCGGTACAAAGATTTTACTTTGACGAGGAAACCCGTTTATTCGATAGTTACAATGTTGCCACTTTGTTCTTTTAAAAGAGAGATATGCTAAGCTAAGCCGTTAAACAGTTTGATGAATGCTAGAACAACCACAGCCCGTCAATGTTAATAATTCCCCATTAGTATCCTTGTCCAGTGTTTGACATCGTATTGCTGAAAGCCCTACGGTATTAAAGATTTCCTTTGCTTTCATTGATTTCTCTTGCAGTGAATGAGTCATTACTTGACCTGTCAGCTTCGAAAGGAAACCTGCCAAACTTGACCGGACATTAAAAAAGTTGAGAAGAAAAAATGCTAGCTTAGCTGTTTTTCTTACTACTAGAGCAGTTACTGTAGCTTCCATTCATTGATTTTTGAAAGTACAACTATTGCTTGGTGCAGCATGCCCAATTATCGATCATAACAGGCGACTCCAATCAATCGATTTGTTATTGAGGAAATGATGTTTTATGCAAACACCAAACTGTTTTTCTTCTTTTGATAATGAAGGATACCGTTTTTCTTATCAGTACTGCAAGGACACTATCTGTTAGGTTTAGCAGAAGGACTTAAACCATTTTTAAAACAGATGAAGAAAGTTTCTGTTGATCAAGACTCAAAGATCACTAGGAGATTAAGTTTCAGTGGAGATATTTTTTAAGAAATACATGTAAAAGCAGTAAGATTGTTGTAATAAACTGAGTGGAAAACAACTAGGAGCTTGCATCTTCTTTTTTATATCCCATGACGGATGATATTCTGTGCTGATTTGAAGAATATACCGCGTCGGAGAGAAAATGGTAAATAACTGGGATTGATGTCAATTACCACCCACTTCGCAAAAGTATTCTTTTCGTAAAAAAAAAAAAAACCCAAACCTGTTCGTTTCTGTCCAACTTGGAATAGTACCGCTAACGTGACGACAAAAAAAAAATCCCCTAGCTTCGCAAAAAACGATTTGGGACAGGAAACCGACATCAAGAAAAACAACAGGACTTAAAACAGAGACAAACAGAACGCAGGACAGAAAAGGACTGTTAAGGAAAGAAAAAGAAAAGTAGTAAGGACAGAAAAGGACTAGTATGGATGGAAAAGGGCTAAATATTATATAAAGGGACTAGTATGGTCAGTAAAAGACTAGCAAACACGAAAAAGGACTAGTTAGGACATAAAAGGACTACTTAGGGAGGAAAAAGGACTAATAAGGACGGACAAGGACTAGTTAGGACATAAAAGGACTAGATAGGACGGAAAAGACTAGTAAGGACGGAAAAGGACTACAGTTAGGACAGAAAAGGACTAATAAGGACGGAAAAGGACAAGTAAGGACAATAAAGGACTAGTTAGGACGGTAAAGGACTAGTCAGGACACTAAAGGACTAGTAAGCACAGAAAAGGACTAATAAAGACATTAAAGGACTTGTTAGGACGGAAAAGGACTAGTTAGAACACTAAAGGACTAATAAGGACGGAAAAGGACTAGTAAGGACGGAAAAGGACTAGTAAGGACGTAAAAGGACTAGTAAGGATACTAAAGGACTAGTAAGGATGCTAAATGACTAGTAAGGACGGAAAAGGACTAATAAGGACGTAAAAGGACGTAAAAGGACTAGTAAGGACGTAAAAGGACTAGTAAGGACGGAAAAGGACTAGTAAGGACGTAAAAGGACTAGTAAGGACGTAAAAGGACTAGTAAGGACGTAAAAGGACTAGTAAGGACGTAAAAGGACCAGCAAGGACGTAAAAGGACTAGTAAGGACGGAAAAGGACTAGTAAGGACGTAAAAGGACTATTAAGGACGGAAAAGGACTAGTAAGGACGGGAAAGGACTAATAAGGATGCTAAAGGACTAGTAAGGACATAAAAGGACTAGTAAGCACGGAAAAGGACTAATAAGGACAGAAAAGGACTAATAAGGACACAAAAGGACTAGGACGGACATAAATAGACTAGTAAGGACGAAAAGGACTAGTTAGGACGGAAAAGGACTAATAAGGATACTAAAGGACTAGTAAGGATGCTAAAGGACTAGTAAGGACATAAAAGGACCAGTAAGGACGGAAAAGGACTAGTACGGACATAAAAGGTCTAGTAAGGACGTAAAAGGACTTGTTAGGACGGAAAAGGACTAGTTAGGACACTAAAGGACTAATAAGGACGGAAAAGGACTAGTAAGGACGGAAAAGGACTAGTAAGGACGTAAAAGGACCAGTAAGGATACTAAAGGACTAGTAAGGATGCTAAAGGACTAGTAAGGACAGAAAAGGACTAGTAAGGACGAAAAGGACTAATAAGGATACTAAAGGACTAGTACGGACATAAAAGGACTAGTAAGGACGAAAAGGACTAGTAAGGATACTAAAGGACTAGTAAGGACAGAAAAGGACTAGTAAGGACGAAAAGGACTAATAAGGATACTAAAGGACTAGTAAGGATGCTAAAGGACTAGTAAGGACAGAAAAGGACTAGTAAGGACATAAAAGGACTAGTAAGGACGGAAAAGGACTAATAAGGATACCAAAGGACTAGTAAGGATGCTAAAGGACTAGTAAGGACATAAAAGGACTAGTAAGGACGGAAAAGGACTAATAAGGATACTAAAGGACTAGTAAGGATGCTAAAGGACTAGTAAGGACGGGAAAGGATTCGTAAGGACATAAAAGGGCTAGTAAGGACGGAAAAGGAATAGTAAGGATATAAAAGGACCAGTAAGGACGGAAAAGGACTAGTAAGGACATAAAAGGACTAGTAAGGACAGAAAAGGACTAGTAAGGACGGAAAAGGACTAGTAAGGACATAAAAGGACTAGTAAGGACAGAAAAGGACTAGTAAGGACAGAAAAGGACTAGTAAGGACACAAAAGGACTAGTAAGGACACAAAAGGACTAGTAAGGATACTAAAGGACTAGTAAGGACGGAAAAGGACTAATAAGGATACCAAAGGACTAGTAAGGATGCTAAAGGACTAGTAAGGACAGAAAAGGACTAGTAAGGACATAAAAGGACTAGTAAGGATGCTAAAGGACTAGTAAGGACATAAAAGGACTAGTAAGGACATAAAAGGACTAGTAAGGACGGAAAAGGACTAGTAAGGACATAAAAGGACTAGTAAGGATGCTAAAGGACTAGTAAGGACATAAAAGGACTAGTAAGGATGCTAAAGGACTAGTAAGGACATAAAAGGACTAGTAAGGACAGAAAAGGATTAGTAAGGACGGAAAAGGACTAGTAAGGACATAAAAGGACTAGTAAGGATGCTAAAGGACTAGTAAGGACATAAAAGGACTAGTAAGGACATAAAAGGACTAGTAAGGACGGAAAAGGACTAATAAGGATACTAAAGGACTAGTAAGGATGCTAAAGGACTAGTAAGGACGGGAAAGGATTCGTAAGGACATAAAAGGGCTAGTAAGGACGGAAAAGGAATAGTAAGGATATAAAAGGACCAGTAAGGACGGAAAAGGACTAGTAAGGACATAAAAGGACTAGTAAGGACGGAAAAGGACTAGTAAGGACATAAAAGGACTAGTAAGGACGGAAAAGGACTAGTAAGGACGGAAAAGGACTAGTAAGGACGGAAAAGGACTGGTTAGGACATAAAAGGACTAGTAAGGACGGAAAAGGACTAATAAGGATACCAAAGGACTAGTAAGGATGCTAAAGGACTAGTAAGGACGGGAAAGGATTCGTAAGGACATAAAAGGGCTAGTAAGGACGGAAAAGGAATAGTAAGGATATAAAAGGACCAGTAAGGACGGAAAAGGACTAGTAAGGACATAAAAGGACTAGTAAGGACGGAAAAGGACTAGTAAGGACATAAAAGGACTAGTAAGGACGGAAAAGGACTAGTAAGGACGGAAAAGTACTGGTTAGGACATAGAAGGACAAGTTAGGATGATACAGGACTAGTAAGGTTATTAATGGACTAGTAAGTGCGGAAAAGGACTAGTTGGGATACTAAAGGACTAATAAGCACAGAAAAGAAGTAGTTTTGAGAAGTGTTTATTGCTCACAAAACGTTGTGCACAATGTTCATTTAATTTATGTTGCACGACTATATGGTGTGCTACCATGTAGTGCATGCCGCCAAATCCTACGACGTGAAGAGCTGTCTCCTGGCGTAGTCGCTACTACGTGAGTATAAAAGTCGACTCTTCTCCTATTTTTTACGATCACTGGTTTCAAAAGCTATCATAGATTGTTTTTCACTTTACCAAGAAAGCATTCGAGGCTTCTGGTTTTCCAGTGAATACGTTTTCCTTGCGTTTTCTCAGTTTGAGATTTCGATCCTCAAGCGAGTGTGCCATGAGTTCTATGCCGCGCCATGGCCGCAGAAAATCCGCCAGTACAAACAAAGGCTAGACGAAAACCGTCAGCACGACTGTTAGCAATAGAGCTAAATGTCACTGAAGGTTGTTTAAACGAGAATAGAATAGAATATCTAAAACGCTGAATTTGTTGATTTGTTGTTAAATGCGGTACACAAGAAGAAACATCACGAGGAGCTTACTCCGATTTTCATCTGTAGTTTTCTGTTTTGTGTACGAATCGCCCTCTGATGATGTTTACTATCAATATTCTTCTTGGCAAACGAAATTTTTAAATTGGCCGTTTTCATACTTGACCACCATTGTGTTGTTGATAAATTATAGCGAACGCAAGTGAGCAAGAACCGAGCTTGAAATTTGGCGAGCTACGAGACGTGCTCTCCCCAGGACACCGCATCCACGACCGCCGTAGTAGAGGTCGCCGTAGCGATTTGCTTAAACTCCCTAACAACCAGGGTGAACTTATGCTGGGGTGACTCGCGCTGGTATGACATTTCGTGGTGTTATCATGTAAACAAATGTAGAGCCATAAGAGGGAACCGGAGTGATATTGCACCTTCACGAAAGTCGCCTCGGTGCCATGTAAACAAACCCTTAGGCTTCACTGGAGTTGCATTTTTAAAAGTTCCTGGGTACAGATTCTCAAACTGAGCTAGTCGATATTAATTATGCAAATGTATGGGCTTCTGCGTGCTACACAGGAAAAAATGTCAGATTCCCATTTTTGGATATTTTTGGGTATTTAAAGAATACCCATAAAAATCCCAAATTTGGCAAACAAGACAAGAGACAAGTCCCAACCAGGGAATTCCCAACCAAGTTCCCTGATTGGGACTTGTCTCACTCTTCCAAATCTGGGATTTTTGTGGGTATTCTTTAAATTAATACCCTAAAATATCCAAAAATGGGAATCCGTTATTTTTTCCTGTGCTAGCTTCCACTAGCATTTTTGGTCATTTTATTTAAATTTATTTGTACCATTATCTCAAAATTTTTGGCACATAGAGTTGGCTCAGAATTGATAAAAACGCATTAGTCTCAGTCTTGAATTTTGAAACCAGAGTTACCCATTCTATACCCCTCATTATTTATGTGCCAAATACCTTTTGTATAAGAACTGGAAGGTCTTAAATACATGCACCTCCTTCAATGGTAAAGATTTCCACAATTCAATTCCCTCCTGTTAATTTATCCATAGCATGGTGACCTGTGGAAGGCATGGACACTGTTTGAAATTATTAAATTCAACAATGACAATAACCCTCCCCTAGGGGACCTTTGATGACAAAATGCCCCCCTCCCCACACCACCACCACCACGGCAAATGCTATCAAATGCTGAGGCCGGGGAAGGGGGATGACGGGTATCCTTGGCATTGACTGAGCCATCACAGAATACAATAATTTATGCAGAAGGCTTTATTAATAATAATTATGTGAAAATCCTAGTGTTGCTATTTATTTTATTTTATTAGCTTTGCCCTGAAGGATACAAAAATAAAAAATAAAAACAAAAAACACTGTAGATATGCCAACACTAGTAATAAGAACGTAACAATACACTAATAATAACTTGAATATTAGGGCAGGGACACCACAACAGCTAAAGCCAATTACTGCGGACCCAAAAAATAAAAAGATATAAAAGTAGCAATTCAAATCACGTGCAGCAGCTAATTTCCTGGGCTAAAAACCTGGCTGTGTTACTTTTCAGGTAAAATGTACAAAATGCTACAATATTGTAATTGCGGAGGCAAGGTGTTTTAGTTACATGAATTTTTGAGGCGGTAAGTTTATTTCGGTCTGACACAGGTGGCCCACTCAGACTCCATGGTAACTGTGTTGAATTTTATAATAGAATGCTTGGGAATAAACAAAATAATATATTGCCCGGCCTAGCTAGCAGCTGTATATCATTTTGAAAAGACTTGAAATAAAGAAATAAAGATTTGGTTTGTTAAGTCTGTTTGCTTCTAGGACAGAGAGTTAAATCCCTGAGGGTATTCCCTATAATAGCCTATATGAGGAGGCTCGAGTATATATGAAAGCTAGGGGAAAATGTTATTTCAGTCGGAAGTATAGAGCCCCAGTCCATGGACCACCCCTGTGGACTTAGCTGTCTATGGACCCTCTTTTGTGGACCCAGTCCATGGACTACCCCTGTGGACCACCACTAATTATTGAAAATGAATTTTACCAGAGGTCTAAACAACTTTTAGGAACCTCAAATGAATGAAACTCTGGCATTTCAGAGCGTCTAAAATGTAACAATTTTCCTGGGAAGCATGCCCCCAGACCCCTCCCAAGAGGCTTGTGCCTTTCGCGCTTGGCAGTGCCCCCGGCCCAGCGCTGGCTGCTTACTTTGACAAATCAGCCGTCTACTTCAAAACTTTCTGACGACCCTGGGGTGGTCAACAGGGATTGTCCATGGACCGGTACTCCATGTTTTATATACATTTTCAGTTTAGATTTTAAAAGGACCTTAATTAGACCAATAGATGCATTTCATTGTTGTAACTCAAAGACACAAACTTCGCAACTCACTGATTGATTCATAATAAAAAGATTATCCATTTAAACGGAATGCAGTGTTTTGAACTGGATATGAGAAAGGGGTGCCATTTGAGAATTGAAGCTCTCAATTTAATGATACATAAGATGGTGAGGGGTTGAACCTTGGCGTGGAGCCTCCCCATATAAAACTTCGTTGAGTGCCCCCCGCAGCACCCTAGATGTTTGATAAAGATTTATTCCTTTTGCAATAAAGGTTAGATTCTTTAATACTACAATTGATTATAATCTGAAATTTGTATATTTGAATTTTTCGCGTTTTACATTTGAGCACATGACTATATCGGCCCAACTGTCATTGTACATGTTTGAATAAATACCATGCAATTTTGTTGTGGTTCAATTTATCCTTGGTTTAAGAAAAGGAAAGAGTTTGGTGTCAAAACAAGGTCGACTTTAGCCTCACGTTTACTCAAACTCTGGGAAACTAAGCCCACAACTGTGAAATGGTCTATTATGCCTTGTTCTAGCCAGGGGCATAGCCAGCTTTTTGACTAGTTGTAGGCCTGGCTGACTTTCATTTCCACATATCCTATTAGGCACTGACCTCGAAAAAACTTTCACCTTTTTAGTTCATCCAAACAATGCATAATTTATCAAGAATTTCTAGGTCCGGGCCCACTGGTGTATGGGCTGGCTACGCCCCTGCTACAACCAGCTGCAAAAATGTTGAGAAACTCCCACAAAAAAACAACCTTTCATGCTTCAAATCGCTGCTAGTCACAGGTCTGTGAGATATAACACTGACCTCCCTTCTCCCTCGCATTCAAAGTTTTTCCTCCAAGTTTATTTGTATTGCTAGCAACTTTGATAAGGGATGGAGGGGGGATCACAAGTACATGATCATGGACAGGCCATTTATGCCAAAATACGGTATTGCGTGTCTCAAGTACTTTTGCAACTAGTTGTCAAGGCCGGCATCACATGTGAAGTTAAACATTTGAACTTATCCTCAGTCCCTAGTTATTGGTGATACTTAGAAAGGTATTTCTTTGTAAAAGTACATTTGCATTCTAGTTGAATATTTATGAAAATTATGCCATTTACACCACCTAAGACTAAAAAAAAAGCTTTCATTTGTTTACCTTGAAAAGAAGTCTTCCAAAGCTGTTTCAATTGTTTTTCTCTGGACTTTGATTCCCATTCATTATGTATCGGTCAAATCGAAGCTTCAACATGCCCCCCCGAGCAACCCCCCGGGCATTTGACTTTTTTGAAAATTATTGTTCAAATTCCCCTCTACCCGGGCCAAAACGCCGTTCAAATGAACCACACTAGGGTCCATTCAGGTGATCAAATGCCCCCACCCCAGGGATATCTCACAGGCACAAAAACAACAGAAGGACGGCGGAAACGCCTTCAGTTGTCGAACAAAATCTTTATAAATATAACAAAAACTGAGAAACACTGTTAGCGTATTTACTACGAACAAAAGTCTCGTGCAAAGCGGCGGAAATCGCTGATACAAGGTCACTGAATGCTCAGCTTTTCTTCGTCATGCAACATACAAAGTGTTCTATAAAAAGAGATCCCACCTATTGAGATTACTACATCATGACCATTTCACTGACATGCATCATCGTTCACCTTATTAATTAACATACTTGCAGTAGGTCAAAGTAGTTGACCTGAGCTTGTTATTTTATTTTATTTTATGTTGTTGTTGAATCGCCGATATAGGTATTGTATTTCATTGTAAACACAACAATAAAATACATTCATACATTCAAAGCCTGAATCCAATATTAAAACTTTAAAATAAAAATACTTTAAATACGGCACAAGCTTGTTTAAGCCCTTTCCTCGCAACCAATTGGCCCCAAAGGCACAATCTTTTCCACAAAAATCCTCTAACATCGCGTCCCCAATGATAGCTCGCGACGCCAAAGATTTTACATGAAATCGAGGGTGCAGTTCAAATTCCCCACCCCTTAAGCATGGGGATCAAATTCCCCACCCCCTGGAAGACTCTAATAATCAAATTCCCTCCCCCCCGGGACGGCAAAGGTGTCGAATGCCCGGGGTATGCCCAGGGGGGTGGCATGTTGAAGCTTCGATTTGACCGATACATTAGGCAGCTTTGTATCATGTTTAACTTCCAAATATATATATTAAATCGAAAATAGACAGCTGTTCTTCAGAAAACAAGTGGACAACAACACAGCTGACAACATAGAATCTTTGCCAGGCGCCGTCACGCGAATCGCGCGAAAGCGCGACAAGAAGCACGCATGCGTACACGATTTGCGCTTTCAGCATTCTCGTTCCCAGAGCTTCGATCCTTTTGGTCAGCGGCAGGGATCGATCGGTAGGTACTTCATGTATGGGACATATATTGTACTGATTTTACCTACTCACCTACCTTCACTCTTTCTATTTGGTCCCTTGCTGCCTTGTAGCTCTGTTCTCTGTTACCTTGTTGATTTGTTTCCTTGTTACTCTGTTACCTCGTTACCTTGTTACCTTGTTACCTTGATACTCTGTTACCTTGTTACTCTGTTACCTTGTTACTCTGTTTCCTTGTTACCCTGTTACGTTGTTACTTTGTTACTCTGTTACCTTGTTACTCTGTTTCCTTGTTACCCTGTTACGTTGTTACCTTGTTACTCTGTTACCTTGTTACCCTGTTACGTTGTTACCTTGTTACTCTGTTACGTTGTTACTCTGTTACCTTGTTACTCTGTTACCTTGTTACCCTGTTACGTTGTTACCTTGTTACCCTGTTACCTTGTTACCTTGTTACTATGTTACCTTGTTACCTTGTTACTCTGTTACCTTGTTACTCTTTTCCTTGTTACCTTGTTACTCTGTTACCTTGTTACTCTGTTTCCCTGTTACCCTGTTACGTTGTTACCTTGTTACTCTGTTACCTTTTTACCTTAATCCTATGTTACCTTGTTACTCTGTTTCCTTGTTACCCTGTTACGTTGTTACCTTGTTACTCTGCTACCTTGTTACTCTGTTACCTTGTTACTCTGTTTCCTTGTTACCCTGTTACGTTGTTACTTTGTTACTCTGTTACCTTGTTACTCTGTTTCCTTGTTACCCTGTTACGTTGTTACCTTGTTACTCTGTTACCTTGTTACCCTGTTACGTTGTTACCTTGTTACTCTGTTACGTTGTTACTCTGTTACCTTGTTACTCTGTTACCTTGTTACCCTGTTACGTTGTTACCTTGTTACTCTGTTACCTTGTTACCTTGTTACCTTGTTACCTTGTTACTACGTTACCTTGTTACCTTGTTACTCTGTTACCTCGTTACTCTTTTCCTTGTTACCTTGTTACTCTGTTACCTTGTTACTCTGTTTCCCTGTTACCCTGTTACGTTGTTACCTTGTTACTCTGTTACCTTTTTACCTTAATCCTATGTTACCTTGATACTCTGTTTCCTTGTTACCCTGTTACGTTGTTACCTTGTTACTCTGTTACCTTGTTACTCTGTTACCTTGTTACTCTGTTTCCTTGTTACCCTGTTACGTTGTTACTTTGTTACTCTGTTACCTTGTTACTCTGTTTCCTTGTTACCCTGTTACGTTGTTACCTTGTTACTCTGTTACCTTGTTACCCTGTTACATTGTTACCTTGTTACTCTGTTACGTTGTTACTCTGTTACCTTGTTACTCTGTTACCTTCTTACCCTGTTACGTTGTTACCTTGTTACTCTGTTACCTTGTTACCTTGTTACTATGTTACCTTGTTACTCTGTTACCTTGTTACTCTTTTCCTTGTTACCTTGTTACTCTGTTACCTTGTTACTCTGTTTCCCTGTTACCCTGTTACGTTGTTACCTTGTTACTCTGTTACCTTTTTACCTTGATCCTATGTTACCTTCTTACCTTGTTACTCTGTTTCCTTGTTACCCTGTTACGTTGCTACCTTGTTACTCTGTTACCTTGTTACCTTGATCCTATGTTACCTTGTTACCTTGTTACCTTGTTACTCTGTTACCTTGTTACTCTGTTTCCTTGTTACCCTGTTACGTTGTTACCTTGTTACTCTGTTACCTTGTTACTCTTTTCCTTGTTACCTTGTTACTCTGTTACCTTGTTACTCTGTTTCCCTGTTACCCTGTTACGTTGTTACCTTGTTACTCTGTTACCTTTTTACCTTGATCCTATGTTACCTTGTTACCTTGTTACTCTGTTTCCTTGTTACCCTGTTACGTTGTTACCTTGTTACTCTGTTACCTTGTTACTCTGTTTCCTTGTTACCCTGTTACGTTGTTACTTTGTTACTCTGTTACCTTGTTACTCTGTTTCCTTGTTACCCTGTTACGTTGTTACCTTGTTACTCTGTTACCTTGTTACCCTGTTACGTTGTTACCTTGTTACTCTGTTACGTTGTTACTCTGTTACCTTGTTACTCTGTTACCTTGTTACCTTGTTACTCTGTTACCTTGTTACCTTGTTACTATGTTACCTTGTTACCTTGTTACTCTGTTACCTTGTTACTCTTTTCCTTGTTACCTTGTTACTCTGTTACCTTGTTACTCTGTTTCCCTGTTACCCTGTTACGTTGTTACCTTGTTACTCTGTTACCTTTTTACCTTGATCCTATGTTACCTTGTTACCTTGTTACTCTGTTTCCTTGTTACCCTGTTACGTTGTTACCTTGTTACTCTGTTACCTTGTTACCTTGATCCTATGTTACCTTGTTACCTTGTTACTCTGTTACCTTGTTACTCTGTTTCCTTGTTACCCTGTTACGTTGTTACCTTGTTACTCTGTTACCTTGTTACCTTGATCCTATGTTACCTTGTTACCTTGCTACTCTGTTACCTTGTTACTCTGTAACCTCGTTACCCTGTTAACTTGTTACCTTGTTACTCTGTTACCTTGTTATCTTGCTACTCTGTTACCTTGTTACCTTGTTACTCTGTTTCCTTGTTACCTTGTTACTCTGTTTCCTTGTTACCCTGTTACGTTGTTACTTTGTTACTCTGTTACCTTGTTACCTTGTTACTGTGTCACCTTGTTACCTTGTTACTCTGTTATTTTGTTACCTTGTTACCATGTTACTATGTTACCTTGTTACCCTGTTACGTTGTTACCTTGTTACTCTGTTACCTTGTTACCTTGTTACTATGTTACCTTGTTACCTTGTTACTCTGTTACCTTGTTACTCTTTTCCTTGTTACCTTGTTACTCTGTTACCTTGTTACTCTGTTTCCTTGTTACCCTGTTACGTTGTTACCTTGTTACTCTGTTACCTTGTTACCTTGATCCTATGTTACCTTGTTACCTTGTTATTCTGTTACCTTGTTACTCTGTTACTTCGTTACCTTGTTACCTTGTTACTATGTTACCTTGTTACCTTGTTACTCTGTTACCTTGTTACTCTTTTCCTTGTTACCTTGTTACTCTGTTACCTTGTTACTCTGTTTCCCTGTTACCCTGTTACGTTGTTACCTTGTTACTCTGTTACCTTGTTACCTTGATCCTATGTTACCTTGTTACCTTGTTACTCTGTTACCTTGTTACTCTGTTTCCTTGTTACCCTGTTACGTTGTTACCTTGTTACTCTGTTACCTTGTTACCTTGATCCTATGTTACCATGTTACCTTGTTACTCTGTTACCTTGTTACTCTGTAACCTCGTTACCCTGTTAACTTGTTACCTTGTTACTCTGTTACCTTGTTATCTTGCTACTCTGTTACCTTGTTACCTTGTTACTCTGTTTCCTTGTTACCTTGTTACTCTGTTTCCTTGTTACCCTGTTACGTTGTTACTTTGTTACTCTGTTACCTTGTTACCTTGTTACTGTGTCACCTTGTTACCTTGTTACTCTGTTACCTTGTTACCTTGTTACCATGTTACTATGTTACCTTGTTACCCTGTTACGTTGTTACCTTGTTACTCTGTTACCTTCTTACCTTGTTACTATGTTACCTTGTTACCTTGTTACTCTGTTACCTTGTTACTCTTTTCCTTGTTACCTTGTTACTCTGTTACCTTGTTACTCTGTTTCCTTGTTACCCTGTTACGTTGTTACCTTGTTACTCTGTTACCTTGTTACCTTGATCCTATGTTACCTTGTTACCTTGTTACTCTGTTACCTTGTTACTCTGTTTCCTTGTTACCCTGTTAC
The DNA here is from genome assembly GCA_964035525.1 of Porites cylindrica. Lineage (NCBI taxonomy): Eukaryota > Metazoa > Cnidaria > Anthozoa > Scleractinia > Poritidae > Porites > Porites cylindrica. The sequence continues at coordinate 12,305,936 of OZ037784.1, forward strand.
GTTGTTACGTTGTTACTCTGTTACCTTGTTACCTTGATCCTATGTTACCTTGTTACCTTGTTACTCTGTTACCTTGTTACTCTGTAACCTCGTTACCCTGTTAACTTGTTACCTTGTTACTCTGTTACCTTGTTATCTTGCTACTCTATTACCTTGTTACCTTGTTACTCTGTTTCCTTGTTACCTTGTTACTCTGTTTCCTTGTTACCCTGTTACGTTGTTACTTTGTTACTCTGTTACCTTGTTACCTTGTTACTATGTTACCTTGTTACCTTGTTACTCTGTTACCTTGTTACCTTGTTACCATGTTACTATGTTACCTTGTTACCCTGTTACGTTGTTACCTTGTTACTCTGTTACCTTGTTACCTTGATACTATGTTACCTTGTTAGTCTTTTACCGTGTTACCTTCTTACTCTGTTACCTTGTTACCTTGTTACTCTGTTTCCTTGTTACTCTGTTCCCCTGTTACCTTGTTACCTTGTTACGCTGTTACCTTGTTAGTCTTTTACTGTGTTACCTTCTTACTCTGTTACCTTGTTACCTTGTTACTCTGTTCCCTTGTTACTCTGTTACCTTCTTACTCTGTTACCTTGTTACTCTGTTACCTGTTACCCTGTTACCTTGTTACTTTGTTACCGTGTTACCTTGTTACTCTGTTTCCTTGTTACTCTGTTCCCTTGCTACCTTCGTTTTACCTCGTTACTCTGTGACCTTGTTGCTTCGTTACCTTGTTACTCTGTTACCTATTACCTCAGGGTATCTAGGAATGTGTGTAGACGTAATACGTCACATCTTGTCAGAGTTAAAGCGCACTTGCCATTGAGATGCCTAGGACGGCGGGATCAGTCAGTAAAAGATTGTGGTAATGTTTAACTTCCCCCGCGGCCTTGTTTGACGGTTTGTATAGTATGGCGTGTCAGTGCGTAAAGAACTGTAAAAGAAAAAGAATTGCGATATGTATGTCCAGGAACGATCTTGTTAGCAAATTCTCTTCGCATTATTCGCAAAGAAAATAATTCACCGAAAACTTTGTAAGACAATCACTGGCAAATATGACAAGAGTAGCAATAATAACCAATCAAACAAGATTCTAGACTTAGAAAAAAATCGCAAAAGTAACAAGGATATTTCCTGCTACCTAGAAACACTGAAAAAGTAAGAAATATCGCAAAAATAGCAATAATAACAAATTTAACAAAATTCTAGACTTAGAAAGAAAAATGGCCAAGAAGGGCCTCCAAAAGCACTCAAATCTCGCAAATATCGCAAAAGTAATCTCTTCACATAGCAAGAAAAATCCTTGTTGAGTACTTTCATTGAAAGTCAGCCCGCTGGGAGCCACCAGTTCAGCCCCAGTCAGTCGCACTAGAAACATACCTAGAAGAGGTTAAATTACAACTTGCTAATTGATAAATACAATCACGTCAAGAAACAATCTACCCAAGAGGGAACAACTTGCCATCAAACAACTAAAACAAAACCCGGAAATCAACATTAAACGAGCAGGTTAAGGCTCTTCTATTGTTGTTCTCAACAAAGAAGACAAAATAAAAGACGGTCAAATATAAATAGATGACAGAGAAAACTACAAACCCTTAGAAACACCAATGATAGTAGAAACCTCTAGAAGGGTCACGAAATTGATAGATAAACTTTACAAGGAGAAACATATAGACGAGATGACAAGACGATGGCTATCCCTTACGCCAAATCCACCGCGAATACCACAATTCTAGATACGACAGACTTTATCAACTTCATGGAGAAAACCAGGGTCGTAGAAATGCTATGCTAGTCTCTATGGATGTAACTAGCCTATACACAAACATCCCACAGGAGGAAGGAATCACCATTATGTGCAAAGCATACGAAACATTCTATCAAAACAAACCTCCAATACTCAGCCAATACCTCGCAGATATGCTCAGACTAATCCTAAGGAAGAATTCTTTCCAATTTGTCGGAAAAAACTACGTCCAAGGACAAGGTACAGCTATGGGAACAAAAATGGCAGTTGAATTTGCTAACATTTTTATATCTGCAATAGAGACAGAAATTATTAACAAAAGTCCGCACAAGCCACTAGTGTGGAAGAGATTTATCAATGACATATTCTCATTGTGGAATGTAGACAAAGAAGAAATATACTCATTCATGGAACAAGCAAATAACCACCACCCTACCATAAAATTTACTGCTGAAGTTTCAGAAACGGAGACCGCCTTTCTGGATACATGTAATTACAAAGGAGAAAGATTTAAGAAGGAATCAATCCTAGATGTGCGTACACACCTCAAACCGACAGAAACTTTCCAATACACGTATTTCTCTTCATGTCACCCCCCAGGGGTTAAGAAAGGATTCATAAAAAGCGAGGCCTTAAGATTACTCAGAACAAACTCTTCTGAGAAAAGGTTCGAAGAGAACATAACTAATTTCAAGCGAAGACTCCGTATGAGAGGTTATAGAGATAAAGTGATAGATAAACACCTATCAGAAGTCGAGCATCACGAAAGAATGTCGGCTTTGCAAAAACAAAACAAAAACGCACAAGAAAATACTACCATTCGTGACAGAATATCGCCCCTCACTACCGAACCTACAAAAAATCATCATGCACAAATGGTATCTTATAGAAAACCAAATCTTTAAAGACCCTCCCATAATAGCTTACAAAAGAGGAAAGTCACTACAAGATATACTCGTAAGAGCTAATCTATGAAGGTAAGGTCAAACCAACAGAAACTGAGCCAAAGAGAGACGTGAATAGCCTGTCAACATTATGAACAACACAAACTATGAAGCTTCAAGGTCAAGGATATACAACTATTTGGCCAAAAGGAGTCGTGTATGGCCTGTCAAAATTATGAAACATATTTCCTCGTGTTGTGCGATTTTCAACGATTGTCTCGATAAAAAAACGAATGCAATAAAACTTCGGCCTCACTTGTGTGGTATTGACTAAAAGTATCCAAACGTTATGCCTGTTATAGGACCCTGCCGCGTTGTTAAGTCATTTTACAAGGGCGCCTTAAGACTCAGCGTTTTATGCAAAATATCTGATCGTAAAAATATTGCCCAGAAATTTCGCTTACATTTTTTGAAAAATCATGATAAAAGTATAAAAGCCACAAGAAACTATAAAAGGCTTCAGGTGCCATAGCATTGAGACACAAAGCCTTCGTCATGGTCCAAGCGCTGTTTTCAAAAAAGGAAACTTGTGTTCCATTTCCGTCAAAGAGAAAAAATTTACCAAATAAAGCTGATTGCTGCAAATTACCATAAACGAAAAACGAACTGTAATGCAAACCATTCAACCACGACCATACTCGCCAAAAACGCGTCCAATCGGGAAAAAAAAAATTGCGACTTGTCATACAAAAATAAACTAAACTTTAGACAACAGGGTAAAAGAGTAACAAGGTAACAAGGTAACAGACTAACAAGGAAACAAAATAACAAGGTAATAAGGAAACAGAGTAACAAGGTAACAAGGTAACAGAGTAACAATGAAACAAGGGAACAAAGTAACAGAGTAACAAGGCAACAGAGTAACAAGGGAACAAGGTAACAGAGTAACAAGGTGACAAGGTAACAGAGTAACAAGGTGACAAGGTAAAAGGATAACAGAGTAACAAGGTAACACAGTAACAGAGTAAAAAGGTAACAGGGTAACAGAGTAAGAAGGTAACAGGGTAACAAGGTAACAGAGTAACAAGGTAACAAGGTAACAGAGTAACAAGGTAACAAGGAAACAGAGTAACAAGGTAACAGGGTAACAGAGTAAAAAGGTAACAGGGTAACAAGGTCACAGGGTAACAAGATAACAGAGTAACAAGGAAACAGAGTAACAAGGTAATAAGGAAACAGATCAACAAGATAACAGAGAACAGAACTACAAGGCATCAAGGAACGAAGTAGAAAGAGTGAAGGTATAAGTTAAGTAGGTAAAATCGGTACAATATATGTCCCCATACATGACGTACCTACCGAGAAAACAGTACGATGAAACGAGGGATGCGACGACTCGAAGACATGGAATCGACGCCACGAAGACAACAGACAATGACTCGAAGAACAATTTTCGAAGCATACAGGCATGCACTTACATTCACTTGCATACATTTACATCACTTGTATGTACGGAGCCCAGTAAGTGCCATTCAAATTTTGCGCGCAATTTTTTCTGTCTCGACTTTTTTCTCGCCTTTAAGTTTTTTTCCGACTTTTTTCTCGACTTTTTTTTCGACTTTTTTACCGACATTTTTCTCGACTTTTTTCCCGACTTTTTTCTCGACTTTTTTCCCGACTATTTTCTCGACTTTTTTCTCGACTTTTTTCCCGACTTTTTGTCGACTTTTTTCTCGACTTTTTTCCCGACGTTTTTCTCGACTTTTTTCCCGACTATTTTCTCGACTTTTTTCTCGACTTTTTTCCCGACTTTTTTTTCCACCACTGATCACATACGCATGCGTCAATGGTTCATTTCGGCACGTGGGGAATAGGAACAACATGTCTGGTCCCGACGAGGGAGAGAAAAATGCTGTTGAAAATCTACATAAACAAAGGAAACTTGTCTAACATCCTTGTTCTGGCAAGGACCCTGGCGAGTTCAACATGAAAGCTGTCTAATAAACAATTTTTCGCTAAAGCTAAGTCATTTTCTGCTTTGATAACATGGCCCTTTTTTTAACTGCTTGAAATTGGACATTGCAGTAACCCATGCACTTGCGAGGGCTGAAAAACACATGAGTGCCGAACGCCTGGAACACTACCTACAGCCCCCCTCCGCCCACCCCCCCGATATGCTTACTTAAGTAAACAACTAACAGGGGCGTAGCCAGCCAATAAACCTGTAGGCCCGGGCCTAAAAATTTTTTGTTTGATCACTCTACCTTTGTGTAGATATTATATACGCTATAAACGACAGGTAAAATGAAAATTTGGTCGCAAGTGACAAATTGTCTCTCGCCGTCATCGTAAAGCTAAAATCACTATATAGTTGGTGCCATCCTGTGTTATTGGAGTTTTACAAGACCTAGCACTTTGTAAATCTAGTGTTTCGAACTTTTATTAAGTCAAGATGCTGTATTGCTGGTTTTATACATTTCTCCTTGCGAGTTTGCGATTAACGTTTCCCCCCCCCCCCCCCCTTCCCCTTCCTTACATCATCAACGTCAGTTCATACGAGAGACTGGCAACATGCTATTATACTAAATCATCAATGCTCTGAAGTAAGGTAGAGTACAAGCTGACTGCATCTTCGGCTGTGTCAGGCATATCAAGATTTTGTTCCTGCATTATAATTGATGGTAACTGAGTGAACTCGACACAACAGCCACTTTCTACATACCTATAGCAACATCTTTGCTCCGCAAGTTCAATATCATCAATGTTCACATCTTGTTTAAGGTCTGCTCCTCCAGTGATGTCTGACACAAAATAAAGCATGTCTGGTCGACCACTTGGAGACTCAGCATTTTTCGTTGGCCTTATCTTATGTAAGTTCCACAATACAGCCACTTTATAAAGCTCTTTGCGAATGAGAGGCTGCAATTGACGGCTATAGCAGAAGAATCATGTTTTTAGAAGTTGGTCCTTCTAACAATGATCCCTCTGTCATAGCCCAATATTTTGTGGACACTATCAGGCAAATCGGTGGAACTGCCAAGATAATACGTGGTGATGGGGGAACAGAGAATGTTTATGTCGCTGCTGTACAGCGCTTCTTTAGACGTGATGGGGACGACAGTTGGGCTGGAGATAAAAGTTTCCGTTGGTAATCAGCGTATAGAGGCTTGGTGGGGTATTCTAAGAAGAGGCTGCTCGGACTGGTGGATCCGTTTTTTCAAAGATATGAGGGACTCCGGTCTTTACTGCGCAAATGATGCAGTCCCTGTACACAAAAACCAAACGGTTTCAACTTGTCATATCCGTCAATATGCCATATGTGATTAGGACCTTTTGTGCTGTACTGCCTTCTCCGGAGTCTCCGACTTGATCTTGCGGACACACCATAAGTATCGAACATCTTCATCAATTCTCTAACTGTCTCTTTGCCAACAACTAGCCCGTGATCAACTACCAGCCTCTGAGTCATTTGCCTATACCCAATAGTGCTACCACTGCCTCGTAGTTCCTCCTCGATAGCTTCGCAAACCTGCCGTGGATCAGTCCTATTAGCTCTTCTTCCAAGACCACGACATCTCAGTATTCGCTTTAGTTGACGAATACTTAAGCAAATGCCGTGCAAAAGAAACAAACACATCAAGATCTCGCTGTAACCCAGACCTAGATGAAAGAAGTGGTCGATTATGTCGTCACGTTCTGCACGTGCTGGGAGAGAGAAGTAGCCTGGCAGAACACATGTAGAGGGAATTACTGTAGACAGCAACATCGTATAACGAAAAATTCTTGCGGCCATTTTGTTTGCGCTTAAATGTCAGCGGATTTACTCCAAAGTCAGGGGGGAAAGTCAGAAAAAAAGTCGGGAAAAAAGTCGAGAAAAAGGTCGGGGAAAAAGTCGAGAAAAAAGTCGGGAAAAAAGTCGAGAAAATAGTCGGGAAAAAAGTCAAGAAAAAAATCGAGAAAAAAGTCGGGAAAAAAGTCGAGAAAAAAGTCGAGAAAAATGTCGGGAAAAAAGTCGAGAAAAAAGTCGGGAAAAAAACTTAAAGGCGAGAAAAAAGTCGAGACAGAAAAAATTGAGCGCAAAATTTGAATGGCACTTACTGGGCTCCGTATGTATGCACTTACCTTCACTTGCATACACTTACATTCACTTGCATGCACTTACTTCATTTGTACGCACTTACCTTCACTTATACGCACTACCTTCACCTGTATGCACTTGCCGTCACTTGTACGCTCCTAGAGGGTAGCAAAGGGTTTATGGGTGGCGCGTGTTTAGGCCCAAATTTAGTGCGTGAGTCGCGTGAAGCGTGAAAGTTCCCAAAATAGGAACGTGATCCGTGAAACCAGTTATGCATGGGAAGTGTGATTTATCGTATAAGATGCGCAGTACTCGGTGAGTAATTCAATATAGGACAGACAAAAACGCCTCGTACGTCACAGTCGGTGTAGGCTGCAAAGAAGGCACCAGTTTTGTAAGGGCGAAGAGAGAAATTTCGAGGACACGCGCGCACCCTCTAGGGGAGAAAAAGAGTAAAACTAACCAAAAAACTGACCTTCGCTTGCGACGCAGGCTTCAGTCGCTAGCGGGTTAAAAGAAGTCGCATCGAGAGCGTTAATGTGTTTTCAGTTTGAACGTCTGGAAACACGTGTTTTCCACATCCGCGACTGCTAGTGAACACCCACATTCTAATGAGAGGAGAAACGGGAGAAGCTGCGACCGTCAAATACAATGCAAATTGAGATCCATGATGGCTGTGTTTCGGTTCTTATTGTTACTCTCCACCTACCTGTTGTATATAAGCCCCCCGTTTATAAGCCCTCCTGAACCCTTTAAACCCTAAGATCAAAATTGAGATTCTCGTTTACTGTCCCTATACTTTTTCAATACAAGTAGTGGGGAGAATTTGTTGAAATATCAGATAGACTCATCTTCCCTGATGATGTACTCAATTCTCATGACAACTCTGTTTTCTAAAGAATTTTTCTGAAAAATTTCATGCTGCTCACTCTTAGGGCTTAAACGGTTTAAGCCCTTACAAAGTTGTATAAGCCCTGGCATTTGAAGGGCTCCTGGCCCAGTCCTCACAATCAGAAGTTTACGGTACCCGTCTCCTCCCATAAATAAAGAAAAATTAAGCCTAAGTGGAGAAAGATTCAATACAAATATCTAGAACTGCGCTAACACAGAGATTCAGAATTAAGTTTACGGCAAACGGCAAACTTGGAATTCAAGTTAAGAAGAACGTCTTTGTAATTTTGCTTTGTCGCGAACCTGGTGAATTCCCCTCGCACAACGGCATACCATAAACTTCCGATTATTAGCCCTATAATAAGAACGAGAAAAGCTGAAAACAAGGTTAAAAGTTTCATGCCTGCGTTTCCACTGCTCAAGGCCGTATACCGCCAGACATATTTGTGTATACTAAAAGATTCTTTCACTTTGTTCTCATTGTATTTCCGTAAATGACTGTTGCATAAAGTACCATTTTGCTCCTTTTCTCTTATTTTATTACCCGAGATGACGTAGTCAGCAAGCGTCATAAATTCGGTAGCGCATTCCTTTCGTATTTTTCTAAGGAGTGAAAAATTGTCTTGTTTTTTTAACTTTCCTATATCCCGTACCCGTCCCGGAAAATTGTGTGGTTTTCATTGGCTAAAACTTCCAATCAAAAGCAAGTCAGGTTCGATTGCACAAGCAGAAAAAAGATACTGCGTCAGACAAGAAGCAAAAAGTAAGCTTACTGCGTAGAGGAGGAGTAGTTCACTGTGCCCCCTGTGTCTCTTGTGCCCCCTTGTGTCCCCTGTGTCCCTTTGTGTCCCCTGTGTCCTCTGTGACCCTTTCTCTCCCCTGTGTCTTTTGTCTTCCTTGTGCCCCCTTGTGTCCACCTTTGTCCCTTTGTGTCTTCTGTGTCCCTTTGTGTCCCATGTATCCCTTGTGTTCCCTATGTCCCCTTGTGTTCCGCGTGTGTTCTTGTGTCCCCTTTGTACGTTTGTGTCCCCTGTATCCCTTTGTGTTCCCTATGTCCCCTTGTGTCCCTTTTGTACCTTTGTGTCCCCTTGTGTCCCCTGTGTCCCTTTGAGTTTCCTGTGTCCCCTGTGTCCGATGTATCCCCAGTACCCCTTTGTGTCCTCTGTGTCCCCTGTGTCTCTTATGTCCCCTTGTCTCCCTTGTGACTCCTGTGTCCCATGTGTCCTCTTGTGTGCCTTGTGTCCTCTTTCTTCCTTGTGTTCCCTCTGTTCCATGACTCTCCTGTATCTTGTATCCCTTGTGTCCCCTATGTCCCTTTGTGTCCCTTGTCTCCTGTGTCCCTCGTGTCACCTGCGTCCCATGTGTCCCCTTGTGTCCCTTGTGTCTCCTGTGTCCCATGGAGACCCTGTGTCCTTTCTGTCTCCTGTATCCCTTGTGTCCCCTGTGTACCTTTGTGTTTCTTTGTTCCAATTGTGTCACCTGCGTCTTATGTGTCCCCTTGTGTCCCTTCTGTCCCCGGTGTCCATTGTGTCTCCTGTGTCCCTTGTGTCCCATGGAGCCCTTGTGTCCCTTGTGTCCCTTGTGTGCCCTGAGTCTCCTGTGTCCCTTGTGTCCCCTTGCGTCCCTTGTATCCCTTGTGTCTCCTGTGTCCCCTTGTGTCCCCAAGTGACCCTGTGTCCCTTGGCTCTCTTCACTCCCCTGTGTGCATCGTGTCCCTTGGATCCCCTTTGTTTCTTGTGTCCCCTGTGTCCCCTGTGTGCCTTGGGTCAACTTACGTCCCTTGTAACACATGTGTTCCCGGTGTCCTCTTTGTTCCCTGTGTCCCCTATGTCTCTTGTGTCCCCTGTGTTCCTTGTGTCCCATAAGTCCCCTGCATCCCATGTGTCCCCTTGTGTCCCTTGTGTCTCCTTTGTCCCCTGTGTCCCTTGTGTCTCCAGTGTCCCATGGAGCCCCTGCGTCCCTTGTGTGTCATGAGTCTCCTGTGTTGCTTTTGTGCCCTTGTGTCCCTTGTATCCCTTGTGTCCCCTGTGTACCCTTATGTTCCTTTTGTCCCCTTGTGTCCCATGTGCCCTATTGTGTCCGTTGTAATCCCTGTGTTCCCAATGTCCCCTTGTGTCGTCCATGACCCCTTGTGTCCCCTGTGTACCTTTCTGTTTCTTTGTGTTCCCTGTGTTCCCTTGTGTCCCTTTTGTACCTTTTTGTCCCCTGTGTTCCTTTGTGTCCCTTAAGTCCCTATAGTCCAGTGTGTCAGTTCTGTCCTCTGTGTCCCTTGTGTCCCCTAGGTCAAGTTTTGTCCCCTGTCCCTTGTGACCCCTGTGTACCTGGTGTCCCCTTGTCTCCCCTGTGTCCCCTTGTGTTGACTGTGTCTCCAGTCTCCCTTGTTTTCAATTGTGTCCCCTGAGTCCCCTGACTCCCTTGTGTTTCCCCGTGTCCACTGCGTCTCTTGTCTCCTTGTCTCCCCTCTATCCCTTTGTGTCCCCTGTGTTCCCTGTGTCCCCTCTGTCTCCTATTTCCCTTGTGTCCGCTGTGTCCCTTGTGACCCCTGTGTCTCCCTGGGTTCCCTGTGTCCCTTGTGTCTCTTGCCCCCCCTGTGTCTGTTGTGTCCGCGTTGTCCCATGTGTCCACTTGTGTCCCCTGTGTCCCTTTGAGTTCCCTGTGTTCCTAGTGTCCCTGGTCTTCAATTATGTCGCCTGTGTCCCCTTGTGTCCCCTGTGTCCTCTTGTGTGCCTTGTGTCCCCTGTCTCCCTTGTGTCCCGTGTCTCTTGCATCTCCTCTGTCTCTGGGTCCCTTGTTTTCTTTCTGTGCAATGAGTCCCCTGGGTCCCTTTGTGTCCCTTTTGTCCCCGGTGTCCCTCGTGTCACCTGTGTCCCATGTGTCCCCTTGTGTCCCCTTTGTCTCCTGTCTCCCTTGTGTCCCCTGTGTCCTTTCTGTCCCCTGTGGGCCCAGAGTCTCCTGTGTTCCCTTGTGTCTCTTGTATCCCTTGTGTCCCCTTGTGCCCCTTTTGTCCTCTTGTGTCCCATGTGTCCCTTGTGTCCGCACGAGACCCCTGTATCCCTTTGGTGCCTTCTCTCTCCTGTGTCCCCTATGTCCATCGTGTCCCCTGGGTCACCTTTGTTACTTGTGTCTCCTGTGACCCTTGTGTCTTCTGTGTCCCGTGTGTGCCTTGGGTCAACTTATGTCCATTGCGACCCGTGTGTCCCCTGTATGCCCTGTGTCCCCTATGTCGGTTGTGTCCCGTCTGTCGCCTGTGTCGGCTGCGTCCCTTGTGTCTCCTGTGTCCCATAAGTCTCCCGTGTCCCATAACTTCCCTGTGTTCCTTGTGTCCCATGGAGCCCTTGTGTCCCCTGTGTCCCTTGTGTGCACTGAGTCTCCTGTCTCCCTTGTGTCCCCTAGTATCCCTTGTATCCCTTGTGTACCCTGTGTCCCTTTGTGTCCCTTGTGTTGCTTGTGTCTCCTTGTGTCCCTTTTGTACTTTTGTGTCCCCTGTGTCCCTTGTGTTCCCTGTGTCCCCTGAGTCCCTAGAGTCCCCTGTGCCACTAGTGTCCCCTGTGTCCCCTGAGTCCTTAGAGTCCCCTGTGTCACTTATGTCCCCCGTGTCCCTTGTGACCCCTGCATATCTGGTGTCCCCTTGTGTCCCATGTGTCCCCTTAAGTTGATTGTGTCTGCTGTCTTCCCTGTCTCCCTTGTGTTCCCTAAGTCCTCTGCCTCCATTTTGTTTTCCTGTGTCCCTTGTGTCCCCTGTGTCTCTTGTCTCCCCTGTGTCCCTGTGACCTCTGTGTCCCTTGTGCCCCTGTGTCTCCTATGTCCTTTGTGTCTGCTGTGTCCCTTGTGTCCCCTGTGTAACTTGTGACTCCTGTATCTCCTTGGGTTCCCTGTGTCCCTTTTGTCTATTGTGTCCCCTGTGTCGGTTGTGTCCCCTTATCTAAACGAACTACCCTTCATTCTAAATAACAATGCTAAAGATTCTATCTTACTACCAGATGGTTCTCACTTAAACTGTCTACTTTATGCCGATGATTTACTTTTAATATCTACCTCGGCAGAAGGTTTGCAACAAAGTCTTGACAGATTATCAAAATATTGTCAGGATTGGCTTCTTAAGATTAATCCGACTAAAACCAAAGTTATTGTATTTCAGAAGAAAAGTAGAAAATCAGCAATAGATAAACACAATTTTATGGTTAGCAATGAAAACATTGAAATCGTCAATAACTATACCTATCTTGGAGTGAAATTTTCTGCCAATGGAAATTTTACAAATCACAAGGAAAACTTAACAGAAAAAACAAAGAGATCCTTTTTTGCCGCTCGTCGTTATCTAGATTTTCTAAAATTACCAATTCACATCATCAACAAACTGTTCAATACACTATTTTTCGCAATTTTAACATATTGTTCTGAAGTTTCGGGAATCTATGATAA
>OZ037784.1:12320460-12397960 GCA_964035525.1 Porites cylindrica
AACCACTTTGTGGAAAAAAGGGAACGTACACCCCCACCTGCTGAAATCAGCTGCGGTGCCGACAACTCGGGGGCAGAGGTACGCAAAATCTAGCTGCCAAAAGCCTATAAACAAATACAACAACAATTGGCAAATAAAATGAACGTTAGGACCTCGAATGAATGCTGAACTGGACTGATTCAAATTGCAACGTACAACTAAATATATCTAAAAAAGCTACCCACAATTCCTTCTACCGGCCTAGTCCTCTGGTCGCAGTGGCGGCAAAATAGCTATTTCTCTCTCCTCTAAATCTCAGTTTGTTCCAACAAGAAAACACACAAACCTTGGGTGCGGCTTGCTTCAAGCCAAGCGCTCGGTTTATTCACGAAAAAACTAAGATACATGACATATCATAGAAACGTAATATACAATCCAAGTAACATACAGCTCCAAAGAACTAGATCACAAGCTAATTGAAATGGGGTCGTGGAACAACAGCTGGGTGAAAAACCTCCCCGTACGTCCACTTGCACCTAGGAGGAAAACCCCAGGCCAGCTGCACCCCATAAAAAACGGTCCCCCGGGCAAGACCAACTAAATAGAAACTAGAATCAATTAAAAACGGTACGAACGAGAAAATTAAATACCTAAAGCCTTAGAAACCGACAAACGAGAAGATAAAGAATCTTGGACGTACCCGTCCTTAGCTGATTCACTAGCCCAGCGGCCATGACGCCTAAAAAGTCGGTCTGGTACGCCAGCATTTGCGGCAGCAGTAGCCCCGCCGCTCCTAAGGCTACAATACAATATCTTAAAAGGCCTCTAACACTAACTCTCTTAACCGTGAAAAGCTTAAACATTTGGATCTTGGCTTATAATAACCACATTTAGTTTTGGAAAGCTGGCAAAAAAAAGGGCTATCGAAGGAAAGCCCAGCTCTGTCTAAATAACGGTTCATCATAGCAACCGGAAAAGTTGCTTTCCTAGAAGAAACTACAACAATCCAAGCTCCATCCCTACACTGATCAGGTTTACTAGATTGAATGAATAACCTTAACATATCATTTTCGATCTTAACATCGGATCGAACAAGCTTAGCAAGCTCAACAAATCTGAGAAAGGCAGCAAGTAAGCTAGTAAGCAAATAACAACCGAACGAATATTATACAAAGAGTCCATTGAGTCCGCCTTGGAGGCAACTAACTGCTCTAACTGAGAGACTGTGATAGGTTCCTTCTTGGTTGTTTGACGGGCCAGCAAACTCTGCGCACCGGCAAGAGTACTCTTCACCAACAGATGAGCAGAAGGAGACGGCTCGCCATCCAGCTGGTGAAACCAGGCAATGCTGTGAACTGCTGACTCCAGGGGAGATGCTGTCTTCGCCTCAGTCATCAAATGACGCAAATATATGGCAAAGTGAAACGGAGAAGCAGGAAAAACTGTCAAGCCATGTTCTCGTGCCCAAGACCTCCATCTGTTGTAAGAAGAAAAATACTTGGCGGAAGTACTGGGTGCTCTGCTAGCCAACGCAATATCCGGAAGAGAACTTGCAAGGAATTGTAAAGCACTGGATCCCTGGGGGAACCGCAGCCCGAAGATCCGACCACATAGTAGAGCTGAAAACATCTGCAAAATAAAAGCAAAAAGAACACACACACACACACACTAAAAAGTAAAAACAAACAAAAATGACCCGAACGCTGGAACAGCAAGACCGAGATGAAAGACAAAACCAGCACGCCCAAATATATACCCCTACTAATTACCCACATACCAGCGCACACGCCTAAACAAACATAAGATACCGATGAGAGCATATTTTCCTGCTAATTAACAGGTAAAACGCAGGAAAATACTGGTCGGTTCTATTATACTAAACTGTCAGAAGCAACTTTTCATAAGCATTGCAATACCCTTGTGGTAAGTTAATTACCAGATTAATAAAACGCACGCACTGTTAATTAATAAGCATTGCAATACCCTCGTGGTAAGTTAAGCATTAAATAAATAACACGCAGACACTCAATTTCTGATATGAGATTGCAATCTACTCTTAGTAAATTAAAAGACGTGCGTTCTTAATTCTTACATAAGCATTGCAATTCATCTTAGTAAACTTATCAGTAAATAAATAACATGCACACTCTTAATTGTCGCATAAACATTGCAAGGACCCTGTAGTGAATTAATCACTATATTAATAATATGCAGACATTCTTAATTCTTACATAAGCGATGCGACATACCAGTCTTAAATTAATCACTAGATAAATAACACGCGCTCACTTAATTTTTATGATTATCAAACCGTCCTCAACCAATTAATTACTAGATATTAATAACACACGCACTCTTAATATAAGCATAGCAATATCCTCATAGTAAGTTAAACATTAAATAAATAACACACAGACACTCAATTTCTGATATGAGATTGCAATCTACTCTTAGTAAATTAATTACTAAATTAAAACACGTGTGCATTCTTGAGTCTTACATAAGCATTGCAATTGACCTTAGTAAACTAATCACTAAAAAAAACACATGAACACTCTTAATTGTCGCATAAACATTGCAAGACTTTGTTTAATTCTTACATAAGCGATGCAACATACCAGTCTTAAATTAATCACTAGATAAATAACACGCGCTCACTTAATTTTTATGATTATCAAATCGTCCTCAACCAATTAATTACTAAATATTAATAACACGCGCACTCTTAATATAAACATAGCAATATCCTCATAGTAAGTTAAGCATTAAATAAATAACACACAGACACTCAATTTCTGATATGAGATTGCAATCTACTCTTAGTAAATTAATTTCTAAATTAAAACACGTGTGCATTCTTAATTCTTACATAAGCATTGCAATTCACCTTAGTAAATTTATCACTAAATAGATAACATGCACACTCTTAATTGTCACAGAACCATTGCAAGGACCCTGTAGTGAATTAATCACTATATTAATAACATGCAGACATTCTTAATTCTTACATAAGCGATGCGACATACCAGTCTTAAATTAATCACTAGATAAATAACACGCGCACACTTAATTTTTATGATTATCAAACCGTCCACAACCAATTAATTACTAGTAATTAATAACACACGCACTCTTAATATAAGCATAGCAATATCCTCATAGTAAGTTAAGCATTAAATAAATAACACACAGACACTCAATTTCTGATATGAGATTGCAATCTACTCTTAGTAAAATTAATTACTAAATTAAAATACGTGTGCATTCTTAATTCTTACATAAGCATTGCAATTCACCTTAGTAAACTAATCACTAAAAAAACACATGAACACTCTTAATTGTCGCATAAACATTGCAAGACTTTGTTTAATTCTTACATAAGCGATGCGACATACCAGTCTTAAATTAATCACTAGATAAATAACACGCGCTCACTTAATTTTCATGATTATCAAATCGTCCTCAGCTAATTAATTACTAAATATTAATAACACGCACACTCTTAATACAAGCATAGCAATATCCTCATAGTAAGTTAAGCATTAAATAAATAACAGACACTCAATTTCTGATCTGAGATTGCAATCTATTCTTAGTAAATTAATTACTAAATTAAAACACGTGTGCATTCTTAATTCTTACATAAGCATTGCAATTGACCTTAGTAAACTTATCACTAAATAGATAACATGCACACTCTTAATTGTCGCATAACATTGCAAGGACCCTGTAGAGAATTAATCACTATATTAATACTATGCAGACATTCTTAATTCTTACATAAGCGATGCGACATACCAGTCTTAAATTAATCACTAGATAAATAACACGCGCTCACTTAATTTTTGATTATCAAACCGTTCTCAGCTAATTAATTACTGTAACATATTAATAACACGCGCACTCTTAATATAAGCATAGCGATATCCTTATACTTAATTCTTACGTTAACATTGCGATCTAGACTCATTTTGACGTGTTATTAGATAAAATTGGTACTAACATGGGTGTTTACTCTATCATTATACCCTTTTTCTTAAAGACGTAGAAACATCAAGCCTAATTACTTACAGTTTTTCAATAATATTAGGTAATATTAGGTAATAAAAACAAGTAAAGCTAAATAATTATCATTAAATCATCTTGTCCTTGCATCATGTTCTTCAGGGATCATCATGGGTGGAGCGTCATCTGCAAAATTTCGAATAGGCAGCTTGGTGAATAGGAATAGAAAAGAGAAGTTGTCACATCACGTTGCCATGGTAGCACATTTTCTGGATGACAACAAAACAAAAAAGTCACTTAAAAAGTTAATGCGCACTGTTTCATACTTCATCGTTCTTATTCAATTTCATTCAATTTGTCAAATGTTGGCGAAATTTTCTGGAGTTGCATCCGAAAGTTAAGAAAAAGAAAAAGAAAATTTTGTGTTGTGTTCATCAGTTTTAATAAGTATATACCCAATTAAAAGAGAATTTGTCTAAACTTATGTAGGGGTAAGATATCTTTCAAACCGTACCAGAATATAAGCACGGTTAAGTCAAAGAGCCCGGAGAAAATACAGATAACCATAAAAAGTTGACTTCAAAATTTTGATAAAAGTCTTGTTTTAACTAGTTACTTGAGTGTATCTTAATCTTCCATTTAATCATATGATTATGATGCACTGTCAGATGAAAACTGTGCAGTCTAGAAGCTTTCCCAAAAACTTTTCCAAGGACTAATTAATTTGCAGCAAAAGAAAACAAAAACAGGGCAAGAAAAGCAAGAGAATATAAGAGAGGAGATCGAAAGAGCAAAAGGTAAACTCGAGACTGCTGTGTAACTTTTAAACCCAAATGCTATCTCAACATTTTGCTTTCTATTCATGAGCTTTAAGGTTTTAATTGGGCATGAGTTAAACTCTTGATAAACTCCTCTGACTGATAAATCCACCTGCAATTGCATTAATACTAAACCTGAGTTCCATGCCTCAATCTCATTTAACATAATTATCTAAAATATATTAACTGTCAAATCTCTTGTAAGGCACCACCTTGAAAATTTTGGAAAGTGGTCTTAACTAGAGCTGGTTGTTTTTGTGTTCACAGAAAGTTAATCATGTGAACTATTGCAAAAGGCCTATTATCCATTATTTTGATCCCTTTCTCTTGACTCACCACTTGCGTTAAAGGTTGCACGATTGTGTCCTTGTATCCTCCTCATGCAGAACATACCTGTAATTCTTTAAAGACATTGCAAACATAGCAGAAAGGAATAATATACATAAATATAATTATTAAGACAAAAATGCATGCATGGTTAACAATACAATTTAATGTGCAAGTTACAAAATAACTAATCATTTAAGCTTTACCACAGACGCGCGCAGTTGGGCATTTGCGCTCACACACTCTCTCTATCTCTCTCTCTCTCACATGCAGGACACTTAAACACATTGGCACTGTCAACACAAACACTCTCCCTCTCCCTCTCTCACTTGCCTCTCTCTCTCTCACACATGCAGGACACTTAAACACATTGGCACTGTCAACACGAACAATACATAAATGTAGAATTAAGAAAGAGATAATAAAGAGAGCTCAATTTGAGACTGAAATAGAGGGTCAAGATGCTTGATCGAGGCAAAAGAATAGAAGGTCAAGATGCTTTGATCGAGGCAAAAGAATAGAGGGTCAAGATGCTAGATCAAGGCAAAAGAGAAGTTCAAGACTCGTACAAAAAACTGAGGACTCGTGTGAGTGAGCGGCATTGAGGAGAGTTGACAATAGACAGCATAACAAAGGAGGAACAGGATCGCGCAAAAATGTCATCGTATGATGGTGGATTATATAAGACAGCTGTATAGTGTGTTATAAAGATCGGTGATGGGAATGTTTATGGATTTTTGATTAATATAATTAATGTGGTTATAGTCAGTAAAAAGTTAAATTGCAAGCTAATATCTAAAAATATCCCATAATTATTAAAAATCAAGGTAACGTTTAAAATAATACAAGGTGATGTTTAGAATAATACAAAAATTTAAAATTAAGGCTAAGTACACAAAGAATGCCTTGAAAAGAGAAGTTCAAGACTCGTACAAAAAAACTGAGGACAGTGAGTCGTTCAGTTCTTGTGTGAGTGAGCGGCATTGAGGAGAGTTGACAATAGAGAGCATATCAAAGGAGGAACAGGATTGGGCAAAAATGTCATTGTGTGATGGTGGATTATATTACACAGCTGTATGGTCTGTTATAAAGATCGGTGATGGGAATGTTTGCTGGATTTTTTATTAATATAATTAATGTGGTTATAGTCAATAAAAAATTAATTAAATTGTGAGCTAATATCTAAAAATATACATAATTATTAAAAATCAAGGTAATGTTTAAAATAATACAAGGTAATGTTTAGAATAACACAAAAATTTAAAATTAAGGCTAAGCTGTACACAAAGAATGCCTTGAAAAGGGAGTTTAAGACGTTGGCCCTACATAAAGAAATCTCCCAAAAGAAATAATTTATCTAAAAATATCCCATAATTATTAAAAAATCGAAGTAATGTTTAAAATAATACATTTATAGTTAAAAATATTTGCAACAAATGTAAAAATAAGAGCATATTAAGAGTAAACTAGAAAGATACTACAAGATATATATTTAAAAACGATCTTTTAAAAAGAACCCATGTTCCCAGCTTTAAACATTTAAATTGAAAAATAAGGCATAAATGCTATAATTATTTGCATGATTATTTAAAAATTAGTGAATAAATAAAGATTAAGATATAAAAGCACAGGAAGAAATAAAAACTGGAATACAAAATATACAATAAATAAATACATTAATGAAAAATAATTTATAAAACTCAAATTGTATTTTAAGCAGTATTCACAATATCAATGTACAGTAAATTAATTAATTTTCTTTTTAATCATTATTTATTTTTGTTATTAATACTTAGTAACGGATGTAGTGCCAGCATATATATACTCAGAGTGTTAATAAATCATTTACTTACTTACCTTCTTCATTAATATTTAGTTGTTTACTTACTTACCTATTTACTTAATTAATTCATTGATTAATTAAAAAGGTATTTACTTCTTTACTTACATAATTACTTACTTTTAATTAATTACCGTCTAACTTATAATTATAATGGACATAACTTGAGAAATGAGAAACATCAGACACGTTCACCTAGAAACAAAGACTAAACAATGAAAAATGCCATGCTGCACCTAATTATAAAAAAGAAAACTTGTCACAAACCTGTTAGGAAGGAACAATTGGATCAGAACATAGTGGAAAACAAACAACTCTAATTATCTTACATAATAAATAAATAAGCCAACAGTAAACAACACTTTTACCTTATACTTCAATGAATGTCTTCAGTTATGGAAGAGTTGATCAACTGCCTTCAGAAGAAGAAGAAGATACGATTAACCTACTAATACCACTACATTTCAGCACATGGGTGGATAGGTGGGCCATTCCACCTTCCTCCTTGGTACTGATCTAAGAATAAGTGACGCAAGAATGTTTTACTACAGTAATTTCATCTCTTATCACCTCTGTAAGGCAGTGTAAAGTGAAGCAATTAGGTATAGAAAAACCGTTTTAAATGGTTAACTCCAAAAGGTTTTTGCTCTTTGAATGAATTTGAAAAGCTTTAATTTCAGCATTACAAAAATAAATAGAAGAACACTGTAGCCAAATTCCCAGGCATCAAAAGTTTCGCTATGTGGTCAATGCCTTTCCAACAGTCCATGAAAACCTTCACCTAATTTACATCACTGCAATAATTTCACCATGTGGGTCTGGGGAAAGTCACACAAGTGCAAAACAATTAGCAACCTAAAAAGAAACAGGACACCCAATATCTACAAGTACATACTTGCAGTGCATGGAAGACTTTGTAAGAACAAAAACACATTTATCAACCACGGAAAATTTATCAACCACAGATACACAGCATCCCTTGTAAAAATTTATTAGCGATCGCGCCGCGATCGCGGCGCGATGACCGCGATCGCGGAGCGATGGCAGCGATCGCGGCGCGATTGTGCATATCGCGGCGCGATTTAAATTAATCGCGCCCGCGATAGCGACGTGGTGATCGCGATCGCGGCGAGGTTATAGCGATCGCGGCGCGGTGATCGCGATCGCGACGCGATGATCGCGATCGCGACGCGGTAATCGCGATCGCGACGCGGTGATCGCGATCGCGGCGCGATGATTTTGATCGCGGCGCGATATCAGCGATCGCTATGCAATTGAAGTAAATCGCGCTTGCAATAGCGACGCGATGATCGCGATCGCGGCGTAGTGATCGCGATCGCGGCGTGGTGATCGCGATCGCGGCGAAGTTATAGCGATCTCAACGCGATGATCGTGATTGCGGGAAGATGATCGCGATCGCGGCGCAATTTTGAAAAATCGTATCTGCGATCCCAAGGTCAGGATTGCGATGCTGGCGATGAAATCGCGATCGCGGCGAAGTTATAATGATCTCAGAACGATGATCGTGATCGCAGGAAGAAGATTACGATCGCGGCGCGATTCAGAAAAATATTATCCGCGATCTCAGAGCCAGGATTGCGATCCTGGCGATGAAATCGCGATCGCAGCGGTATTGTACTTATCGCGGCGTGGTGAACGCGATCGCGGGGAAGATAGAGCGATCGCGGCGAAGTTGTAGCGATCTCAACGTGATGATCGTGATCGCGGGAAGATGATCGCCATCGCGGCGCAATTTTGAAAAATCGTATCTGCGATCCCAAGGTTAGGATTGCGATGCTGGCGATGAAATCGCGATCGCGGCGGAGTTATAACGATCTCAGCCCGATGATCGTGATCGCAGGAAGAGGATTACGATCGCGGCGCGATTCAGAAAAATATTATCCGCGATCTCAGGGTCAGGATGGTGAAGATAGAGCGATCGTGGCGAAGCTATAGCGATCTCAGCGGAATGATCGTGATCGCAGGAAGATGATCGCGATCGCGAAGACAGACAGTTTTTATTTTAGCTCGATGATATTAAACGCTAAGCAGCTGATGGGGTCGTGCGATTTTGAAAAATAGTATCCGCGATGGCAGCGACATTGTACTTATCGCGGCGTGATGATCACGATCGCGGCTTGATTTGGTAAAGTCAAATCCGTGATTTATATGTCAGGACTACGATCCCGGTTTGGTAATCGCGATCGCAGGGGCATTGTACTTACTGCGAAGCGGTGATTGCGATCGCGGTGCGATTTAGTTAAGTTGTAATCGGCGATCGTCGAGTGCCATATTGCTCTCGATCGTGGTGCAGTAATCGCGATCGCCAGGTGGTGATCACGATCAATTCTAATTAAGTTTGCGTCCGCAATCTCAGTGCCATTATCGCGAAGGAGATAACCGAGGATCACAGTTATCGTCGCGATTTCTGTTATAAGTTAGTCGTATGGTTATTATTCTGTTTGAGCTCTCACGTCTTTTACGCCCCTTTTAGTCTGGTTAATAGCTCGTCTTGTTATTCCTTATCGTTCGTGACTCGTTAGTTGTTTTTTTTTATAACAGGCTATATTTAATTTGGTGTTATCAGGGACCGCCTTTCCCGTTTGTTATGGGCCGTAATTCGCACTGCGTTTGCCTTTGCACCCTTTTTTCCCACACGTTAGTTGATTCACACAGTGCATTGACTCTAAGGTTTCTTAATGAAAGCACTTAATATTCTCGTTATTGCTTTGGAAAACTAATCGAGGCTAGTATGCATCCTTTGGCTTACTAACAGGCTTTCCAACTTTCCAGATGGCTTTCAAACTGCCGGATATTTAGCCTGTGCGAAAACGTACTCGCGAGTCTCGAATGTTTCTAAGTGTCGAAACGGCGTCGACTCTCAGGCTCTATGCCCAAGAAACCACAACCGCTCTACTGCTAAGCCATTCCTGTTTTCCTAATCCCTTGGTAATTCTAAACGAAGATATAATACTTTCAAACGATTATATTTAGAAAAAAAGATTTCGAAGATAATCAAAAAAACATTCTGACTGCCGTGCAGCTTAGACCCTTCCCGGCTGCCGGGCATATTATTTTATTTTTATATTCCATTATGTTGTTCTTCAAAACTTGCGATTGTGAAAATTATTAGGGCAGGCAAAATAGTAATAATATCATAATAAAACACTGGAAAGTTAAGTAACTAAAAGACTACAGAAATATATCAATATCGGGAGGTCGAACATTCGGAAAAACTATAAGCTTATAATAACAGTCATTTTCAGTTTGTTAGAACTTTATCGGTTTCTAGAGAAGGCACGGTTTTCCTTGTGTTTTTGACCAGAGTTACATTAGCAAAAAGCTAGGAAACCTTTTCTCGCTCACCTTTAATTGAGTCATTTTAAGCCCAAGGATGAATTTCTGTTACGCTCCAGGCCTTAAGCTGCTGTATATAAGGATGTAATCAACATGATTTTTACTTAATGGTCCTTGATAACAGAAATGAATCCTGCATGTACGTGACGGTTTAATCCAGAGTATTGGGGTGCGATCCATTCAACCAAAATTCCAACCGGGCCGACCGGGAAAATTGGTCCACCTAAAAAGGTGGACCCGTTTTTTCGAAACTTTTCCGGTTGGACCGAACCGATCCAGAGTTTTGGACCGAAATATTCCGGAAATTTTGGTTGAATGGATCGCGCCCTTGGGGACTGGATTCCAAAATCCGATTTCCCGCCACTGCGACGCGGGTGGCCAAGATTCAAGGCTGACGCGTACCTTGAAAAAGAAAATTGCTCTCAATTTCACTTGTCATGCAATTGGCAATGGCCGTTTATTGCTGTTTAAACATTGGAAAATTTTTCTTAATGATTCTTTTGACATGTTGAAAGTTCAAACAAAGAAACGTACTCAAAAAGGTAAGTCTACTCACTTCTTATTATCACTAAGTTTAATTTTAAACCTAATTAGGGTTAAGCTTGATATTCATTCGGTGTTGTCGATTTTATACTTTCCGGCACTTTTCATAGTTTATAACACAATTAAGGTTAGCCTTTTTATTAGGCTTCTCAAACAAACAAAAGCTAAAAAAATTCGAGCTACCTTTTAATAGTTCGAGAAAGCAAAACTTCTGATTTTGGAGCCTTCGTTTTTTAGCTCATTTTTTTATATCCTTCGGGGGGTGTAAGTCTTAAGCTACTTGAGCTTCACAACTCAGTGATTTGTCTTGATTTGAATATTTCAATACTCTGATTTCGGGAATAACTCTCTTGGTTAACTGGTTTTAATTTCTCAACAGGAAAACCGCTCTGGACGTACTGTGGGGCATAAACATGGCAATATACCAAGAGCCATGATGGCCTCTTGAATATTCTGCAGCAACAATTAATCTGGCAAAGACAACAGTTGTGAGTACTCAGTTATTACATTATGTAAATTTCAAAGGTAACGTTTAGGCTGAAGACAAAAAATGTGGGACGTCACATTAAATTGGCTTAATAAAGAAGTATGGAGAATTTCAGTGAGAATATTTAAGCACGGTAAATGAACATGAAACATATCATTAGCGTGAGGAAAAAAGAAAAAATATTTTTATCCCTAATAGGATGAACCTATCTGAAGACATGGACAAGTGGATCAAAAGAAAAGAAATCAATGCATATAGGCGGTTTCATTATCTCAATACTTCAGGATATAAAACGTTTTACTCTGCTCACACTTAGCTAAGAATAAAAAACACGATTCACTGAACTCTCACATAAGACCTTTCTTTTGAAAATTCATTCCCTATTTAGACCCGTTTAAGTTGAAAATTTAGCTTTATCTTGACATGATTTATACTACCCTACTTGCAGACTGAGTAGCTTCGATCTTTCCTAGATAAGTTCGGATAAGTTCCGGCCCGTTTTAATTTGTGATGTACGTAATTTTCGGAAGAAAATAAGGTTAAACTACAAACGAAACTTTCCGATTTTTTATTGATCTGTTTGCCTTCTGAAGCTCGATTGTCGTAGGTGAATTTTGTTCTGTTATTTTTGCTTTTTTATGGCGCCTTAAATTACTTGGATGCATTTTTAGTTCAGGTATGCAATTAAGTGTTAAGAAAGCTAATTTTTGGTGTACACGGCGTACAAGAAATGTTCTTTCGACTTGCAAAAAAAAAAAATTCGGTGGACTGGTTGAATTTTAAAACCAAAGTTTAGATAATATTCCAAAATAAATTTTGCGTACTATGTCCTTGGTCCGGCCAAACTAGCCAAATAGTGATTGAAAAGGGAAAGCCTTTTTGAAAATTTCCCAGTAACACTGCACTTTATTTATTAAGCAGTGATATAGAAGGCCATAAAATGAAACTTATATTTCATTTGGGAGCTGTAGCATTTAGCAAAGTCAAAAAACTTGGCAAGCAATGGGCCTAACAAGGAAAATATTACTCTGCACGTCCTGCACGTGCATGACGCACGCTTTTCGGTCGCGGCATGACTTAGACAACATTTTGGTGATGGGAGGTGTTTCTTGAGGACGTAAACAAGCGACGACAAATATTTTTTCCCTCTAAACTTTGACTGAATTCATTTAAAATGGTGGCGAATTGACCTTTTCACGGTTTAGTTTCTTCGAGAGACCAAACGTTAGCTCTTTACACAGAAATCTCAGTTTGGTTTCGAATTTTAAGTGAGCAGCCTATAAAAATTATACAGGAATTTAGATCAGATGGTGCTTGGAAGGTTTCTTTTTACGCACTTTTGATGTCGGCTTCCAATTAAAGTAGCCAAAGTGGCCGGAACCACTGGCCGGACCAGGGGCTTTCAAACGGAGCGGTCATTTTCTATGATGCACGATTTTCGGCAAAGCTCAGAAGCTCTCCGTTTGTCACAAGTTAGTAAAATGTTACTGCAACTTTCAGGACAAATTTCAGCTCACTGCTCTTCTTCTGCGATAAGAAATACTCATTTATGTCTTTTTCGTCCGGACCGTGATCGAAACGAGAAATTCGGCCGAAAACCATCTGCGATCAATGACAGCGATTGCGGCGCGATCGCTCCAATCGCGCCGCGAACTTCGGCCAAAAACGCTAAGCGATCGACAACAGCGATCGCTGAGCGATCACTGCCATCTCGCCGCGAAATTCGGCCAAAAACGCTAAGCGATTAATGACAGCGATCGCGGCGCGATCGCTCTCATCGCGCCGCGAAATCCGGCCAAAAACGCTAAGCGATTGATGACAGCGATCGCGGCGCGATCGCTCTCATCGCGCCGCGAAATCCGGCCAAAAACGCTAAGCGATTGATGACAGCGATCGCTCAGCGATCGCTCTCATCGCGCCGCGAAATCCGGCCAAAAACGCTAAGCGATTGATGACAGCGATCGCTCAGCGATCGCTCTCATCGCGCCGCGAAATCCGGCCAAAAACGCTAAGCGATCGACGACAGCGATCGCTCAGCGATCGCTCTCATCGCGCCGCGAAATCCGGCCAAAAACGCTAAGCGATTGATGACAGCGATCGCGCCGCGATCGCTCCCATCGCTCCGCGAATAACGCAGCGATCGCGCCGCGAAATCCGGCCAAAAACGCTACGCGATTTTGACAGCGATCGCGCCGCGATCGCTAATAAATTTTTACAAGGGATACACTTAAAACAATAAGGAACCACTGAAACAAAGCCATTGCAGGACTAGAGCAACTAGCCCTTAACAATGAAACAGCAGAAGCACAGCCTTCTACAAAGAACTACACAATACACAGACACACAATGCATACACATTGCACTTTCAATACGGAGCAACCACAAAACAAAAGTAACGGTAGAACTAGAGCACCTAGCCCTTATGGAACCACAGAACCACAGCATTACAAAAAGAACTGCACATTACAGAGACACAATACATACACTGTACTTACGATACCGAGCAACAACCAAACCAAAGTTGTCGTAGAACTAGAGCACCTAGCCCTTAACTATGGAACTGCAGAACCACAGCAATACAAAAAGAACTGCACATTACTCAGAGACACAATACATACACTGTACTTACGATAACAAGGAACCACCGCACCAAAGTCATGGTAGAACTAGAGAACCTAGCCCTTAACTATGGAACCGCAGAACCACAGCATTACAAAAAGAACTACACATTACTCAGAGACACAATACATACACTGTACTTACGATACCAAGGAACCACCGAACCGAGGTCATGGTAGAACTAGAGAACCTAGCCCTTAACTATGGAACCGCAGAACCACAGCATTACAAAAAGAACTGCACATTACACAGAGACACAATACATACACTGTACTTACGATACCAAGGAACCACCGAACCACAGTCGTGGTAGACCTAGAGCACCTAGGCCTTAACTATGGAACCGCAGAACCACAGCATAAGCCAAAGAACTGCACGTTACACATAGACACAATACATACACTGTACACACGATACCGAGGAACTACCGAACCAAAGTCGTGGTAGAACTAGAGCACCTAGCCCTTAACTAAGGAACCGCAGAACCACAGCATTACAAAAAGAACTGCACATTACACAGACACAATACATACACTGTACTTACGATACCAAGGAACTACCGAACCAAAGTTGTGGTAGAACTAGAGAACCTAGCCCTGAACTATGAAACTGCAGAACCACAACATTATAAAAACAACTGCATATTACACAGACACAATGCATACATTGTAGTTACGATACCGAGAAACTACCGAACCAAAGTTGTGGTAGAACTAGAGAACCTAGCCCTTAACTATGGAACTGCAGAACCACAACATTACAAAAAGAACTGCTCATTACACTAAGACACAATACACACACTGTACTTACGATACCGAGGAACCACCGAACCAAAGTCATGGTAGAACTAGAGAACCTAGCCCTTAACTATGGAACTGCAGAAACACAACATTATAAAAACAACTGCACATTACACAGACACAATTCATACCTTGTACTTACGATACCGAGGAACCACCGAACCAAAGTCGTGGTAGAACTAGAGAACCTAGCCCTTAACTATGGAACCGCAGAACCACAACATTATAAAAAGAACTGCACATTACACAGAGACACAATACATACACTGTACTCACGATACTGAGGAACCACCGAACCAAAGTCGTGGTAGAACTAGAGAACCTAGCCCTTAACTATGGAACCGCAGAACCACAGTATAAGACAAAGAACTGCACATTACAGAGAGACACAATACATACACTGTACACACGATACCGAGGAACTACCGAACCAAAGTCGTGGTAGAACTAGAGCACCTAGCCCTTAACTAAGGAACCGCAGAACCACAGCATTACAAAAAGAACTGCACATTACACAGACACAATACATACACTGTGCTTACGATACCGAGGAACTACCGAACCAAAGTTGTGGTAGAACTAGAGAACCTAGCCCTTAACTATGGAACTGCAGAACCACAACATTACAAAAAGAACTGCACATTACACTGAGACACAATACACACACTGTACTTACGATACCGAGGAACCACCGAACCAAAGTCATGGTAGAACTAGAGAACCTAGCCCTTAACTATGGAACTGCAGAACCACAACATTATAAAAACAACTGCACATTACACAGACACAATTCATACATTGTACTTACGATACCGAGGAACCACCGAACCAAAGTCGTGGTAGAACTAGAGAACCTAGCCCTTAACTATGGAACCGCAGAACCACAACATTATAAAAAGAACTGCACATTACACAGAGACACAATACATACACTGTACTCACGATACCGAGGAACCACCGAACCAAAGTCGTGGTAGAACTAGAGCACCTAGCCCTTAACTAAGGAACCGCAGAACCACAGCATTACAAAAAGAATTGCACATTACACAGACACAATACATACACTGTACTTACGATACCAAGGAACTACCGAACCAAAGTTGTCGTAGAACTAGAGAACCTAGCCCTTAACTATGGAACTGCAGAACCACAACATTATAAAAACAACTGCACATTACACAGACACAATGCATACACTGTACTTACGATACCAAGGAACTACCGAACCAAAGTTGTGGTAGAACTAGAGAACCTAGCCCTTAACTATGGAACTACAGAACCACAACATTACAAAAAGAACTGCTCATTACACTGAGACACAATACACACACTGTACTTACGATACCGAGGAACCACCGAACCAAAGTCATGGTAGAACTAGAGAACCTAGCCCTTAACTATGGAACTGCAGAACCACAACATTATAAAAACAACTGCACATTACACAGACACAATTCATACATTCTACTTACGATACCGAGGAACCACCGAACCAAAGTCGTGGTAGAACTAGAGGACCTAGCCCTTAACTATGGAACCGCAGAACCACAGCATAAGACAAAGAACTGCACGTTACACATAGACACAATACATACACTGTACACAAGATACCGAGGAACTACCGAACCAAAGTCGTGGTAGAACTAGAGCACCTACCCCTTAACTAAGGAACCGCAGAACCACAGCATTACAAAAAGAATTGCACATTACACAGACACAATACATACACTGTACTTACGATACCAAGGAACTACCGACCCAAAGTTGTCGTAGAACTAGAGAACCTAGCCCTTAACTATGAAACTGCAGAACCACAACATTATAAAAACAACTGCACATTACACAGACACAATGCATACACTGTACTTACGATACCAAGGAACTACCGAACCAAAGTTGTGGTAGAACTAGAGAACCTAGCCCTTAACTATGGAACTACAGAACCACAACATTACAAAAAGAACTGCTCATTACACTGAGACACAATACACACACTGTACTTACGATACCGAGGAACCACCGAACCAAAGTCATGGTAGAACTAGAGAACCTAGCCCTTAACTATGGAACTGCAGAACCACAACATTATAAAAACAACTGCACATTACACAGACACAATTCATACATTGTACTTACGATACCGAGGAACCACCGAACCAAAGTCGTGGTAGAACTAGAGAACCCAGCCCTTAACTATGGAACCGCAGAACCACAACATTATAAAAAGAACTGCACATTACACAGAGACACAATACATACACTGTACTCACGATACCGAGGAACAACTGAACCAAAGTCGTGGTAGAACTAGAGAACCTAGCCCTTAACTATGGAACCGCAGAACCACAGTATAAGACAAAGAACTGCACATTACACAGACACAATACATACACTGTACACACGATACCGAGGAACTACCGAACCAAAGTCGTGGTAGAACTAGAGCACCTAGCCCTTAACTAAGGAACCGCAGAACCACAGCATTACAAAAAGAACTCCACATTACACAGACACAATACATACACTGTACACACGATACCGAGGAACTACCGAACCAAAGTCGTGGTAGAACTAGAGCACCTACCCCTTAACTAAGGAACCGCAGAACCACAGCATTACAAAAAGAACTCCACATTACACAGACACAATACATACACTGTACTTACGATACCGAGGAACTACCGAACCAAAGTTGTAGTAGAACTAGAGAACCTAGCCCTTAACTATGGAACTGCAGAACCACAACATTACAAAAAGAACTGCACATTACACTGAGACACAATACACACACTGTACTTACGATACCGAGGAACCACCGAACCAAAGTCATGGTAGAACTAGAGAACCTAGCCCTTAACTATGGAACTGCAGAACCACAACATTATAAAAACAACTGCACATTACACAGACACAATTCATACATTGTACTTACCATACTGAGGAACCACCGAACCAAAGTCGTGGTAGAACTAGAGGACCTAGCCCTTAACTATGGAACCGCAGAACCACAGCATAAGACAAAGAACTGCACGTTACACATAGACACAATACATACACTGTACACAAGATACCGAGGAACTACCGAACCAAAGTCGTGGTAGAACTAGAGCACCTAGCCCTTAACTAAGGAACCGCAGAACCACAGCATTACAAAAAGAATTGCACATTACACAGACACAATACATACACTGTACTTACGATACCAAGGAACTACCGAACCAAAGTTGTCGTAGAACTAGAGAACCTAGCCCTTAACTATGGAACTGCAGAACCACAACATTATAAAAACAACGGCACATTACACAGACACAATGCATACACTGTACTTACGATACCAAGGAACTACCGAACCAAAGTTGTGGTAGAACTAGAGAACCTAGCCCTTAACTATGGAACTACAGAACCACAACATTACAAAAAGAACTGCTCATTACACTGAGACACAATACACACACTGTACTTACGATACCGAGGAACCACCGAACCAAAGTCATGGTAGAACTAGAGAACCTAGCCCTTAACTATGGAACTGCAGAACCACAACATTATAAAAACAACTGCACATTACACAGACACAATTCATACATTCTACTTACGATACCGAGGAACCACCGAACCAAAGTCGTGGTAGAACTAGAGGACCTAGCCCTTAACTATGGAACCGCAGAACCACAGCATAAGACAAAGAACTGCACGTTACACATAGACACAATACATACACTGTACACAAGATACCGAGGAACTACCGAACCAAAGTCGTGGTAGAACTAGAGCACCTAGCCCTTAACTAAGGAACCGCAGAACCACAGCATTACAAAAAGAATTGCACATTACACAGACACAATACATACACTGTACTTACGATACCAAGGAACTACCGACCCAAAGTTGTCGTAGAACTAGAGAACCTAGCCCTTAACTATGAAACTGCAGAACCACAACATTATAAAAACAACTGCACATTACACAGACACAATGCATACACTGTACTTACGATACCAAGGAACTACCGAACCAAAGTTGTGGTAGAACTAGAGAACCTAGCCCTTAACTATGGAACTACAGAACCACAACATTACAAAAAGAACTGCTCATTACACTGAGACACAATACACACACTGTACTTACGATACCGAGGAACCACCGAACCAAAGTCATGGTAGAACTAGAGAACCTAGCCCTTAACTATGGAACTGCAGAACCACAACATTATAAAAACAACTGCACATTACACAGACACAATTCATACATTGTACTTACGATACCGAGGAACCACCGAACCAAAGTCGTGGTAGAACTAGAGAACCCAGCCCTTAACTATGGAACCGCAGAACCACAACATTATAAAAAGAACTGCACATTACACAGAGACACAATACATACACTGTACTCACGATACCGAGGAACAACTGAACCAAAGTCGTGGTAGAACTAGAGAACCTAGCCCTTAACTATGGAACCGCAGAACCACAGTATAAGACAAAGAACTGCACATTACACAGACACAATACATACACTGTACACACGATACCGAGGAACTACCGAACCAAAGTCGTGGTAGAACTAGAGCACCTAGCCCTTAACTAAGGAACCGCAGAACCACAGCATTACAAAAAGAACTCCACATTACACAGACACAATACATACACTGTACTTACGATACCGACGAACTACCGAACCAAAGTTGTGGTAGAACTAGAGAACCTAGCCCTTAACTATGGTACTGCAGAACCACAACATTACAAAAAGAACTGCACATTACACTGAGACACAATACACACACTGTACTTACGATACCGAGGAACCACCGAACCAAAGTCATGGTAGAACTAGAGAACCTAGCCCTTAACTATGGAACTGCAGAACCACAACATTATAAAAACAACTGCACATTACACAGACACAATTCATACATTGTACTTACGATACCGAGGAACCACCGAACCAAAGTCGTGGTAGAACTAGAGGACCTAGCCCTTAACTATGGAACCGCAGAACCACAGCATAAGACAAAGAACTGCACGTTACACATAGACACAATACATACACTGTACACACGATACCGAGGAACTAGCGAACCAAAGTCGTGGTAGAACTAGAGCACCTAGCCCTTAACTAAGGAACCGCAGAACCACAGCATTACAAAAAGAATTGCACATTACACAGACACAATACATACACTGTACTTACGATACCAAGGAACTACCGAACCAAAGTTGTCGTAGAACTAGAGAACCTAGCCCTTAACTATGGAACTGCAGAACCACAACATTATAAAAACAACTGCACATTACACAGACACAATGCATACATTGTACTTACGATACCGAGGAACTACCGAACCAAAGTTGTGGTAGAACTAGAGAACCTAGCCCTTAACTATGAAACTACAGAACCACAACATTACAAAAAGAACTGCTCATTACACTGAGACACAATACACACACTGTACTTACGATACGGAGGAACCACCGAACCAAAGTCATGGTAGAACTAGAGAACCTAGCCCTTAACTATGGAACTGCAGAACCACAACATTATAAAAACAACTGAACATTACACAGACACAATTCATACATTGTACTTACGATACCGAGGAACCACCGAACCAAAGTCGTGGTAGAACTAGAGAACCCAGCCCTTAACTATGGAACCGCAGAACCACAACATTATAAAAAGAACTGCACATTACACAGAGACACAATACATACATTGTACTCACGATACCGAGGAACCACCGAACCAAAGTCGTGGTAGAACTAGAGAACCTAGCCCTTAACTATGGAACCGCAGAACCACAGTATAAGACAAAGAACTGCACATTACACAGACACAATACATACACTGTACACACGATACCGAGGAACTACCGAACCAAAGTCGTGGTAGAACTAGAGCACCTAGCCCTTAACTAAGGAACCGCAGAACCACAGCATTACAAAAAGAACTGCACATTACACAGACACAATACATACACTGTACTTACGATACTGAGGAACTACCGAACCAAAGTTGTGGTAGAACTAGAGAACCTAGCCCTTAACTATGGAACTGCAGAACCACAACATTACAAAAAGAACTGCACATTACACTGAGACACAATACACACACTCTACTTATGATACCGAGGAACCACCGAACCAAAGTCATGGTAGAACTAGAGAACCTAGCCCTTAACTATGGAACTGCAGAACCACAACATTATAAAAACAACTGCACATTACACAGACACAATTCATACATTGTACTTACGATACCGAGGAACCACCGAACCAAAGTCGTGGTAGAACTAGAGCACCTAGCCCTTGACTATGGAACCGCAGAACCACAGCATAAGACAAAGAACTGCACGTTACACATAGACACAATACATACACTGTACACACGATACCGAGGAACTACCGAACCAAAGTCGTGGTAGAACTAGAGCACCTAGCCCTTAACTAAGGAACCGCAGAACCACAGCATTACAAAAAGAACTGCACATTACACAGAGACACAATACATACACTGTACACACGATACCGAGGAACTACCGAACCAAAGTCGTGGTAGAACTAGAGCACCTAGCCCTTAACTAAGGAACCGCAGAACCACAGCATTACAAAAAGAACTGCACATTACACAGACACAATACATACACTGTAGTTACGATACCGAGGAACTACCGAACCAAAGTTGTGGTAGAACTAGAGAACCTAGCCCTTAAGCTAAGTATGGAACCGCAGAACCACAACATTATAAAAAGAACGTAAACTGCACATTACACAGAGACACAATACAATATACACTGTACTCACGATACCAAGGAACCACCGAACCACAGTCGTGGTAGAACTAGAGAACCTAGCCCTTAACTATGGAACCGCAGAACCACAATATTATAAAAAGAACTGCACGTTACACAGAGACACAATACATAGACTGTACTCACGATACCGAGGAACCACCGAACCAAAGCCGTGGTAGAACTAGAGCACCTAGCCCTTAACTATGGAACCGCAGAACCACAGCATAAAACAAAGAACTGCACATTACAAAGAGACACAATACATACACTGTACTTACGATACCGAGGAACCACCGAACCCCAGTCGAAGTAGAACTAGAGCACCTAACCCTTAACTATGGAACCGCAGAACCACAGCATAAAACAAAGAACTGCACATTACACAGAGACACAATTCATACACTGTACTTATGATATGAAGAAACCACGGAACCAAAGTTTTCGTAGGACTAGAGGACCTTGCCCTTAACTATGGAACCGAAGAACCACAGCATAATATTAAATATTTTCACATAGAACTGCACATGACACAGAGACACAATACCTACACGGTACTTACCATACTTACAGTAATGAGACACAACTGAACCAAAGCTATTGCTGGACTAGAGCACCTAGCCCTCGACTATGGAACAGCAGAAGTACAACATTAGAAAAAAGAACCATTACACAGAGATGCCATACAAAAACATAAAGCAACAGAATAGAAGAGAACTACAATAGTTGAAGATACCAGGTGTCTGGTAATCTCTGTAGCTTGTTGTTGTATCGTACTTGTACAACCTTTCCCAGGCCGTCATGGTGAATTTATTCTGGTGATTTAACCTAGATCAAAGGCATCATATGGCCCATCCAAAATACACTGACCACTGGGTAAAACTGGAGAGCTAGGAACTAGGCAAGAGATTTTTTCAGAAACCAGCTGACAATTTGCTAAGGATTTCAACATTAAGTGAAGGAGCAAATGAGTTTTTGAGACTACCAAATACTACTGATAAACTGTTCTTAAAAAAATACCTACATGCAATTGCTTTACTTTACACTGTTTTAACTATTTTTACTTTCAACAAAATGTCAATAACATTATTTTCATCTTTGTTTGTTGTTGTGTTTTGAGTATGATGCAGTCTATCGATAAGTAAAAGCCCGGAAAATAAATTTAAAAACAGTTGTAGCACTATACGATACCCAACCAGCAACATGACAACCTTTCTCTTTTCCTTGCTTTTCTAGAACAGAAAACAGAAACATTTCAATGTTTGCATAGAGCTCACCTAACATTTAGTACTAAAAAATAATTGATGTCATTTGACTCCATGCTTATTATTGCACTAATCTTTTCAGCAATTGCTTGACCGGGTAACCAGGGACAATAAAATGTGTTACATAATGGGTGATTTCAATTTAGACCTTCTTAACACTGATTTGCATTCAGCTACGAACAAGTTTATGAATGCGTTCTTTTCTCATTTTCTTTACCTGCTAATTTCGAGACCAACTCGCCTTACTTGGTGCAGTGCCACCCTGATTGATAACATTTTTATACAAACAATATTTCTGCCTCGTGTGACAATGGACTTGTTATTAACGATCTGTCTGACCATTTACCAATCTTCACACTCTGTTACACTGATACATTCTTCAACAATTAAGCCTAAGGAAAGTGTTGCCATTTGCAACTTAATTCTCTAGTCAGAATATTAATAATGCATTTAACAACCTCTTGTGTGAATTTGATTGGAATTCTCTAATTTATGCTGATGCCAACGCCGCTTACAATGGGTTCCTACAAA
Source organism: Porites cylindrica (assembly GCA_964035525.1). Classification (NCBI taxonomy): domain Eukaryota; kingdom Metazoa; phylum Cnidaria; class Anthozoa; order Scleractinia; family Poritidae; genus Porites; species Porites cylindrica. The sequence goes on from OZ037784.1 coordinate 12,343,819, forward strand.
AATATACTGAATTTATAACAAGAGTTTTCCGATAAAGTTTTGTTAAGGGAAAAACCTAAAAACTCTGCATAATCCGTGGCTTACAACTGGAATCTTGAAATCACTTAAAACAAAGTCTAGGATGTATAAATTATTCCTAAGGAAACCAAGTCATGAGCATGAATCCAACTATAAGTCATTTAGAAATAAGCTAACTTGTCTTGTTCGTGTCACCAGGAAAAATATTATTATTATGACAACAAATTGGATAAGGCTAGATCTAACTTAAAGCGAACATGGAAAATTCTCAAGGAACTAAACAACAGGCGTGTCGCTAAATCACCGTATCCTGCAAGCTTCACCAAAAACGGAATGGAAATTAGCAATTTTACCGACATTGCCAATAATTTCTGTGATTACTTCACCAATAAAGGGCCAAATTTGGTGAGCAAAATTCCTTAAACAAATTCATCACCCAAGGATTTCTTGAGCAGCTCTCTTTCTGAATCCATTTCATTGCAACAACTAACGGTTGGTGAATTAAACAATATTAATGTCAAATCGTTCAATGCTAACAAAGCTCCTGGACATGATAATATATCCATGAAGATAATTCATCAGTCTTTCCAAAATATTGCGCAGCCTCTTGTAACCATTATAAACACTTTGTTGTCTACTGGTGTGTTTCCTGAATCTCTCAAAATAGCCAAAGTGATTCCAGTTTTTAAGGCAGATGACCCAACACTTTTTAGTAACTACAGGCCAATATCAATAATTATTCTTCCAGCCTTTTCTAAACTCTTTGAAAAAGTCATGTACAACGGACTGATTAATTTCTTAAATTTGCATAATATTTTATACTCGAAACAATTTGGATTCCGTAATAATCGTTCGACTGCATTAGCTTTAATTGACTTGATCAACAACATATCTTCAGCTATCGACAGAAATGAAACAACTTTAGGCATCTTCTTAGACCTTTCCAAGGCGTTTGATACTATTAATCATGAAATATTGTGTCAAAAACTGCAACACTATGGTATTCAGGATACTGCTTTGGCATGGATCAAAAGAATCTTGAGGATTGGACTCAATTCATCCAGTTTGGGTCCCATCCCAGTCTTATCCGCGGAAAATTTTATGCGACGTCCCGCAGGGCGCAATTCTTGGACTTCTTTTGTTTATTATTTACTTTATGATCTTCCCAATGTCTCTAGTCTCACTCAATCTTTACTGTTTGCTGATGACACAAGTATCTTTTGTTCCCATAAAGATGCCAACCACCTTGTTTCTATTGTTAACAATGAACTTGCAAAAATAATTATTTGGCTTAAAGTGAATAAGTTATCTCTAAATTTGACTAAAACAAATTTTATGAGTTTTCATCCAAGGCAAAAGAAAGTCAATGTTAATGTCCCTCTTACTCTGGAAAATACTGTGATCAAGCAAGTCATGGAGACAAAATTTTTAGGTGTTCTCATTGATAAGCATCTCTCTTGGAAACCACATATTGATTTTGTCTCACAAAAAATCTCGAAAAGTGTGGGAATTATTGCGAAAGCCCACTTTTACCTATCATTCCAAACTTTGATGACCGTGCATTACTCCCTTGTATATCCATTCTTAACATACTGTAATGTCGCCTGGTCCTTCACCTACTGTTCCAACCTACACTGTATTTACTTTTTGCAAAAGCGTCTAGTGCGGCTCATAACAAAGGCTCACTATCTAGCAAATAAGCCCCTTTATTTAGCCAGCTTAAAGTCCTCGACATATTTAGTATTAATTCATTTTCTGTCGCTTCTTTTATGTATTCTTATTACCATAATCTTTTGCCTAGTAGCTTTCGTGACTTGTTCTAAGTAATAATCAAGTCCATCAATACGAAACTCGACTAGCCTCTCAGTATAGACCTCATTTTTGTAGAACAAATATAAAGCAATTCAGTATCCTTTACCAAGGACCTAAAATATGGAATTCGTTGCCTTTTTCACTAATTAGCTCTCCTTCTATATTTGTTTTTAAATAAAAATTTAAAGAATTATCTCACTGATAGCCGATCTGTTGCTTAATTTTCTGATCTTGCTCACTCTGCACTCAGCCATGAATTTAGTTCATTAAGTAGTTGAAGGAAGCCTATTAATATAAGCTTCAAGCTTCGTTCATGTTGTATAAGGTTTTGTGAGTGACTAAATAAATAAATAAAATAAAAATTTGTCTAGAAAGTACACGTAAGAATACTAAGCTAATATCCTGGGTCAAAAAGAACTCCAAAGCTTTAACACTGATACAAAATGGCAGCCAGTAGGAGGTATATTCGAAATGCTATTTTTGGGTTGAAAGCTACTGTACTAGCATTTATATTTGCTATCACACATTCCTCTTTTGCAACCTGAGTTCTAGCAAAAAATTAAAATAAAAAGACAAAATATTACCCGGTAGTTTGTTCCTCTGAGGTGAGTAACAAACCTATCACTATTCGAAATTTGAACACGGGACCCCAGACTCACAACAGCCTCGATCCTCGAAGGTATATTTAATAGCATATCGTAAGATCGATAAAACATCAAAACTTGCTAAAATAACGTTTTTAGGGCAGGAAACGGTAAGAAAAAACCACAGAGACATCTCTTTATGAGGTATATGTACATTTAAATGGCAGCTTATGTGCATTTTCACCGTTTTATCGACGCGATCTTATGATACATTCCCACATAAATCACGTCGTTTCTCATCCACAGGACTTAGATTCCTTCCACATCATAAATACGGCGAATAAGTTATTTCCGGTATTCCAGGGTTTAGTTCATTTCATTTCAAATCGCATGTTTATGTTCCAGTATTCGCGCGCGCCGTACAAACAACGTATAAGACAATGTCCCTGTGCAATATCCCACCGCATCTAAAACTTTCTTTGCTGAAGAATACTACTTAGACAAATATTAGTCGGCTACTTGTTATTATCATACATCGATAACCTATTAAGAAGGAAAAGAAAAAAGAATCGTACCTGGAATTCGAAGCCATCGTTTTGTTCGTCTCCTGGAACGCAGCTTGGGGACGAGGCTGATGTAACTTTACGCGGGAATTATCAACCTCGTACCCAGTCCTGGGCTTGGGAAAGCTCTTCGTGTTCGTCCCAGCTTTCCCAAGCCCAGGACTAGGTACGAGGTTGATAATTCCCGCGTAAAGTTACATCAGCCTCGTCCCCAAGCTGCGTTCCAGGAGACGAACAAAACGATGGCTTCGAATTCCAGGTACGATTCTTTTTTCTTTTCCTTCTTAATAGGTTATCGATGTATGATAATAACAAGTAGCCGACTAATATTTGTCTAAGTAGTATTCTTCAGCAAAGAAAGTTTTAGATGCGGTGGGATATTGCACAGGGACATTGTCTTATACGTTGTTTGTACGGCGCGCGCGAATACTGGAACATAAACATGCGATTTGAAATGAAATGAACTAAACCCTGGAATACCGGAAATAACTTATTCGCCGTATTTATGATGTGGAAGGAATCTAAGTCCTGTGAATGAGAAACGACGTGATTTATGTGGGAATGTATCATAAGATCGCGTCGATAAAACGGTGAAAATGCACATAAGCTGCCATTTAAGTGTACATACCTCATAAAGAGATGTCTCTGTGGTTTTTTCTTACCGTTTCCTGCCCTAAAAACGTTATTTTAGCAAGTTTTGATGTTTTATCGATCTTACGATATGCTATTAAATATACCTTCGAGGATCGAGGCTGTTGTGAGTCTGGGGTCCCGTGTTCAAATTTCGATTAGTGATAGGTTTGTTACTCACCTCAGAGGAACAAACTACCGGGTAATATTTTGTCTTTTTATTTTAATTACCGGGGCCTAGCCGAAGGCTGGCACCGGTCATAAAATGCAACGCGTTTCTGTGTTTTCAAAGTTACATTGTTAGGGATATATCGCTGACTGAGATATATCGCTGGCTCGTTACTTTTGGGAGTGTTCGCTGAGATATATCGTTGGTTCAGAAATTTGAAGTAGGTAGCAACAACTGTAACCGTGTAAATATTAATTCGATTAGTTTGCGCACGGAATGGTTTAATGCGACTATATTTACCACTTATCAATAAATGAGATCCCTGTCTATTGCAAAATATTGTTACAGTGTTCATCCTAGCGATGACAAAGCTTGGTCGACATAGAACTGTGTACACTACGACAAAGCAAAAATCTTAACTTATCAGGGGCACTCAACGGCAATGTTCGGGAAAATATCTGTTCAGAAGACGATTTGAGATCTAGAATTTTCGAAGCATTTGTTGTAAAATTTCTTGCTTGCCTGCCTCTCCTAGGATTTTCGAACATCTACAAAATGGTATAATTACCCATTTTTAACGGATTTTGACCCTAAAAAAGACCACCTAGAATTTTCGGGAGCCTTTTCCTGGCTGAAATTTTCGAGAAGGTAAGTTTTTATCCCTATAATTTTCGGATCACTAGACTTTCAGCTAGGAAATCCGAACAGATGAAAAGTTTTTAGGGGATAAAAATATGCCTATATCTATCGTTTGAATACTAAAATACGTTCAACAATGCTATGTTTAAGTGGTTTTGAACTATATTCTCGTTGGGTGCCCCTGACTTATTAAACTTGCACGCGCCAAGCTTTGTTTATGCGTTTCAGTACCTTACAATTCGCACTCCCAACAGGAAACTTCGTCAAATATTTTCCGACAAACAAGTAAAACTCATTAGGAGGAAGTCTATCACTGCTTTGACTTATGAAGCAACAAAACAAAATATTTTCAAATAACCTTTGTCACGCAATATTTACGTTAGCGAGATGCCCAAATTCTCAACTGTTCAAAATTCGGGATTCCCTAACATTTTGCCTTTTCACATTATTCTTTACACCTTGTTTTCATCTCTAAAGAATATTTGCAATAAAAAAGATGTTCATGTCGCCCGGCAAACTTGTTGATGAAAAAGACGTGGGTTGCCAAGACAAAAGTGGCCCCGGTAAAATTCACGAAGTGATTCTTGTTTTTTGCTAGAACTCAGGTTGCAAAAGAGGAATGTGTGATAGCAAATATAAATGCTAGTACAGTAGCTTTCAACCCAAAAATAGCATTTCGAATATACCTCCTACTGGCTGCCATTTTGTATCAGTGTTAAAGCTTTGGAGTTCTTTTTGACCCAGGATATTAGCTTAGTATTCTTACGTGTACTTTCTAGACAAATTTTTATTTTATTTATTTATTTAGTCACTCACAAAACCTTATACAACATGAACGAAGCTTGAAGCTTATATTAATAGGCTTCCTTCAACTACTTAATGAACTAAATTCATGGCTGAGTGCAGAGTGAGCAAGATCAGAAAATTAAGCAACAGATCGGCTATCAGTGAGATAATTCTTTAAATTTTTATTTAAAAACAAATATAGAAGGAGAGCTAATTAGTGAAATAGGCAACGAATTCCAGATTTTAGGTTCTTGGTAAAGGATACTGAATTGCTTTATATTAATTTGTTCTACAAAAATGAGGTCTAAAAAAAATATACTGAGAGGCTAGTCGAGTTTCGTATTGATGGACTTGATTATTACTTAGAACAAGTCACGAAAGCTACTTAAGGCGAAAGATTATGGTGATAAGAATTCATAAAAGTAGCGACAGAAAATGAATTAATACTAAATATGTCGAGGACTTTAAGCTGGCTAAATAAAGGGGCTTATTTGCTAGATAGTGAGCTTTTGTTATGAGCCGCACTAGACGCTTTTGCAAAAAGTAAATACAGTGTAGGTTGGAACAGTAGGTGAAGGACCAGGCGACATTACAGTATGTTAAAAATGGATATACAAGGGAGTAATGCACGGTCATCAAAGTTTGGAATGTAGTTTTTAATAGTTGCTCATGCTTTAGTCACCTTTAACATAAATTTAATATAACAATATTGTAAAGCGCAACCGAATATATTCATATAGAGGTTTGCGCTATATAAATGTAAATTATTATTATAAAAGTGGGCTTTCGCAATAATTCCCACACTTTTCGAGATTTTTTGTGAGACAAAATCAATATGTGGTTTCCAAGAGAGATGTTTATCAATGAGAACACCTAAAAATTTTGTCTCCATGACTTGCTTGATCACGGTATTTTCCAGAGTAAGAGGGACATTAACATTGACTTTCTTTTGCCTTGGATGAAAACTCATAAAATTTGTTTTAGTCAGATTTAGAGATAACTTATTCACTTTAAGCCAAATAATTATTTTTGCAAGTTCATTGTTAACAATAGAAACAAGGTGGTTGGCATCTTTATGGGAACAAAAGATACTTGTGTCATCAGCAAACAGTAAAGATTGAGTGAGACTAGAGACATTGGGAAGATCATAAAGTAAATAATAAACAAAAGAGGTCCAAGAATTGAGCCCTGCGGGACGTCGCATACAATTTTCCGCAGATAAGACTGGGATGGGACCCAAACTGGATGAATTGAGTGCAATGCTCAAGATTCTTTTGATCCACGCCAAAGCAGTATCCTGAATACCATAGTGTTGCAGTTTTTGACACAATATTTCATGATTAATAGTATCAAACGCCTCGGAAAGGTCTAAGAAGATGCCTAAAGTTGTTTCATTTCTGTCGATAGCTGAAGATATGTTGTTGATCAAGTCAATTAAAGCTAATGCAGTCGAACGATTATTACGGAATCCAAATTGTTTCGAGTATAAAATATTATGCAAATTTAAGAAATTAATCAGTCCGTTGTAGATGACTTTTTCAAAGAGTTTAGAAAAGGCTGGAAGAATTGATATTGGCCTGTAGTAACTAAAAAGTGTTGGGTCATCTGCCTTAAAAACTGGAATCACTTTGGCTATTTTGAGAGATTCAGGAAACACACCAGTAGACAACAAAGTGTTTATAATGGTTACAAGAGGCTACGCAATATTTTGGAAAGACTGATGAATTATCTTCATGGACATATTATCATGTCCAGGAGCTTTGTTAGCGTTGAACGATTTGACATTAATATTGTTTAATTCACCAACCGTTAGTTGTTGCAATGAAATGGATTCAGAAAGAGAGCTGCTCAAGAAATCCTTGGGTGATGAATTTGTTTAAGGAATTTTGCTCACCAAATTTGGCCCTTTATTGGTGAAGTAATCACAGAAATTATTGGCAATGTCGGTAGCATTGCTAATTTCCATTCCATTTTTGGTGAAGCTTGCAGGATATACGGTGATTTAGTGACACGCCTGTTGTTTAGTTCCTTGAGAATTTTCCATGTTCGCTTTAAGTTAGATCTAGCCTTATCCAATTTGTTGTCATAATAATAATATTTTTCCTGGCAACACGAACAAGACAAGTTAGCTTATTTCTAAATGACTTATAGTTGGATTCATGCTCATGACTTGGTTTCCTTAGGAATAATTTATACATCCTAGACTTTGTTTTAATTGATTTCAAGATTCCAGTTGTAAGCCACGGATTATGCAGAGTTTTTAGGTTTTTCCCTTAACAAAACTTTATCGGAAAACTCTTGTTATAAATTCAGTATATTTTTGTAGGAACCCATGATTGGAAGCGGCGTTGGCATCAGCATAAATTAGAGAATTCCAATCAAATTCACACAAGAGGTTGTTAAATGCATTATTAATATTCTGACTAGAGAAGTTGCAAATGGCAACACTTTCCTTAGGCTTAATTGTTGAAGAATGTATCAGTGTAACAGAGTGTGAAGATTGGTAAATGGTCAGACAGATCGTTAATAATAAGTCCATTGTCACACGAGGCAGAAATATTGTTTGTAAAAATGTTATCAATCAGGGTGGCGCTGTACCACGTAAGGCGAGTTGGTCTCGAAATTAGCGGGTAAAGAAAATGAGAAAAGAACGCATTCATAAACTCGTTCGTAGCTGAATGCAAATCAGTGTTAAGAAGGTCTAAATTGAAATCACCCATTATGTAACACATTTTATTGTCCCTGGTTACCTGGTCAAGCAATTGCTGAAAAGATTAGTGCAATAAGCATGGAGTCAAATAACATCAATTATTTTTCAGTACTGAATGTTAGGTGAGCTCCATGCAAACATTGAAATGTTTCTGTTTTCTGTTCTAGAAAAGCAAGGAAAAGAGAAAGGTTGTCATGTTGCTGGTTGGGTATCGTATAGTGCTACAACTGTTTTTAAATTTATTTTCTGGGCTTTTACTTATCGATAGACTGCATCATACTCAAAACACAACAACAAACAAAGATGAAAATAATGTTATTGACATTTTGTTGAAAGTAAAAATAGTTAAAACAGTGTAAAGTAAAGCAATTGCATGTAGGTATTTTTTTAAGAACAGTTTATCAGTAGTATTTGGTAGTCTCAAAAACTCATTTGCTCCTTCACTTAATGTTGAAATCCTTAGCAAATTGTCAGCTGGTTTCTGAAAAAATCTCTTGCCTAGTTCCTAGCTCTCCAGTTTTACCCAGTGGTCAATGTATTTTGGATGGGCCATATGATGCCTTTGATCTAGGTTAAATGACCAGAATGAATTCACCAGCCTGGGAAAGGTTGTACAAGTACGATACAACAACAAGCTACAGAGATTACCAGACACCTGGTATCTTCAACTATTGTAGTTCTCTTCTATTCTGTTGCTTTATGTTTTTGTATGGCATCTCTGTGTAATGGTTCTTTTTTCTAATGTTGTACTTCTGCTGTTCCATAGTCGAGGGCTAGGTGCTCTAGTCCAGCAATAGCTTTGGTTCAGTTGTCCCTCAGAACTGTAAGTATGGTAAGTACCGTGTAGGTATTGTGTCTCTGTGTCATGTGCAGTTCTATGTGAAATATTATGCTGTGGTTCTGCGGTTCCATAGTTAAGGGCAAGGTCCTCTAGTCCTACCACAACTTTGGTTCGGTGGTTCCTTCGTATCGTAAGTACAGTGTATGAATTGTGTCTCTGTGTAATGTGCAGTTCTTTGTTTTATGCTGTGGTTCTGCGGTTCCATAGTTAAGGGCTAGGTGCTCTAGTTCTACCACGACTTTGGTTCGGTGGTTCCTCGGTATTGTGGGTACAGTGTATGTATTGTGTCTGTGTAATGTGCACTTCTTTTTGTAATGCTGTGGTTCTGCGGTTCCATAGTTAAGGGCTAGGTTCTCTAGTGCTGCCATGACTTTGGTTCGGTGGTTCCTCGGTATCATAACTACGGTGTATGTATTGTGTCTGTGTAATGTGCAGTTCTTTTTGTAATGCTGTGGTTCTGCGGTTCCTTAGTTAAGGGCTAGGTTCTCTAGTTCTACCACGACTTTGGTTCGGTAGTTTCTCGGTATCGTATGTACAGTGTATGTATTGTGTCTCTGTGTAATGCGCAGTTCTTTGTCTTATGCTGTGGTTCTGCGGTTCCATAGTTAAGGGCTAGGTGCTCTAGTTCTACCACGACTTTGGTTCGGTAGTTCCTCGGTATCGTGTGTACAGTGTATGTATTGTGTCTCTGTGTAATGTGCAGTTCTTTGTCTTATGCTGTGGTTCTGCGGTTCCATAGTTAAGGGCTAGGTTCTCTAGTTCTACTACGACTTTGGTTCGGTAGTTCCTCGGTATCGTATGTACAGTGTATGTATCGTGTCTCTGTGTAATGTGCAGTTCTTTGTCTTATGCTGTGGTTCTGCGGTTCCATAGTTAAGGGCTAGGTGCTCTAGTTCTACCACGACTTTGGTTCGGTAGTTCCTCGGTATCGTGTGTACAGTGTATGTATTGTGTCTCTGTGTAATGTGCAGTTCTTTGTCTTATACTGTGGTTCTGCGGTTCAAGAGTTAAGGGCTAGGTGCTCTAGTTCTACCACAACTTTGGTTCGGTAGTTCCTTGGTATCGTGTGTACAGTGTATGTATTGTGTCTCTGTGTAATGTGCAGTTCTTTGTCGTATACTGTGGTTCTGCGGTTCCATAGTTAAGGGCTAGGTGCTCTAGTTCTACCACGACTGTGGTTCGGTGGTTCCTCGGTATCGTAAGTACAATGTATGAATTGTGTCTGTGTAATGGGCAGTTGTTTTTATAATGTTGTGGTTCTGCAGTTCCATAGTTAAGGGCTAGGTTCTCTAGTTCTACCGTAACTTTGGTTCGGTGGTTCCTCGGTATCGTAAGTACAGTGTGTGTATTGTGTCTCAGTGTAATGAGCAGTTCTTTTTGTAATGTTGTGGTTCTGCAGTTCCATAGTTAAGGGCTAGGTTCTCTAGTTCTACCACAACTTTGGTTCGGTAGTTCCTCGGTATCGTAAGTACAATGTATGCATTGTGTCTGTGTAATGTGCAGTTGTTTTTATAATGTTGTGGTTCTGCAGTTCCATAGTTAAGGGCTAGGTTCTCTAGTTCTACCACAACTTTGGTTCGGTAGTTCCTTGGTATCGTAAGTACAGTGTATGTATTGTGTGTGTGTAATGTGCAGTTCTTTTTGTAATGCTGTGGTTCTGCGGTTCCTTAGTTAAGGGCTAGGTGCTCTAGTTCTACCACGACTTTGGTTCGGTAGTTCCTCGGTATCGTGTGTACAGTGTATGTATTGTGTCTATGTGTAACGTGCAGTTCTTTGTCTTATGCTGTGGTTCTGCGGTTCCATAGTTATAAGGGCTAGGTGCTCTAGTTCTACCACGACTTTGGTTCGGTGGTTCCTTGGTATCGTAAGTACAGTGTATGTATTGTGTCTCTGTGTAATGTGCAGTTCTTTTTGTAATGCTGTGGTTCTGCGGTTCCATAGTTAAGGGCTAGGTTCTCTAGTTCTACCATGACTTCGGTTCGGTGGTTCCTTGGTATCGTAAGTACAGTGTATGTATTGTGTCTCTGAGTAATGTGTAGTTCTTTTTGTAATGCTGTTGTTCTGCGGTTCCATAGTTAAGGGCTAGGTTCTCTAGTTCTACCATGACTTTGGTGCGGTGGTTCCTTGTTATCGTAAGTACAGTGTATGTATTGTGTCTCTGAGTAATGTGCAGTTCTTTTTGTATTGCTGTGGTTCTGCGGTTCCATAGTTAAGGGCTAGGTGCTCTAGTTCTACGACAACTTTGGTTTGGTTGTTGCTCGGTATCGTAAGTACAGTGTATGTATTGTGTCTCTGTAATGTGCAGTTCTTTTTGTAATGCTGTGGTTCTGTGGTTCCATAAGGGCTAGGTGCTCTAGTTCTACCGTTACTTTTGTTTTGTGGTTGCTCCGTATTGAAAGTGCAATGTGTATGCATTGTGTGTCTGTGTATTGTGTAGTTCTTTGTAGAAGGCTGTGCTTCTGCTGTTTCATTGTTAAGGGCTAGTTGCTCTAGTCCTGCAATGGCTTTGTTTCAGTGGTTCCTTATTGTTTTAAGTGTATGCTGTGTATCTGTGGTTGATAAATTTTCCGTGGTTGATAAATGTGTTTTTGTTCTTACAAAGTCTTCCATGCACTGCAAGTATGTACTTGTAGATATTGGGTGTCCTGTTTCTTTTTAGGTTGCTAATTGTTTTGCACTTGTGTGACTTTCCCCAGACCCACATGGTGAAATTATTGCAGTGATGTAAATTAGGTGAAGGTTTTCATGGACTGTTGGAAAGGCATTGACTACAAAGTGAAACTTTTGATGCCTGGGAATTTGGCTACAGTGTTCTTCTATTTATTTTTGTAATGCTGAAATTAAAGCTTTTCAAATTCATTCAAAGAGCAAAAACCTTTTGGAGTTAACCATTTAAAACGGTTTTTCTATACCTAATTGCTTCACTTTACACTGCCTTACAGAGGTGATAAGAGATGAAATTACTGTAGTAAAACATTCTTGCGTCACTTATTCTTAGATCAGTACCAAGGAGGAAGGTGGAATGGCCCACCTATCCACCCATGTGCTGAAATGTAGTGGTATTAGTAGGTTAATCGTATCTTCTTCTTCTTCTGAAGGCAGTTGATCAACTCTTCCATAACTGAAGACATTCATTGAAGTATAAGGTAAAAGTGTTGTTTACTGTTGGCTTATTTATTTATTATGTAAGATAATTAGAGTTGTTTGTTTTCCACTATGTTCTGATCCAATTGTTCCTTCCTAACAGGTTTGTGACAAGTTTTCTTTTTTATAATTAGGTGCAGCATGGCATTTTTCATTGTTTAGTCTTTGTTTCTAGGTGAACGTGTCTGATGTTTCTCATTTCTGATTTCTCAAGTTATGTCCATTAGTAAGTAATTATAAGTTAGTCGGTAATTAATTAAAAGTAAGTAATTATGTAAGTAAATAAGTATATACCTTTTTAATTAATCAATGAATTAATTAAGTAAATAAGTAAGTAAGTAAACAACTAAATATTAATGAAGAAGGTAAGTAAGTAGATGATTTATTAACAGAGTACATATATGCTGGCACCACATCCGTTACTTATAAGTATTAATAACAAAAATAAATAATGATTAAAAAGAAAATTAATTAATTTACTGTACATTGATATTGTGAATACTGCTTAAAATACAATTTGAGTTTTATAAATTATTTTTCATTAATGTATTTATTTATTGTATATTTTGTATTCCAGTTTTTATTTCTTCCTGTGCTTTTATATCTTAATCTTTATTTATTCACTAATTTTTAAATAATCATGCAAATAATTATAGCATTTATGCCTTATTTTTCAATTTAAATGTTTAAAGCTGGGAACATGGGTTCTTTTTAAAAGATCGTTTTTAAATATATATCTTGTAGTATCTTTCTAGTTTACTCTTAATATGCTCTTATTTTTACATTTGTTGCAAATATTTTTAACTATAAATGTATTATTTTAAACATTACTTCGATTTTTTAATAATTATGGGATATTTTTAGATAAATTATTTCTTTTGGGAGATTTCTTTATGTAGGGCCAACGTCTTAAACTCCCTTTTCAAGGCATTCTTTGTGTACAGCTTAGCCTTAATTTTAAATTTTTGTGTTATTCTAAACATTACCTTGTATTATTTTAAACATTACCTTGATTTTTAATAATTATGTATATTTTTAGATATTAGCTCACAATTTAATTAATTTTTTACTGACTATAACCACATTAATTATATTAATAAAAAATCCAGCAAACATTCCCATCACCGATCTTTATAACAGACTATACAGCTGTGTAATATAATCCACCATCACACAATGACATTTTTGCCCGATCCTGTTCCTCTTTTGATATGCTCTCTATTGTCAACTCTCCTCAATGCCGCTCACTCACACAAGAACCGAACAACTCACTTTCCTCAGTTTTTTTGTACGAGTCTTGAACTTCTCTTTTCAAGGAACTCTTTGTGTACTTAGCCTTAATTTTAAATTTTTGTATTATTCTAAACATCACCTTGTATTATTTTAAACATTACCTTGATTTTTAATAATTATGGGATATTTTTAGATATTAGCTTGCAATTTAACTTTTTACTGACTATAACCACATTAATTATATTAATCAAAAATCCATATTAAACATTCCCATCACCGATCTTTATAACACACTATACAGCTGTCTTATATAATCCACCATCACATGATGACATTTTTGCGCGATCCTGTTCCTCCTCAATGCCGCTCACTCACACGAGTCCTCAGTTTTTTGTACGAGTCTTGAACTTCTCTTTTGCCTTGATCTAGCATCTTGACCCTCTATTCTTTTGCCTCGATCAAAGCATCTTGACCTTCTATTCTTTTGCCTCGATCAAGCATCTTGACCCTCTATTTCAGTCTCAAATTGAGCTCTCTTTATTATCTCTTTCTTAATTCTACATTTATGTATTGTTTGTGTTGACAGTGCCAATGTGTTTAAGTGTCCTGCATGTGAGAGAGAGAGAGGCATGTGAGAGAGGGAGAGGGAGGGTGTTTGTGTTGACAGTGCCAATGTGTTTAAGTGTCCTGCATGTGAGAGAGAGAGAGAGATAGAGAGTGTGTGAGCGCAAATGCCCAACTGCGCGCGTCTGTGGTAAAGCTTAAATGATTAGTTATTTTGTAACTTGCACATTAAATTGTATTGTTAACCATGCATGCATTTTTGTCTTAATAATTATATTTATGTACAATTTATTATTCCTTTCTGCTATGTTTGCAATGTCTTTAAAGAATTACAGGTATGTTCTGCATGAGGAGGATACAAGGACACAATCGTGCAACCTTTAACGCAAGTGGTGAGTCAAGAGAAAGGGATCAAAATAATGGATAATAGGCCTTTTGCAATAGTTGTTCACATGATTAACTTTCTGTAAACACAAAAACAACCAGCTCTAGTTAAGACCACTTTCCAAAATTTGCAAGGTGGTGCCTTACAAGAGATTTGACAGTTAATATATATTTTAGATAATTTTGTTAAATGACATTAAGGTATGGAACTCAGGTTTAGCATTAATGCAATTGCAGGTGGGTGTATGAGTCAGAGGAGTTTATCAAGAGTTTAACTCATGCCCAATTAAAACCTTAAAGTTGATGAATAGAAAGCAAAATGTTGAGATAGCATTTGGGTTTAAAAGTTACACAGCAGTCTCGACTTTATCTTTTGCTCTTTCGATCTCCTCTCTTATATTCTCTTGCTTTTCTTGCCCTGTTTTTGTTTTCTTTTGCTGCAAATTAATTAGCCCTGGGAAAAGTTTTTGGGAAAGCTTCTAGACTGCACAGTTTTCATCTGACAGTGCATCATAATCATATGATTAAATGGAAGATTAAGATACACTCAAGTAACTATAGTTAAAACAAGACTTTTATCAAAATTTTGAAGTCAACTTTTCATGGTTATCTGTATTTTTCTCCGGGCTCTTTGACTTAACCGTGCTTATATTCTGGTACGGTTTGAAAGATATCTTACCGTTACATGAGTTTAGACAAATTCTCCTTTAATTGGGTATATTAACTTATTAAGACTGATGACACCACAAGCAGTATATGGGACGTGGCTCAACATGGGCATCGATCAGTTCAAATGGGTGAAGTTGTATAAAATGGTTTAAAGAATTTACTGGTATATGTATTTGTCTATTTTCAGGAAAAGAGGAAGGATCAGATGACTTATGGCAAGTAATTATCAAAGAAAACAGTAGGTAATGTCATCAGGGCCCAGTTGTTCGAAAACCGATATATTTAGCACTAACCCAGGATTAAAATATTATTATGTTAATCTGGGTTTCTTATTCTTCTGTTCAAGAGCATTTTCTTGGATAATTTTCTCTGTTCGTTACAGAGCACCAAATCACTACATTGCAGGCAAAAAGAATTAAACTGAATTTTCTTTGTGAGCTTTCATATCTGATTTTAAACTTCACACTAACCCTGCTTTGAACAATCCAGCCCAGGTCCTTAATTAGGTACCGGTATATGAAAGTATCTTAGCAGTGTCATAGGTGATTTCCCTCATGATGTCAGTGATCGTCACATTACTTTAATCAGCAATCTAAAGGATTTTAAAGTTTTTTGGCACATTTTTGTAAAAAAATTGCAAGAGAAATTTCCACAATCAGAAGAGCAGCTACATTGTATGCTAGCAAAAAGTGGTTATCAGTACAACTGAAAAATAGGTTTGGGCTTCCCCACTGAATCCCGCAAACTCTGCGGTGAAATTTCCTGACTATTCAAAGCTTTCATTTGTACCGGGGCGGGATCCTAATAATTTCATAAAAGTTATAGGGTCCAGGAGATTATCAACCAGAACAATCTTCAGAACATTGAAACTTTTCAATAAATAAGTATATAAATAAATAATAGTTTAGAGGTAGCACATCTGCTAAGTGGTTCTTCATCCACTTGATTTCCTGGTTGAATTAAAATTTGAAAATGATGGTTTTTGAGAGGAGGGGAAAACTGGAGTACATGAAGAATAACCTCTCGAAGCAAAGGAGAGCACCAACAACAAACTCAACCCACATGCGGTGTTGACACCAAGATTTGAACCTGGGCCACAATGGTGGGAGGAGATCAAGTACTCTCACCAGTGCACCACCCTTGCTCCTCTATATATGTAATTGGCCCTGGAAAGGTTTTGAATGATGTATGAAAATGACAAATTAGTGATAATTGTGATCCTACCAGCCATGGGATCAGAGCATTTTGGGGGAACATGTGGCAGGGGTCGGCCAATTTTTGCAAACTATGCTCACTGTGGAAAATACTTCAAAATTATTTATCCCCATTAAACACGAAGTTCTAAAAATCAGTCCTGTTTCCTTAAAATTAAAGCGATATAGAGAAGAAGTGTGACGTCACATTACCATGGTAGCAGAATTTCTGGATCACAACATTAGAGAGCTAAACCAACGACGAGGGCGAAGGCAACAATTAGAACCAGTGAAAAAGTAATAGCAAAAGAGCAATGCTGCACGTGCATCGCACTCTTGTAGATTTCGTAACAGTCGTTGCACAACTGTGACAAAAAACTTCCTAATTTCATGTGTCTTTTTTCTGGAGTAGGTGAACACAACACAAAATTTTCTTTTTCTTTTTCTTAACTTTCGGATGCAACTCCAGAAAATTTCGCCAACATTTGACAAATTGAATGAAATTGAATAAGAACGATGAAGTATGAAACAGTGCGCATTAACTTTTTAAGTGACTTTTTTGTTTTGTTGTCATCCAGAAAATGTGCTACCATGGCAACGTGATGTGACAACTTCTCTTTTCTATTCCTATTCACCAAGCTGCCTATTCGAAATTTTGCAGATGACGCTCCGCCTATGATGATCCCTGAAGAACATGATGCAAGGACAAGATGATTTAATGATAATTATTTAGCTTTACTTGTTTTTATTACCTAATATTACCTAATATTATTGAAAAACTGTAAGTAACTAGGCTTGATGTTTCTACGTCTTTAAGAAAAAGGGTATAATGATAGAGTAAACACCCATGTTAGTACCAATTTTATCTAATAACACGTCAAAATGAGTCTAGATCACAATGTTAACGTAAGAATTAAGTATAAGGATATCGCTATGCTTATATTAAGAGTGCGCGTGTTATTAATATGTTACAGTAATTAATTAGCTGAGGTTGGTTTGATAATCATAAAAATTATGTGAGCGCGTGTTATTTTATCTAGTGATTAATTTAAGACTGGTTAGTGGTATGTTGCATTGCTTATGTAAGAATAAAGAATGTCTGCATGTTATTAATATAGTGATTAATTCACTACAGGGTCTTGCAATGTTATGCGACAATTACGAGTGTGCATGTTATTTATTTAGTGATTAGTTTACTAAGGTGAATTGCAATGCTTATGTAAGAATTAAGAATGCACACGTATTATAATTTAGTAATTAATTTACTAAGAGTAGATTGCAATCTCATATCAGAAATTAAGTGTCTGTGTGTTATTTATTTAATGCTTAACTTACTATGAGGATATTGCTATGCTTATACTAAGAGTGCGCGCATTATTAATATTTACTAATTAGCTGAGGACGGTTTGATAATCAAAAATTAAGTGAGCGCGTGCTATTTATCTAGCGATAAATTTAAGACTGGTATGTCACATCGCTTATGTAAGAATTAAGAATGTCTGCATATTATTAATATAGTGATTAATTCACTACAGGGTCCTTGCAATGTTTATGCGACAATTAAGAGTGTGCATGTTATTTATTTAGTGATTAGTTTACTAAGGTGAATTGCAACGCTTATGTAAGAATTAAGAATGCACACGTGTTTTAATTTAGTAATTTATTTACTAAGACTAGATTGCAATCTCATATCAGAAATTGAGTGTCTGTGTGTTATTTATTTAATGCTTAACTTACTATGAGGATATTGCTATGCTTATATTAAGAGTGCGTGTGTTATTAATATTTAGTAATTAATTAGCTGAGGACGGTTTGATAATCATAAAAATTAAGTGAGCGCGTGTTATTTATCTAGTGATTAATTTAAGACCGGTATGTCGCATCGCTTATGTAAGAATTAAGAATGTCGCCATGTTATTAATATAGTGATTAATTCACTACAGGGTCTTGTAATGTTTCTGTGACAATTAAGAGTGTGCATGTTATTTATTTAGTGATAAGTTCACTAAGGTGAATTGCAATTTGCTTATGTAAGAATTAAGAATGCACACGTGTTTTAATTTAGAAATTAATTTACTAAGAATAGATTGCAATCTCATATCAGAAATTGAGTGTCTGTGTGTTATTTATTTAATGCTTAACTTACTATGAGGATATTGCAACGCTTATATTAAGAGTGCGCATGTTATTAATATGTAGTAATTAATTAGCTGAGGACGGTTTGATAATCATAAAAATTAAGTGAGCGCGTGTTATTTATCTAGTGATTAATTTAAGTCTGGTATGTCGCATCGCTTATGTAAGAATTAAGAATGTCTGCATATTATTAATATAGTGATTAATTCACTACAGGGTCCTTGCAATGTTTATGCGACAATTAAGAGTGTGCATGTTATTTATTTACTGATAAGTTTACTAAGGTGAATTGCAATGCTCATGTAAGAATTAAGAATGCTATGTTTTAATTTGGTAATTAATTTACTAAGAGCAGATTGCAATCTCATATCAGAAATTGAGTGTCTGTGTGTTATATATTTAATGCTTAACTTACTATCAGGATATTGCTATGTTTATATTAAGAGTGCGCGTGTTATTAATATTTAGTAATTAATTAGCTGAGGACGATTTGATAATCAAAAATTAAGTGAGCGCGTGGTATTTATCTAGTGATTAATTTAAGACTGGTATGTCGCATCGCTTATGTAAGAATTAAACAAAGTCTTGCAATGTTATGCGACAATTAAGAGTGTGCATGTTATTTATTTAGTGATAAGTTTACTAAGGTGAATTGCAATGCTTATGTAAGAATTAAGAATGCTATGTTTTAATTTAGTAATTAATTTACTAAGAGCAGATTGCAATCTCATATCAGAAATTGAGTGTCTGTGTGTTATTTATTTAATGCTTAACTTACTATGAGGATATTGCTATGTTTATATTAAGAGTGTGCGTGTTATTAATATTTAGTAATTAATTAGCTGAGGACGATTTGATAATCAAAAATTAAGTGAGCGCTTGCTATTTATCTAGTGATTAATTTAAGACTGGTATGTTGCATCGCTTATGTAAGAATTTAGAATGTCTGCATGTTATTAATATAGTGATTAATTCACTACAGGGTCCTTGCAATGTTTATGCGACAATTAAGAGTGTGCATGTTATTTATTTAGTGATACGTTTACTAAGGTGAATTGCAACGCTTATGTAAGAATTAAGAATGCACACGTGTTTTAATTTAGTAATTTATTTACTAAGACTAGATTGCAATCTCATATCAGAAATTGAGTTTCTGTGTGTTATTTATTTAATGTTTAACTTACTATGAGGATATTACTATGCTTATATTAAGAGTGCGTTTGTTATTGATACCTAGTAATTGGTTGAGGACGGTTTGATAATCATAAAAATTAAGTGAGCGCGTGTTATTTATCTAGTGATTAATTTAAGACCGGTATGTTGCATCGCTTATGTAAGAATTAAGAATGTCTGCATATTATTAATATAGTGATTAATTCACTACAGGGTCTTGCAATGTTTATGCGACATTAAGAGTGTGCATGTTATTTATTTAGTGATAAGTTTACTAAGGTGAATGCTTATGTAAGAATGCAATGCTTATGTAAGAATTAAGAATGCACGTCTTTTAATTTACTAAGAGTAGATTGCGATCAGAAATTGAGTGTCTCTGTGTTATTTATTTAATGCTTAACTTACTTCGAGGGTATTGCAATGCTTATTAATTAACAGTGCGTGCGTTTTATTAATCTGGTAATTAACTTACCACAAGGGTATATATTTGGGCGTGCTGGATTTGTCTTTCATCTCGGTCTTGCTGTTCCAGCGTTCGGGTCATTTTTATTTGTTTTTGTCTTTTAAGGGTGTGTGTGTGTTCTTTTTGCTTCTATTTTGCAGATGTTTTCAGCTCTACTATGTGGTCGGATCTTCGGGCTGCGGTTCCCCAGGGATCCAGTGTTTTACAATCCCTTGCAAGTTCTCTTCCGGATATTGCGTTGGCTAGCAGAGCACCCAGTACTTCCGCCAAGTATTTTTCTTCTTACAACAGATGGAGGTCTTGGACACGAGAACATGGCTTGACAGTTTTTCCTACTTCTCCGTTTCACTTTGCCATATATTTGCGTCATTTGATGACTGAGGCGAAGACAGCATCTCCCCTGGAGTCAGCAGTTCACAGCATTGCCTGGTTTTACCAGCTGGATGGCGAGCCGTCTCCTTCTGCTCATCCGTTGGTGAAGAGTACTCTTGCCGGTGCGCAGAGTTTGCTGGCCCATCAAACAACCAAGAAGGAACCTATCACAGTCTCTCAGTTAGAGCAGTTAGTTGCCTCCAAGGCGGACTCAATGGACTCTTTGTATAATATTCGTTCGGTTGTTATTTGCTTACTAGCTTACTTGCTGCCTTTCTCAGATTTGTTGAGCTTGCTAAGCTTGTTCGATCCGATGTTAAGATCGAAAATGATATGTTAAGGTTATTCATTCAATCTAGTAAACCTGATCAGTGTAGGGATGGATCTTGGATTGTTGTAGTTTCTTCTAGGAAAGCAACTTGTCCGGTTGCTATGATGAAGCCGTTATTTAGACAGAGCTGGGCTTTCCTTCGATAGCCCTTTTTTTTGCCAGCTTTCCAAAACTAAATGTGGTTATTATAAGCCAAGATCCAAATGTTTAAGCTTTTCACGGTTAAGAGAGTTAGTGTTAGAGGCCTTTTAAGATATTGTATTGTAGCCTTAGGAGCGGCGGGGCTACTGCTGCCGCAAATGCTGGCGTACCAGACCGACTTTTTAGGCGTCATGGCCGCTGGGCTAGTGAATCAGCTAAGGACGGGTACGTCCAAGATTCTTTATCTTCTCGTTTGTCGGTTTCTAAGGCTTTAGGTAATTAATTTTCTCGTTCGTACCGTTTTTAATTGATTCTAGTTTCTATTTAGTTGGTCTTGCCCGGGGGACCGTTTTTTATGGGGTGCAGCTGGCCTGGGGTTTTCCTCCTAGGTGCAAGTGGACGTACGGGGAGGTTTTTCACCCAGCTGTTGTTCCACGACCCCATTTCAATTAGCTTGTGATCTAGTTCTTTGGAGCTGTATGTTACTTGGATTGTATATTACGTTTCTATGATATGTCATGTGTCTTAGTTTTTTCGTGAATAAACCGAGCGCTTGGCTTGAAGCAAGCCGCACCCAAGGTTTGTGTGTTTTCTTGTTGGAACAAACTGAGATTTAGAGGAGAGAGAAATAGCTATTTTACCGGCACTGCGACCAGAGGACTAGGCCGGTAGAAGGAATTGTGGGTAGCTTTTTTAGATATATTTAGTTGTACGTTGCAATTTGAATCAGTCCAGTTCAGCATTCATTCGAGGTCCTAACTTTCATTTTATTTGCCAATTGTTGTTGTATTTGTTTATAGGCTTTTGGCAGCTAGATTTTGCGTACCTCTGCCCCCGAGTTGTCGGCACCGCAGCTGATTTCAGCAGGTGGGGGTGTACGTTCCCTTTTTTCCACAAAGTGGTTTTGGGTTTTCGTATCCGGCGGTGTCGTACTTTTTTTTCTTTGAGATTCGTGTTTCCTTATAGGGTGTTTTGTACTTTAGTGCAGTTTTGTAATCTTAGGGACGTTTTGCAATAAACTGGCTTTGAGGCCCTTGCTGACCTACAAGCCCGTGTATTTATTCTTGTGTGTGTCTTTCTGGGTATTGTAAGCAAAATTTAATAGTGTGCGCATTTGATTAATCTGGTAATTAACTTACTATGAGGGTATTGCAATGCTAATGTAAGAAGTAAGAAAGTGCATATAATTATGTAACAATTAACTTATTGCGAAACTAGGTTAAGTGTATAAGGGCATGTTTACATGGAGTGGGGGACCCCGGTCTAGTGGGGTTGGTTTCTTTTGTTTTCACGCTCTGAGGGACACAAAACAAAAAAACCTACCCCACTAGACCGGGGTCCCCCACTCCATGTAAACAGGGTCTTAATGGGGATTACAATTTATATATAAGAAATGCCGGTATGCGCTTGGTTTTCATGTTAATATTGAAATTGAATTGTATTAAGTGCATTGAGGTTGGATTGAAACATTTATGGATAGAATTAAGACTGCATGGACCATCGAACAATAAATATAAGTTCAAAGGAAGATTGCAGGGTTTTTATAAAGATAAATGGGCGCTTATTTTTTATCTTATGAAAGTACGAGTGCGCATTCGTGATCAGGACTAATCATTTTATGAAGGAGCGATTTATATGTTTGTATATGGACAAGAATCATTGCTGTGTTTGTAATGGTTCAAATAAATAAATCAGTGAACCGTTAGTTGATTAATCAAATAGAAAAATTTTAAACAATTAAAGCAGAACTTTGTGTGTTGTTTTTTATTTTCATAAAAAATCACATTCTTTGACATCCTGAGCGTGCAAAAAAACCCCACATGTTGTCACGTGAAGCAATGGAACCCCCAAGTTTTCGCGCCAGATAAGAAACAAAGGCAACGCCACCGAATACTTCATGTTTTTTAAACGAAAAAGGGGGACACGGGACACAAAAAACAGAACATAAGAAGACACAAGGGACACAGGAAACACAAAGGACACAGGGAACACAAGGGACAAGGAAAAAGGAAAACGGGGGACATGAGGGACACAACGGACAGAAGGGAACACGGGGAACACAAGGGAAACAAGCAACACAGGGGACTCAAAGGGACACCGGGAACACAAGTGAGACTAAAGTCACAAGGGACACAGGGGACTCATGGGGACACAGGTCACAAGGGGACTGTAACTAAATTTTTTAAGATACAGCGCCCCTATGGGGACCAGCCTTAGAGCTGAACAGGCTACCCTGTGTAAATAAAGTTTTACTTTACTTTACTTTAAGGGGACACGGGACACTAGGGACACAAAGGGCACAAGGAGACCAATGGGACACAAGGGATACAAGGGAACACAAGGGACACAGGGGCTACAAGGTAACACAAAAGACACAGAGGACACAAGGGAGACAGGGGCTTCCAAGAGACACAAGGTATATGGGGGACACAAGGGATACAAAGAAAAACAAGGGACACAGTGGACACAAGAGACAAAGGAAAACAAAGGACACAACAACAACAACAACAAGTTTATTCAGTATTACCATTTTGTACAGGTGTTACCGATTAAAATAATAATAATAAACAGCTAAGTTTAAGGAAATGCAGATATGATGGAACGGTAGAATTAACTATGTTTCTTTCGTCTTTCAAATCCTTGAAAGATGAAATTAGCAGCTAGCCTGCTGATATGTGAATCAATATTGTTAAAAAGAAAACAGACTTTATCATGGATATTGTAATGTGTAAATAATGTATTTCGGTCGTTGATTTTAATAAAAAGAGTCTTTCTCAAATCATTGTATTGATCACAGTGAAATAAAATGTGCAGTTCATTTTCAACTGAATTTTGGTTGCAATGATCACAGATTCTAAGGTCTTCAGGAGTTTTGGGGATTGTAAATCTTCCAGTTTCTATTTTTAAATTATGATTTCCTATCCTAAATTTGGAAGCTACACGCCTACGTTCAGGATTCCGGATATGATTGATGAATTCAGAGTGATTTGTTTCATTTTTAAAGATGGAGTAGAATTTTAGTTTTTTATTTGTTCTTATCAAATTTAGCTGGTGGTTTTTCAGATGTTTTGACAAATTATTCTCAGCTTTGGATGGGAAAGTAGAAGGGTTTTTAAATTTAACTGACTGTTTATGAATATTAAGATGTGTACTCAAAAGATTTATTTTATTTATTAGACCAGATTTATTTTCTTCGGCCAGTTTATCCGATATGTTTAAGCAGAGTTTAGCGATGCTGTCAGGGGGTTGATTTTCAAGGTGAATCCAAAATTTGAAAATGTTCATTGTTATTTGTAAATTTAGAGATAATCTACCAAGTTCATTTCTGGATGCAACATTCGGTGAACGTTTGTTTAAACCTAAACACATCTTACAAAAATGTATATGCGTTTTCCCAATCGAGTCTTTATCCCAGCGGCTATAATCACTTTTATCATAGACTCCCCAAACTTCAGAGCAATACGTAAAAATTGGGAAAAATAGTGTATTGAACAGTTTGTTGATGATGTGAATTGGTAATTTTAGAAAATCTAGATAACGACGAGTGGCAAAAAAGGATCTCTTTGTTTTTTCTGTTAAGTTTTCCTTGTGATTTGTAAAATTTCCATTGGCAGAAAATTTCACTACAAGATAAGTATAGTTATTGACGATTTCAATGTTTTCATTGCTACCCATAAAATTGTGTTTATCTATTGCTGATTTTCTACTTTTTTCTGAAATACAATAACTTTGGTTTTAGTTGGATTAATCTCAAGAAGCCAATCCGGACGATATTTTGATAGTCTGTCAAGACTTTGTTGTAAACCGTCTGCCGAGGTAGATATTAAAAGTAAATCATCGGCATAAAGTAGACAGTTCAAGTGAGAACCATCTGGTAGTAAGATAGAATCTTTAGCATTGTTATTTAGAATGAAGGGTAGTTCGTTTAGATAAAGGTTAAATAGAAGCGGCGACAGAATACAGCCTTGTCGTACACCTTTATCATAGTTGAAAAATTCTGATCGAGTATAATTGCCTTTCACACAACATATTGAACTTGAATACATGCTGGAAATTATTTTGTAAAAGGAGCCACCTATGTTATATTTCAACAGGGAGATAGGGGACATAGGAGCACATAAGGGGCACGAAGGACAAGGGGGCACAAAGGTTCAGAGGGGACACAATAGTACCAAGGGGACAGAGGGCAAACAAGGTGACACAAAGGACGCCGGGGACACAAGGCAAACAGGGGACAGAGGAGACTCAAAGGGACACAGGGGCACAAGGGACACAGAGGGACAAAGGAAAACACAAGAGACACAAGAGACACAGGGGACACAGGGAACTTAAGGAGACACAGGAGAAGCAAGGGACACAGCGGACACAGGGGACAAAGGGCACACAAGGGACACAATGGGAGACATCGGACACCAGGAACACAAGGAGACAAAAGGCACACAGAGGACACAATGGCTACAGGAGACACAGGGGACACAAGAGACCCACGGGACACAGGAAACACAAGGGACACAAGGGGACACAATAGGACACATGGGACACAAGGGGCATAAGGGATAGAGAGGTCACAAGGGATCCACAGGGACACAAGGGACACAAGAGACACACGGGATAAATAAGACACAAGTGACACAAGGGACAAAGGAAAATACAAAAGACACAAGAAACACAGTGGACACAGGAAACTTTAGGAGACACAGGGGAAGCAAGAGACACAGCGGACTCAGGGGTGACAAGGGACACGAGGGGACAAAAGGAACAAAGGGGACACAAGGGAAAAATGGGACACATAGGACACAAGGGGACAAAAGGGACACAATGGGACACAGAGGACAAAATGGATACAGGAGACACAGGGCACACAATCGACTCAAGGGACACAAGGGGCACAAAGGGACACAAGGGGACACAAAAGACAAAGCGAACCCAAGGGACACAAGAGACACAAAAGGACACAAGGTACGCAGAGGACACAGGGAACCCAAAAGACACTAGGGACACAGAGGGCACAATGGATCCGAGGGGATACAAGAAGCACACGGGATACATGGGACACAAGGGACAAAGGAAAACACAAGAGACACAAGGGACACAGGGCACACAGGGAACTTAAGGAGACACAGGGGAAGCAAGGGATACAGTGGACACGTGTGGACAGAAGGGACAAAGAGGACACAATGGGGCACATAGGACACAAGGGACAAAAGGGACACAAGGGGACAGAAGACACGATGGATACAGGAGACACAGGGGACACCAGGGACACAGGAAACACAAGAGACACAGGGGTCACAAGGGGACACATGGGTGACAAGGGGAAGAAAGGGACAAAAGGGACACAAGAAGACACAACGGACACAGGGGATTCCAGGGACCCAAAGGACACAGGGGGTAAAAGGGACACAGGAGACAGAGGGGACAAAATTGAAGACAAGGGACATAGCCCACTCAGTGGACGCAAAGGGACACAGGGGACACAAGGGGCAAAGGAACTTCCAAGGGACACAAGGGATACAGACGAAAACAAGGGACACAAAGGAAAACAAAGGACACTGGGGACACAAGAGGAAACAAGGGACAATGGGGACAAAAGGGGCACAGAGGACAAGGGGGCACAAAGGGATACGAGGAACATATGGAAAACAAGGGGACAGAAGGGACACAAGGGACACAGGGGACAAAACAGGCAGAAGGGACATAGGGGACACAAGGGACACAGGTGACAAAGGGGTAACAAGGGACACAAGGGGACACAAAAGACACAGGGGACACAAAGCACACAAGAGGAAACATGGGACACAAGGGACACAAGTGGACATAAGGGACACAGGGGACACAAAGGGAAACAGGGACCTAATTGAAGACCAGGGACACAGAGGACACAGGGGACACGTGAGACAAAGGGGACACAACGGACACAGGGGACACAATAGACAAAAGGGACACAGGGCACCCAAGGAGATACAGGAGTCACAAGTTACATAGGGGACACAAGGGACACAGCAGACACAAAGGACATAGGAGACACAGGGGCAGAAGGGACACAGAGGTCACAGGGACATAGGGGAGACAAGAGACACAGGGGACACAAGGGACACAGGGAAACAAAATGGAGGCAGGGGACTTAGGGAGCACAAAGGAGACGGGGAAGACAGGAGACAATCAACTCAAGGGGACACATGGGACACAAGGGGAAACCAGGTATGCAGGGGTCACAAGGGACACGGGGGACACAAGTGACACAGGGGACTCTAGGGACTCAGGGGACACAGGGAACATAAGGGACACAGGGGACACAAAAGTACAAAAGGGACACAAGGAGACACAAGCAACACAAGGGACACAAAGGGACACAGGGTACACAAGGGATACAAGGGATACTAGGGGACACAAGGGAGACGGGAGACTCAGTGCACACAAGGGACACAGGGGAGACAAGGGCTCCATGGGACACAAGGGACACAGTAGACACAAGGGACACAGGGGAGTTATGGGACACGGGAGACTTATGGGACACAGGAGACACAAGGGACGCAGCCGACACAGGCGACACACGGGACACAACCGACATAGGGGACACAGGAAACACAGGGGACACACGGGTCGCAATGAACATAAGTTGACCCAAGGCACACACGGGACACAGAAGACACAAGGGTCACAGGGGACACAAATAACAAAGGCGACCCAGGGGACACGATGGACATAGGAGACACAGGCGAGAGAAGGCACCAAAGGGACACAGGGGTCTCTTGGGGACACAAGGGACACATGGGACACAAGAGGACAAAAGAGGCACAAGGGGACACAAGGGATACAAGAGACACATGGGGACACAGGAGACTCTGGGCACACAGGGGACAGAAAGGACGCAGGGGACACAAGGGAGACAGGAGACAAAGGGGACACAAGGGGACACATGGAACACAGGTGACACGAGGGACACAGGAGACAAAAGGGACACAAAGGGACACAGGAGACCCCTTGCACAAAAGGAACACAAGGGACCCAGAGACAGAGGAGATGCAAGGGACACGGGACACAAGGGAGACAGGGGACACAAGGCACACAGAGGACACAGGGGACACAAGGGAAACACTAGTCACAAGGGACACAAGGGGACACAGGCGACATAATTGAAGACCAGGGACACTAGGAACACAGGGAACTCAAAGGGACACAGGGGACACAAGTGGACACATGGGACAAAGGGGACACAACAAACACAGGGGGGGGGGGACAAGAGACACAAGGGACACAGGGAACCCAAGGAGACACAGGGGTCACAAGGGACACAGCGGACACAAGGGACATAGGAGACAGAGGGGACACAGGGAACACAGGGGACACAAAGGGATAGAGGGGAAACAAGGAGACAAGAGACGCAGGGGACACGGGGAAACACAAGGGAGTCAGGGGACTCAGGGGACACAATTGAAAACAAGGGAGACTGGAGACACAGTCAACACAAGGGGACACAGGGGAGACAAGGGGACAACAGGTACACAGGGGTCACAAGGGACAGGGGACAAAACTTGACCTAGGGGACACAAGGGACACAGAGGACAGAACTGGCACACTGGACTATAGGGACTTAGAGGACACAAAGGAACACAGGGGACAGAAAGGTACAAAAGGGACACAAGGGAACACAGGGAACACAAAGAAACAGAAAGGTAGCAGGGGACACAAGGGGTCATGAGCGAGACAAGGGGACATTGGGAACACAGGGATTACAACGGACACAATAGGGCACATGGGACACAAGGGGACAAAAGGAACACAAGGGTACACAGGGGACACAAGGGGACAAAAGCAACACAGGAGACTCATGGCACACATAGGACACAAGGGCTGCATGGGACAGTGGAGACACAAGGGACACAGGGGACAAAGGAGACACAAGGGACACAAGGGGACACATGGGACGCAGGGGACACGAGGGACACAGGGGACTTATGGGACAAAAGGAACACAGGGTACACAAGAGACATAGGGGACACAGGGAACAAAGAGGACACCGGGAACACATGTGTTACAAGGGACGTAAGTTCACCCAAGGCACACAGGGGACACAAGGGACAGAAGAAACAAAGGGGATCCAGGGGACACAAGGGACACGATGGACACAGGGGAGAGAAGAGACCCAAGGGACACGGGGTCACTTGGGGACACAAGGGACACAATGGGACAAAAGGGACACAAGGGGACACAGGAGACACAAGGGATACAAGGGACGCAAGGGGACACAAGGGACACAGGAGACTCATGGCACACAAGGGACACAAGGGACACAGGGGCTCCATGGGACACAAGGGACACAGGGGACAGAAGGGACACATTAGACGCAGGTGACACAATTGGAACAAAGAAACACAAAGGTACATAGGGAACACAAGGGATACAGGGGACAGAAAGGACACAGGGTCTCCATGGAACACAGGAGACACAGGGGACACAAGGGACACAGGGTCTCCATGGGACACAGGAGACACAAGGGACACAAGGGGACACATGGGACGCAGGTGACACGAGGGACACAGGAGACAAGGGACACAAAGGGATATAGGGGACACAAGGGATACTGGAGAGTCATGGGACAGAGGGAACACAAGGGACACATTAGACACAAGGAAGACAGGGGACACAAGGCACACAAGAGGACACATGGGACAAAGGAGTCACAAGGGAGACAAGGGGACATAAGAGACACAGTGGACACAAAGGGACACTCGGGATACATGGGACACAGGGGACACAGGAAACTCAAAGGGACACAAGGGACACAAGGGACACAAGGGGACACAACGGACACATGGGACACAAAGGTACAAAAGGGACACAAGGGGACACAGAGAACACAAAGGGATACAGGGGACACAAACATACACAGGGTCACAAGAATACACGCGGAACACAAAGGGACATAGGGAACACAAGGGATACGTGGGACACAAAGGGACACAGAGGACACAAAGGGACTAAGGTGGACACAAGGGGACACA
Organism: Porites cylindrica; assembly: GCA_964035525.1. NCBI lineage: Eukaryota > Metazoa > Cnidaria > Anthozoa > Scleractinia > Poritidae > Porites > Porites cylindrica. Next base: position 12,373,379 of record OZ037784.1, read on the forward strand.
GGGAAGACAAGAGACACAGGGGAGAGAAAGGGACACAGAGGACACAGGGGACACAGGGCAGAGAAGGGGACACAGAGGACACAGGGGACACAAAGGGACACAGGGGACACAAGGGGGCACAAGGGACACAGGGGGCACAGTGAACTACTCCTCCTCTACGGAGTAAGCTTACTTTTTGCTTCTTGTCTGACGCAGTAGCTTTTTTCTGCTTGTGAAATCGAACCTGGCTTGCTTTTGATTGGAAGTTTTAGCCAATGAAAACCACACAATTTTCCAGGACGGGTACGGGATATAGGAAAGTTAAAAAAACAAGAAAATTTTTCTCTCCTTAGAAAAATACGAAAGGAATGCGCTACCGAATTTATGACGCTTGCTGACTACGTCATCTCGGGTAATAAAATAAGAGAAAAGGAGCAAAATGGTACTTTATGCAACAGTCATTTACCGAAATACTATGAGAACAAAGTGAAAGAATCTTTTAGTATACACAAACATGTCCGGCGGTATATGGCCTTGAGCAGTGGAAACGCAGGCATGAAACTTTTAACCTTGTTTTCAGCTTTTTTCGTTCTTATTATGGGGCTAATAATCGGAAGTTTATGGTATACCGTTGTGCGAGGGGAATTCACCAGGCTCGCGACAAAGCAAAATTACAAAGACGTTCTTCTTAACTTGAATTCCAAGTTTGCCGTTTGCCGTAAACTTAATTCTGAATCTCTGTGTTAGCGCAGTTCTAGCTATTTGTATTGAATCTTTCTCCACTTAGGCTTAATTTTTCTTTATTTATGGGAGGAGACGGGTACCGTAAACTTCTGATTGTGAGGACTGGGCCAGGAGCCCTTCAAATGCCAGGGCTTATACAACTTTGTAAGGGCTTAAACCGTTTAAGCCCTAAGAGTGAGCAGCATGAAATTTTTCAGAAAAATTCTTTAGAAAACAGAGTTGTCATGAGAATTGAGTACATCATCAGGGAAGATGAGTCTATCTGATATTTCAACAAATTCTCCCCACTACTTGTATTGAAAAAGTATAGGGACAGTAAACGAGAATCTCAATTTTGATCTTAGGGTTTAAAGGGTTCAGGAGGGCTTATAAACGGGGGGCTTATATACAACAGGTAGGTGGAGAGTAACAATAAGAACCGAAACACAGCCATCATGGATCTCAATTTGCATTGTATTTGACGGTCGCAGCTTCTCCCGTTTCTCCTCTCATTAGAAAGTGGGTGTTCACTAGCAGTCGCGGATGTGGAAAACACGTGTTTCCAGACGTTCAAACTGAAAACACATTAACGCCCTTGATGCGACTTCTTTTAACCCGCTAGCGACTGAACCCTGCGTCGCAAGCGCAGGTCAGTTTTTTGGTTAGTTTTACTCTTTTTCTCCCCTAGAGGGCGCGATGCCTTCTGTGCAGCCTACACCGACTGTGACGTACGAGGCTTTTCTGTCTGTCCTATATTGAATTATTCACCGAGTACTGCGCATCTTATACGATAAATCACACTTCCCATGCATAACTGGTTTCACGGATCACGTTCCTATTTTGGGACCTTTCACGCTTCACGCGACTCACGCACTAAATTTGGGCCTAAACACGCGTCACGCATAAACCCTTTGCTACCCTCTAGGAGCGTCCAAGTGACTGCAAGTGCATACAGGTGAAGGTAGTGCGTATAATTGAAGGTAAGTGCGTACAAATGAAGTAAGTGCATACAAGTGAATGTAAGTGTATGCAAGTGAAAGGTAAGTGCATACAAGTGAAGGTAAGTGCATACAAGGGAAGGTAAGTGTATGTAAGTGAAGGTAAGTGCATGCAAGTGAAAGTAACTGCATACAAGAGAAGGTAAGTGCATACAAGTGAAGGTAAGTGCATGCAAGTGAAGGTAAGTGCATACAAGTGAAGGTAAGTGTATACAAGTGAAGGTAAGTGCATACAAGTGAAGGTAAGTGCATGCAAGTGAAGGTAAGTGCATACAAGTGCAGGTAAGTGTATACAAGTGAAGGTAAGTGCATGCAGGTGAAGGTTAGTGCATACAAGTGAAGGTAAGTGTATGCAAGTGAAGGTAAGTGCATGCAAGGGAAGGTAAGTGCATACAAGTGAAGGTAAGTGTATGCAAGTGAAGGTACGTGCATGCAAGTGAAGGTAAGTGCATACAAGTGAAGGTAAGTGCATACAAGTGAATGTAAGTGTATGCAAGTGAAGATAAGTGCATACAAGTGAAGGTAAGTGTATGCAAGTGAAGGTAAGTGTATGCAAGTGAAGGTAAGTGCATACAAGTGAAGGTAAGTGTATACAAGTGAATGTAAATGTATGCAAGTGAAGGTAAGTGGATGCAAGTGAAGGTAAGTGTATGCAAGTGAAGGTAAGTGAATGCAAGTGAAGGTAAGTGCATACAAGTGAAGGTAAGTGTATACAAGTGAATGTAAGTGTATGCAAGTGAAAGGTAAGTGCATATAAGTGAAGGTAAGTGCATACAAGTGAAGGTAAGTGTATGCAAGTGAAGGTAAGTGCATGCATGCAAGTGAAGGTAAGTGCATACAAGTGAAGGTAAGTGTATACAAGTGAATGTAAATGTATGCAAGTGAAGGTAAGTGTATGCAAGTGAAGGTAAGTGTATGCAAGTGAAGGTAAGTGAATGCAAGTGAAGGTAAGTGAATGCAAGTGAAGGTAAGTGCATAGAAGTGAAGGTAAGTGTATACAAGTGAATGTAAGTGTATGCAAGTGAAAGGTAAGTGCATATAAGTGAAGGTAAGTGCATACAAGTGAAGGTAAGTGTATGCAAGTGAAGGTAAGTGCATGCATGCAAGTGAAGGTAAGTACATACAATTGAAGGTAAGTACATACAAGTGAAGGTAAGTGTATACAAGTGAATGTAAGTGTATGCAAGTAAAGGTAAGTGCATACAAGTGAAGGTTAGTGTATACAAGTGAAGGTAAGTGTATGCAAGTGAAGGTAAGTGCGTGCAAGTGAAGGTAAGTGCATACAAGTGAAGGTAAGTGTATGCAAGTGAAGGTAAGTGCATGCAAGTGAAGGTAAGTGCATACAAGTGAAGGTAAGTGTATGCAAGTGAAGGTAAGTGCATACAAGTGAAGGTAAGTGCATACAAGTGAAGGTAAGTGTATGCAAGTGAAGGTAAGTGCATACAAGTGATGTAAGTGCATGCAAGTGAAGGTAAGTGCATGCCTGTATGCTTCGAAAATTGTTCTTCAAGTCATTGTCTGTTGTCTTCGTGGCGTCGATTCCATGTCTTCGAGTCGTCGCATCCCTCGTTTCATCGTACTGTTTTCTCGGTAGGTACGTCATGTATGGGGACATATATTGTACCGCTTTTACCTACTTAACTTATACCTTCACTCTTTCTACTTCGTTCCTTGATGCCTTGTAGTTCTGTTCTCTGTTACCTTGTTGATCTGTTTCCTTGTTTCCTTGTTGCTCTGTTTCCTTATTACCTTGTTACCCTGTTTCCTTGTTACTCTGTTATCTTGTTACCCTGTTACCTTGTTACTCTGTTAACCTGTTACCTTGTTACTCTGTTAACCTGTTACCTTGTTACCTTGTTACTCTGTTACCTTGTTACCCTGTTACCTTGTTACTCTGTTACCCTGTTACCTTTTTACTCTGTTACTGTGTTACCTTGTTACTGTGTTATCCTTTTACCTTGTCATCTTGTTACTCTGTTACCCTGTTACCCTGTTACCTTGTTACTCTTTTACCTTGTTCCCTTGTTACTCTGTTGCCTTGTTACTGTGTTACTTTGTTCCCTTGTTACCTTGTTACTCTGTTACCTTGTTATTTTGTTTCCTTGTTACTCTGTTACCTGGTTACCTTGTTACTCTGTTACTCTGTTGTCTAAGGTTTAGGTTTTTTTTGTACGACAAGTCGCAATTTTTTTTCCCCATTGGACGCGTTTTTGGCGAGTATGGTCGAGGTTGAATGGTTTGTATTACAGTTCGTTTTTCGTTTATGGTAATTTGCAGCAATCAGCTTTATTTGGTAAATTTTTTCTCTTTGACGGAAATGGAACACAAGTTTCCTTTTTTGAAAACAGCGCTTGGACCATGACGAAGGCTCTGTGTCTCAATGCTATGGCACCTGAAGCCTTTTATAGTTTCTTCTGGCTTTTATACTTTTATCATGATTTTCCAAAAAATGTAAGCGAAATTTCTGGGCAATATTTTTACGATCAGATATTTTGCATAAAACGCTGAGTCTTAAGGCGCCCTTGTAAAATGACTTAACAACGCGGCAGGGTCCTATAACAGGCATAACGTTTGGATACTTTTAGTCAATACCACACAAGTGAGGCCGAAGTTTTATTGCATTCGTTTTTTTATCGAGACAATCGTTGAAAATTGCACAACACGAGGAAATATGTTTCATAATTTTGACAGGCCATACACGACCCCTTTTGGCCAAATAGTTGTATATCTTTGACCTTGAAGCTTCATAGTTTGTGTTGTTCATAATGTTGACAGGCTATTCACGTCTCTCTTTGGCTCCGTTTCTGTTGGTTTGACCTTACCTTCATAGATTAGCTCTTACGAGTATATCTTGTAGTGACTTTCCTCTTTTGTAAGCTATTATGGGAGGGTCTTTTAAGATTTCTCTAAGCAACGGTTGGTTTTCTATAAGATACCATTTGTGCATGATGATTTTTTGTAGGTTCGGTACTGAGGGGCGATATTCTGTCACGAATCGTAGTATTTTCTTGTGCGTTTTTGTTTTGTTTTGCAAAGCCGACATTCTTTCGTGATGCTCGACTTCTGATAGGTGTTTATCTATCACTTTATCTCTATAACCTCTCATACGGAGTCTTCGCTTGAAATTAGTTATGTTCTCTTCGAACCTTTTCTCAGAAGAGTTTGTTCTGAGTAATCTTAAGGCCTCGCTTTTTATGAATCCTTTCTTAACCCCTGGGGGGTGACATGAAGAGAAATACGTGTATTGGAAAGTTTCTGTCGGTTTTAGGTGTGTACGCACATCTAGGATTGATTCCTTCTTAAATCTTTCTCCTTTGTAATTACATGTATCCAGAAAGGTGGTCTCTGTTTCTGAAACTTCAGCAGTAAATTTTATGGTAGGGTGGTGGTTATTTGCTTGTTCGATGAATGAGTATATTTCTTCTTTGTCTACATTCCACAATGAGAATATGTCATTGATAAATCTCTTCCACACTAGTGGCTTGTGCGGACTTTTGTTAATAATTTCTGTCTCTATTGCGGACATAAAAATGTTAGCAAATTCAGCTGCCATTTTTGTTCCCATAGCTGTACCTTGTCCTTGGACGTAGTTTTTTCCAACAAATTGGAAAGAATTCTTCCTTAGGATTAGTCTGAGCATATCTGCGAGGTATTGGCTGAGTATTGGAGGTTTGTTTTGATAGAATGTTTCGTATGCTTTGCATATAATGGTAATTCCTTCCTCCTGTGGGGTGTTTGTGTATAGGCTAGTTACATCCATAGAGACTAGCATAGCATTTTCTACGACCCTGGTTTTCTCTATGAAGTTGATAAAGTCTGTCGTATCTAGAATTGTGGTATTCGCGGTGGATTAGGCGTGAGGTATAGCCATCGTCTTGTCATCTCGTCTATATGTTTCTCCTTGTAAAGTTTATCTATCAATTTCTTGACCCTTCTAGAGGTTTCCACTATCATTGGTGTTTCTAAGGGTTTGTAGTTTTCTCTGTCATCTATTTATATTTGACCGTCTTTTATTTTGTCTTCTTTGTTGAGAACAACAATAGAAGAGCCTTTATCTACTCGTTTAATGTTGATTTCCGGGTTTTGTTTCAGTTGTTTGATGGCAAGTTGTTCCCTCTTGGGTAGATTGTTTCTTGACGTGATTGTATTTATCAATTAGCAAGTTGTAATTTAACCTCTTCTAGGTATGTTCCTAGTGCGACTGACTGGGGTTGAACTGGTGGCTCCCAGCGGTCTGACTTTAAATGAAAGTACTCAATCTCTTCACATAGCAAGAAAAATCCTTGTTACTTTTGCGATATTTGCGAGATTTGAGTGCTTTTGGAGGCCCTTCTTGGCCATTTTTCTTTCTAAGTCTAGAATTTTGTTAAATTTGTTATTATTGCTATTTTTGCGATATTTCTTACTTTTTCAGTGTTTTTAGGTAGCAGGAAATATCCTTGTTACTTTTGCGATTTTTTTCTAAGTCTAGAATCTTGTTTGATTGGTTATTATTGCTACTTCTTGCCATATTTGCAAGTGATTGTCTTACAAACTTTTCGGTGAATTATTTTCTTTGCGACAAATGTGAAGAGAATTTGCTAACAAGATCGTTCCTGGACATACATATCGCAATCTTTTTCTTTTACAGTTCTTTACGCACTGACACGCCATACTATACAAACCGTCAAACAAGGCCGCGGGGGAAGTTAAACATTACCACAATCTTTTACTGACTGATCCCGCCGTCCTAGGCATCTCAATGGCAAGTGCGCTTTAACTCTGACAAGATGTGAATGTGACGTATTACGTCTACACACATTCCTAGATACCCTGAGGTAATAGGTAACAGAGTAACAAGGTAACGAAGCAACAAGGTCACAGAGTAACGAGGTAAAACGAAGGTAACAAGGGAACAGAGTAACAAGGAAACAGAGTAACAAGGTAACACGGTAACAAAGTAACAAGGTAACAGGGTAACAGGTAACAGAGTAACAAGGTAACAGAGTAACAAGGTAACAAGGTAACAGAGTAAGAAGGTAACAGGGTAACAGGTAACAGAGTAACAAGGTAACAGAGTAACAAGGTAACAGAGTAACAAGGTAACAAGGTAACAGAGTAACAAGGTAACACAGTAAAAGACTAACAAGGTAACAGCGTAACAAGGTAACAGGGGAACAGAGTAACAAGGGAACAGAGTAACAAGGTACCAAGGTAACAGAGAAAGAAGGTAACACGGTAAAAGACTAACAAGGTAACAAGGTAACATAGTATCAAGGTAACAAGGTAACAACTTAACAGGGTAACAAGGTAACATAGTAACATGGTAACGAGGTAACATAGTAACAAGGTAACAAGGTAACAGAGTAACAAGGTCACAAGGTAACATAGTAACAAGGTAACAAGGTAACAGAGTAACAAAGTAACAACGTAACAGGGTAACAAGGAGACAGAGTAACAAGGTAACAGAGTAACAAGGTAACAAGGAATCAGAGTAACAAGGTAACAGAGTAACAAGGTAACAGAGTAGCAAGATAACAAGGTAACAGAGTAACAAGGTAACAAGGTAACAGGGTAACGAGGTTACAGAGTAACAAGGTAACAGAGTAACAAGGTAACAAGGTAACAAGGTAACACAGTATCAAGGTAACAAGGTAACAGTAACAAGGTAACAACGAAACAGGGTAACAAGGAAACAGAGTAACAAGGTAACAGAGTAACAAGGTAACAACGTAACAGGGTAACAAGGTAACATAGTAACATGGTAACAAGGTAACAGAGTAACAAGGTAACAAGGTAACAGAGTAACAAGGTCACAAGGTAACATAGTAACAAGGTAACAAGGTAACAGAGTAACAAAGTAACAACGTAACAGGGTAACAAGGAGACAGAGTAACAAGGTAACAGAGTAACAAGGTAACAAGGAATCAGAGTAACAAAGTAACAGAGGAACAAGGTAACAAGGCAACAGAGTAGCAAGATAACAAGGTAACGGAGTAACAAGGTAACAAGGTAACAGGGTAACGAGGTTACAGAGTAACAAGGTAACAGAGTAACAAGGTAACAAGGTAACAAGGTAACACAGTATCAAGGTAACAAGGTAACAACGAAACAGGGTAACAAGGAAACAGAGTAAAAAGGTAACAGAGTCACAAGGTAACAACGTAACAGGGTAACAAGGTAACAGAGTAACAAGGTAACAAGGAAACGGAGTAACAAGGAAACAAATCAACAAGGTAACAGAGAAAAGAGCTACAAGGCAACAAGGGACCAAATAGAAAGAGTGAAGGTAGGTAAGTAGGTAAAATCAGTACAATATATGTCCCATACATGAAGTACCTACCGATCGATCCCTTCCGCTGACCAAAAGGATCGAAGCTCTGGGAACGAGAATGCTGAAAGCCCAAATCGTGTGCGCATGCGTGCTTCTTGTCGCGCTTTCGCGCTATTCGTGTGACGGCGCCTGGCAAAGATTCTATGTTGTCAGCTGTGTTGTTGTCCACTTGTTTTCTGAAGAACAGCTGTCTATTTTCGATTTAATATATATATTTGGAAGTTAAACATGATACAAAGCTGCCTAATGTATCGGTCAAATCGAAGCTTCAACATGCCCCCCCCCCCCCGGGCATACCCCGGGCATTCGACACCTTTGCCGTCCCGGGGAGGAGGGAATTTGATTATCAGAGTCTTCCAAGGGGTGAGGAATGTGAACTGCACCCTCGATTTCATGTAAAATCTTTGGCGTGGCGAGCTATCATTGGGGACGCGATGTTAGAGGATTTTCGTGGAAAAGATTGTGCCTTTGGGGCCAATTGGTTGCGAGGAAAGGGCTTAAACAAGCTTGTGCCGTATTTAAAATATTTTTATTTTAAAATTTTAATATTGGATTCAGGCTTTGAATGTATGAATGTATTTTATTGTTGTGTTTACAATGAAATACAATACCTATATCGGTGATTCAACAACAACATAAAATAAAATAAAATAACAAGCTCAGGTCAACTACTTTGACCTACTGCAAGTATGTTAATTAATAAGGTGAACGATGATGCATGTCAGTGAAATGGTCATGATGTAGTAATCTCAATAGGTGGGATCTTTTTTTATAGAACACTTTGTATGTTGCATGACGAAGAAAAGCTGAGCATTCAGTGACCTTGTATCAGCGATTTCCGCCGCTTTGCACGAGACTTTTGTTCGTAGTAAATACGCTAACAGTGTTTCTCAGTTTTTGTTGTTCGACCACTGAAGGCGTTTCCACCGTCCTTCTGTTGTTTTTGTGCCTGTGAGATATCCCTGGGGTGGGGGCATTTGATCACCTGAATGGACCCTAGTGTGGGGCATTTGAACGGCATTTTGGCCCGGGTAGAGGGGAATTTGAACAATAATTTTCAAAAAAGTCAAATGCCCGGGGGGGTTGCCCGGGGGGGGCATGTTGAAGCTTCGATTTGACCGATACATAATGAATGGGAATCAAAGTCCAGAGAAAAACAATTGAAACAGCTTTGGAAGACTTCTTTTCAAGGTAAAAAAATCAAAGCTTTTTTTTTTAGTCTTAGGTGGTGTAAATGGCATAATTTTCATAAATATTCAACTAGAATGCAAATGTACTTTTACAAAGAAATACCTTTCTAAGTATCACCAATAACTAGGGACTGAGGATAAGTTCAAATGTTTAACTTCACATGTGATGCCGGCCTTGACAACCAGTTGCAAAAGTACTTGAGACACGCATTACCGTATTTTGGCATAAACGGCCGGTCCATGATCATGTACTTGTGATCCCCCCTCCATCCCTTATCAAAGTTGCTAGCAATACAAATAAACTTGGAGGAAAATAAACTTGGAGGAACAACTTTGAATGCCAGGGAGAAGGGAGGTCAGTGTTATATCTCACAGACCTGTGACTAGCAGCGATTTGAAGCATGAAAGGTTGTTTTTTTGTGGGAGTTTCTCAACATTTTTGCAGCTGGTTGTAGCAGGGGCGTAGCCAGCCCATACACCAGTGGGCCCGGACCTAGAAATTCTTGATAAATTATGCATTGTTTGGATGAACTAAAAAGGTGAAAGTTTTTTCGAGGTCAGTGCCTAATAGGATATGTGGAAATGAAAGTCAGCCAGGCCTACAACTAGTCAAAAAGCTGGCTATGCCCCTGGCTAGAACAAGGCATAATAGACCATTTCACAGTTGTGGGCTTAGTTTCCCAGAGTTTGAGTAAACGTGAGGCTAAAGTCGACCTTGTTTTGACACCAAACTCTTTCCTTTTCTTAAAACAAGGATAAATTGAACCACAACAAAATTGCATGGTATTTATTCAAACATGTACAATGACAGTTGGGCCGATATAGTCATGTGCTCAAATGTAAAACGCGAAAAATTCAAATATACAAATTTCAGATTATAATCAATTGTAGTATTAAAGAATCTAACCTTTATTGCAAAAGGAATAAATCTTTATCAAACATCTAGGGTGCTGCGGGGGGCACTCAACGAAGTTTTATATGGGGAGGCTCCACGCCAAGGTTCAACCCCTCACCATCTTATGTATCATTAAATTGAGAGCTTCAATTCTCAAATGGCACCCCTTTCTCATATCCAGTTCAAAACACTGCATTCCGTTTAAATGGATAATCTTTTTATTATGAATCAATCAGTGAGTTGCGAAGTTTGTGTCTTTGAGTTACAACAATGAAATGCATCTATTGGTCTAATTAAGGTCCTTTTAAAATCTAAACTGAAAATGTATATAAAACATGGAGTACCGGTCCATGGACAACCCCTGTTGACCACCCCAGGGTCGTCAGAAAGTTTTGAAGTAGACGGCTGATTTGTCAAAGTAAGCAGCCAGCGCTGGGCCGGCGGCACTGCCAAGCGCCAAAGGCACAAGCCTCTTGGGAGGGGTCTGGGGGCATGCTCCCCAGGAAAATTTTTACATTTAGACGCTCTGAAATGCTGTTTTCTCCACTCTCCAGGCTATTTTCTCTCCATAATTACTAAAAATCCGGAGAATAAACTATGCTCTTTATCTTCCAGTCTTGTTCGTGAATGGTGATATTTCATTTTGAAAATGCCACCTGTAAAGAAATGCCAAGCAGAGTAGTCAGCTGATATTAACCAAGTAGGTGGCAATTTTCGCCGGCATGTGGCTACCTTTGACAACCCTGCCAACCCTAATTTTAGAAGATTAATTTTTACCAGAGTCTTAATGAATTTTAGAAACCTTCAATGGATGAAACTTTGTCAGTTTATATTATCAGGATTAAAGGCTTCTCATATTATACACTTGCTCATATTTTTGTCTGAATTCCATTCAATGGGTTCGGTTTAGTCTGGAAGGAGAAACTATTTTAAGAGGACATGATGAGAGGTAGGAAGGAAGTATTCACTTATGCAGCTTTTTTTTGTGTGTAACTGTATACATTGCTTGTCAAGATCAACACAAAAATAGCTGCATATGAGATTGGAGCGGAAGAGGTAATGCATTATGACTGAGTACCCACCGCAGACTTTCCTTCTTCCCTTTATAGCCCTTGGATGGAAAATATGTTTATTTGTTGGCAAACTCAGTGAATCCTCAGCTCATGAATCAAGCACAAATGACCTGCATATTATCAAACAATGTGGTTGGTCAGACGTCTTACCATTAAGTTTGTGTACACTTACAAATATTGCTTCATTAATTGCCATTCATTCAGGTCTAGAATGTTGCCGTTACAAAATACTCATGTACATGAGCTCCCTCCAATAGTCTCGTATGCATGCACCTGTTTTTTCTTGACTTTCATGCAACACGAGGACAGAATAAAAGAACTGCGTAGTAGACTGCTTCCTCCTCACCACTCTTCCTGTTCCCTTCAATTATAGTTACTCCATATTCACAAGAGTAAAACGAACCCATTTAATTGGTATGAAATTGCCAAAAAAAAAACATTGAACTTAGTGTAAAATGTAAGAGCCCATAACCCTGCTAATAAAGTCTGACCAGAGTTTCATTCATTTGAGGTTCCTAAAATTTGTTTAGACCTCTGGTAAAATTCATTTTCAATAATTAGTGGTGGTCCACAGGGGTAGTCCATGGACTGGGTCCACAAAAGAGGGTCCATAGACAGCTAAGTCCACAGGGGTGGTCCATGGACTGGGGCTCTATACGTCCGACTGAAATAACATTTTCCCCTAGCTTTCATATATACTCGAGACTCCTCATATAGGCTATTATAGGGAATACCCTCAGGGATTTAACTCTCTGTTCTAGAAGCAAACAGACTTAACAAACCAAATCTTTATTTCTTTATTTCAAGTCTTTTCAAAATGATATACAGCTGCTAGCTAGGCCGGGCAATATATTATTTTGTTTATTCCCAAGCATTCTATTATAAAATTTAACACAGTTACCATGGAGTCTGAGTGGGCCACCTGTGTCAGACCGAAATAAACTTACCGCCTCAAAAATTCATGTAACTAAAACACCTTGCCTCCACAATTACAATATTGTAGCATTTTGTACATTTTACCTGAAAAGTAACACAGCCAGGTTTTTAGCCCAGGAAATTAGCTGCTGCATGTGATTTAAATTGCTACTTTTATATCTTTTTATTTTTTGGGTCCGCAGTAATTGGCTTTAGCTGTTGTGGTGTCCCTGCCCTAATATTCAAGTTATTATTAGTGTATTGTTACGTTCTTATTACTAGTGTTGGCATATCTACAGTGTTTTTTGTTTTTATTTTTTATTTTTGTATCCTTCAGGGCAAAGCTAATAAAACAAAATAAATAGCAACACTAGTATTTTCACATAATTATTATTAATAAAGCCTTCTGCATAAATTATTGTATTCTGTGATGGCTCAGTCAATGCCAAGGATACCCGTCATCCCCCTTCCCCGGCCTCAGCATTTGATAGCATTTGCCGTGGTGGTGGTGGTGTGGGGAGGGGGGCATTTTGTCATCAAAGGTCCCCTAGGGGAGGGTTATTGTCATTGTTGAATTTAATAATTTCAAACAGTGTTCATGCCTTCCACAGGTCACCTCTTAACCATGGGCTCCAAATAACTTCCTGGAATTGACAGAAATCAGTGGAAATTCCAGAAAATTTGCACCAGGGGGGCAACAGCCCGGTCCGTAGGGACGGGCTGTTGCCCCCGTTGGCCCAGCTAATATTTTTTGAGGGGGGCTTCCGTCAAACCAAGTGTCATGTTGTTGAAAAGTCATGAGGCTATCATGTGGTATGCATTTGGAGTAGCCTGGTTAAATTCCAGGGGGGTGGGGTTGTTGTAAAGACTATGCTTTGTGCTAGAGTGCAGATTTGCTGAGTTTTTGTACCTGGCCTTACCCCTGTCTTTCAAAGCTCAATGTCTCCCTCAAATTAAGGGGGGCGGTTGTGTCTGGCTAGGTGTCATGTTGTTGCACAGATACGGGGCTATCGTCTGGTATGCATTTGGGGTAGCCTGGTTAAATTCCAGAGGACTGGGGTTGTTGTAAATTTTGATGTGATTTTGTACACTTATGCAGTTGGTTTGTGCTGTTTGCATGCAAACAATGACCCACTCTGTTGATAATGCTCCTGGTCAGCAAGCAGTTGAACTGCTGGTTTTAGGACTTGGTTTTGCTGAGCAGTGTTGGCTTAGATTGTTTTTGGGAGACCAGCTTCAATTAAAAATGGAGTGAACTGGGGAACTGGCTTTGCAATCGGTGACACCGACACTAAAAACTGCTTCTTAAAATGCCTTATTTTCCAGATTAACGAGGAAAACTTCACTTTTGTTACCTTCAAGATAGACGATTCTATCAAATGGAAGCTCATGTATTCAATAATTTCTTTTTGAGGTGAGATTTTACTTTTCAAGTAACAAGGGCCATCAAATTAACAATCAGTGCGAGAGACTGACATTTTTTAGTAGCCCGGTTTTCAAAAAACCGGGTATAATTATATTACTGATTATCTAAAAACCCCTATGTTAAAATTTGGTCAAATAAGTTTCAAATGGTAATGATTAATGATAGTAAGCTATGTGCAAGTTTATAGGAAAATCTAATGAGTGAATTTTCTCTAAACTGAGGAAAAGTAAAATTTTAAGGTTGTATTCAATCGTTCGTGTTGCCATTGAAACTACAAAAATGCCAAATTTTACCTGTCAATCAAAATCTTTCATCAGTATATTTTTCACTTGCCAAGTTTCAGCTTGTGAGATGCAACCCTTCTCTTGCCATGATTTGGCAAATGACATGTACTAACAAACTGCCAAAATTGTGTTCAGCCCCCTTAATAAAGTATGTTTTTTTGATAATGATAATAGTATCAAGGATAATGATAATGATAATGATAATGATAATAATAATAATATGTTACTCAAATTGCTATATAGCACTCATTTTAGTTGATCTACCTGGGATATTTAGTGTTTGATATTCCCTAGGCACATTCTGGCGCTCAGTTAACCTGTAATGAGGCAAAAGCAAACCCTATGAAATCTTGTTATGTCCCTAAGCATATAAAAAGCTGACAGATTATTACACTTAGGACCTTTATTACATTAAGGGCCAAAAGTTATTACATTTAGGACCTTTAGGACGTCAGGAAGTCACGTGACTAGTGCCGTCAGGTTTGCGGTTTGAGGTTCACGTTTGTACGGCTAGATCACGCTCTAGAGGTAAGTGATTTAACTCAAGGTTTTTTTGCACTCTAAACCATCACAATCCCACGTTTGACAGAAAATACTTCTTTTTAGAACTCTTTCGTTAATTAATTATTGAACTATTTTTCATAGAAGCGTAACTTTGAAGACGATTTCTCAGCTAGAATAGAAGTGAACGAATGATTAAAAATAAATTAAACATGGCAGCCACGAGCTACCACCCGCGAATCTTAATTCCTAAATATGGGCAGACTGATAACGTGAAACCGCTAACCGCGGTTTGCCGTTTGCGGTAAGATGGCCAAACCTCGATCTTAAGGTCTCTATCATCGTATACCTTAATCGCATACCAGCTTTTCCTCATAGCGCATACGTATTGGTTTGTTAATCCATGCCGGACTGTTTTGTACGTGTGTTCTTGAGTTGTCGACTTTGGAGCTCACCTAACAAATAAATTGCAGAGCCGATAATTGGAAACCTTGCTTGAACGAAAAGACTCCAGCATGGGCGCCATTCAGCCCTTTGACACAATTGTAAGGGTAAAATGAAACACGAGCTTAAAGGTGAAAGGTGTAATCAAGGGAAGGCGTGTAGGTGAGTACTTGGCATACGTGGTAGTGATTCTCTGCAACACTTGCCCGATATCCCGAAGACTTTCCTTCCCCAACGACATCACACTTATCCGACTAGAGCTCATTAAATGTAACAGAGACAGTTTATGAAAAGCTAGAGAAGCATACCTCATCGGTTGGTGTAGTTAACACGCGCATTCTCGACCTTGAGCAGCCATAAGATTTGAAGGCTCGTGAGTACAAAAGCTTGGGTGATGTGCGCGCGCAAGCTCATCATACGCGCTGAAAATAGCTCTTCCCGGTGGGGAAATCTACTGCAGTGTCAGCAGAGACGTCGAGATGGCGGAGCGTATAACAAATTGAAGCTACCGTCATCTTTAACGAACGTGAGGATGAAGAAGTAAAATTCCAAAGTCAAAAAAAGTTGCTAACAGTTCTACAAATAAACAGGGTATACTCTTGGGTAATAATCATTCATTACATTCGGGGAGGGGGGAGGGGGGTGGGGAGAGGTAGAGGTTATGACACTTTTTGAAGGTGCTGTTTTTGTTGCGAGTATCCATCAGATGTAGCCTATTTCCTTTACTTAACTGTGGTGTGATCAGCTATTCACTGGCTATTGAACTGTCGTCCTTGAAGGCAAGGGGTCTAATTCACTTTATTATTACCCAATTACTCAGACAAAAAGGTAATAATAAAGTCATTAAATAGTAATTGAAACAAATTTTTGGGGGAAAGAAACACGCCTTGATCGATTGTGTTTTTCACTGCTAGATGACTACTTTTAATAGTTTTGTAGTAATGAGGCCAATGATCGATAACATTAGGAACAGGAACCTGTGAATTTTACTAAACAAGATTTGAAAAACAAATTTCTTCAGCTTTAACAATGTCAGTAAAATGAATTATAGAGAGAGTGCTTTTAGACTGCAATGAACCTGAACTTTTTACAAGTACACAGTATATAGAAATGAGAAATTTCGCTTGGTAAAGCGCAAGAAATTCTTTTACAATACTGCTATATTTAGCCGTTATCAGGACCATCTGACATAATAGCCGCCGAGGTACACAGCTCAGTAAATTTAATTGGAAAAGAGCTATTTCCTTTTAATTTAGCCTGTGAACAGGCTCTCTGTTTGGGGAAAGGGTAAAAAAATCGCTAGGAGAGGGAGAGGGGGAAAGCCTGTAGACAAACATTTGGGACCGCTATTCCGCCCTCCTGATGCAATTGCTCATCATCTATCAGCAAGATCGTTACCTGTCACTTGGATATGTTGTAGTTCAATCTTTTCCTTTGTTTAAATTTTATTTCCCTTTGTTTTAGGGTATGGTAATGTATGATAATGAGTTGAAACAATGAAACATTAAATTTAAACCAAGGATAAAATTGAACCACAAAAGATACATACAAACCTAATGTAATCAATTAGGCGTGTAAAAAGGGGTTCAGGCAGTTGGCAACACACGACTTACCTTGTGCCAAAATGCTTTTACCCTTTCCCAAACAGACAGCCTGTTCACAGGCTACTTTTAATTAGCTAACGCAGGGCACGACACTCGGTGAGTAGAGGGAGACGGGGGGTTCTGCGCAGTGGTGGAGGTGGTGGAGTGACGTCACAATAGCTCAGGGGATTAAACTGATGAGATCATCATCTAAAAATAGAAAGGTATTCTGTATAACAATCTAGAGAGTTGACATCATCAAAAAAACGATGAGATCATCATCAAAATAATCATTTAATATGGTAACTGGTGAGATGACATCATCAGCTTAAATTAGAAAGGGTTTTTTGACATGATCAGCTATTTTCTATAGTCTATGACATCATTATTTATTTTCATCTTTTTAAGATCATATAAATGAAGGTTATTATTATTAATCATTATTATCATGCAAAACGAAAATGGTTATTATTCAGTCTTTCATAAGAATAAAGTTTAATCATTATATCGTATGATAGCGAGGGCCATAGATCCCCCCTCGAAAGAAATAACGTCTCTCAAGAAAACATTTTGTAACCTCTCAGGGTCAACAATTTCCAAGCTGAAAGAACTCCATTCTGAAGTATTTCTAAAAGTTACTTTGGGCAGACTCTTGGTGTTCTTGAAAGTTGCAGAGGATCTGGAACTGACGCAGGAAGAATGAGGACAATTATATGCTGTTATTTATCCCACTTTAATATATCAAATCTGAGAGCAGTTACATAAGGCGATGATGTAGGCAGTAAAATCTTAAGACTGGAACATTGCGAAGTGATTAGAGTGATGGGTTGTTGTCCACCATCGACCACTTTTGGACATCGTTAGTCAGTTAATTATGCGAGTTCGCAAGCCCACCGTTGCATACAAATTAGTACAGCTCTGCAGGAAAAGCCCCAAGAGAGAACTTTCAAGTGACTAATTATCATAAAAACAATAAAAACATAAAATAACTTAACAAGGATCAATTGAAACACGCGACTTACAATTGCGAGCAATAAAGTTTTTTTAAAAAAACTTTATTAAAAACCAATAACTAAAAGAGTCAAATACACAGCGATTTGAAAGGGAAAGGGATGAAAATTAATCCTTTGACTGACTATTACAAATTCGTTTTCTCCGTTCTATTACGAGGAATAATAAATAATCCTTCCCTGTCTACGCAATTTTCCTATAGTCTCTAAGCCAAGAGTTCGACTTTCTTTGTTTCTTTCGGTTTGTCTTGTTCTTTGTAGTTGTTCTTTTAGCTTTTGCTTTAAAAGAGGCTTTATTTCTTCGTGATCTTGACAGTTCGTACACCGTTTCTTGTGTCTGTACTGGACTGCGAGTACTAGTTGAGTGATTTTTTCCGGAATTATCCGCTTCACTTTCGTAAACGACAACTTTAACTTTAGGTTGCAGTTTCGCCTCTTGTAAATACTGTCTTCGCTGTATGTGGTCTAACTGATGAACATCCGCGAGATGGTTAGCTAATCTGACAAGGTACTTCGCCCCGCACCATGAAATCGGACAGTTTCTGCAAACTCTCTTGTAAACCATGTTCAAAAACCTGTTGACGGTTCGATGGCTGAACACAAATGACTTCTATTTCGCAAATATTCAGGTTATACAGAGTATTAGAAAGGCCAAACACAGGCCCGAAAGGCCATAACCAGGTCAGAAAGGCCAAAACCAGGCCAAAAGAGACAAAAGGAGACAAACGGGCCATTTTTCAGTCATGTGCCTTTTTTCTCGTACACACGCGTGGGTGTCGCGCGTCGCTAGTCACGCAACAGCTTTCAATATTGGAATCATCATCTTTATTAAGTGTAATCACAAATAACAGTGCCTAATTCCTTTAGTAATTGGCATTTCAAATTTCAGATTTGCTATTTATTGCACAAGTTTACTGTTATTGGTATTATGATCAAGTCATCAATAGTTTGGTTGTTTACAGTGTTTATTGAAATGCAACAATACAAAGGTCTAGGGAATAAAAAAGTTTGTAATTCATAGCCAGTCTAGTCTTGATATTCGTTTCGCCCTTTTTACCTTCGTTTGGCCTTTTTAGCCTTGCTTCCCCCGTCTGATCTTCTAAATAACTGGTCGATGTAAGTTCGATTATTATTTAGCTTAGTAACCCCGCCTTCAGCCATTTTCTATAAAAGAGACGCGTTACTTTCTGATGTTTGGTTTCCTATCAGAACGCGTGCGGTTCAAACCAAAAAGATGTGGAACAGTGACCTCCATTACAACCTTATTCAAAAAGGTGGTGGAAATTATGAAGACAGCGAAGAAAGCGAAGAAAGCGAAGAAAGCGAAGTCTCTAGCCAAGGAACGGAGTCTTCCCAAGAAGAAACAGAAAGCTTAGAGCCTTGGTCACGCATATTTGATGAAGCCGAGAAACGCCATGAGACTCAGCTCAACGCGTTGATCAGTGAGTACGAAGGGAACGGAGATTCAGAAAATGTGGCCCGCGTGAAAGCCGAGAACGCTCTTCTTCCTGTTTACAGAAAAGAGCTGAGAAAAGTACTCTTAGAGAATCTACAGTGGATAAGTGCAATGAAAAAGGATCCCACCTTCAAAAAAGTGATGGAAACTCAAAAAGAGCTTAAAGACACAGAAGGATTTGACTGGTTGGAATCGACAGAACTTGCTATCGATAAGCGAAAATTCTTACTAAATCGATTGTACCAAAAGCAGCCCATTCCAAAAGATCAAGACTAGACCTACTATGAATGTTACAGAATTTTTTATTTCCTGGACCTTAGTATTGTTGCATTTCAATAAAAACTGTAAACAACCAAACTATTGATGACTTGATTATAATACCAATAACAGTAAACTTGTGCAATAAATAGCAAATCTGAAATTTGAAATACCAATTACTAAAGGAAGAACAAAACTTTTTAATTAGGCACTGTTATTTGTGATTACACTTAATAAAGATGATGATTCCAATATTGAAAGCTGTTGCGTGACTAGCGACGCGCGACACCCACGCGTGTGTACGAGAAAAAAGGCACATGACTGAAAAATGGCCCGTTTGTCTCCTTTTGTCTCTTTTGGCCTGGTTTTGGCCTTTCTGACCTGGTTATGGCCTTTCGGGCCTGTGTTTGACCTTTCTAATACTCTGTATAACCTGAATATTTGCGAAATAGAAGTCATTTGTGTTCAGCCATCGAACCGTCAACAGGTTTTTGAACATGGTTTACAAGAGAGTTTGCAGAAACTGTCCGATTTCATGGTGCGGGGCGAAGTACCTTGTCAGATTAGCTAACCATCTCGCGGATGTTCATCAGTTAGACCACATACAGCGAAGACAGTATTTACAAGAGGCGAAACTGCAACCTAAAGTTAAAGTTGTCGTTTACGAAAGTGAAGCGGATAATTCCGGAAAAAATCACTCAACTAGTACTCGCAGTCCAGTACAGACACAAGAAACGGTGTACGAACTGTCAAGATCACGAAGAAATAAAGCCTCTTTTAAAGCAAAAGCTAAAAGAACAACTACAAAGAACAAGACAAACCGAAAGAAACAAAGAAAGTCGAACTCTTGGCTTAGAGGCTATAGGAAAATTGCGTAGACATGGAAGGATTATTTATTATTCCTCGTAATAGAACGGAGAAAACGAATTTGTAATAGTCAGTCAAAGGATTAATTTTCATCCCTTTCCCTTTCAAATCGCTGTGTATTTGACTCTTTTAGTTATTGGTTTTTAATAAAGTTTTTTTAAAAAAACTTTATTGCTCGCAATTGTAAGTCGCGTGTTTCAATTGATCCTTGTTAAGTTATTTTATGTTTTTATTGTTTTTATGATAATTAGTCACTTGAAAGTTCTCTCTTGGGGCTTTTCCTGCAGAGCTGTACTAATTTGTATGCAACGGTGGGCTTGCGAACTCGCATAATTAACTGACTAACGATGTCCAAAAGTGGTCGATGGTGGACAACAACCCATCGCTCTAATCACTTCGCAATGTTCCAGTCTTAAGATTTTACTGCCTACATCATCGCCTTATGTAACTGCTCTCAGATTTGATATATTAAAGTGGGATAAATAACAGCATATAATTGTCCTCATTCTTCCTGCGTCAGTTCCAGATCCTCTGCAACTTTCAAGAACACCAAGAGTCTGCCCAAAGTAACTTTTAGAAATACTTCAGAATGGAGTTCTTTCAGCTTGGAAATTGTTGACCCTGAGAGGTTACAAAATGTTTTCTTGAGAGACGTTATTTCTTTCGAGGGGGGATCTATGGCCCTCGCTATCATACGATATAATGATTAAACTTTATTCTTATGAAAGACTGAATAATAACCATTTTCGTTTTGCATGATAATAATGATTAATAATAATAACCTTCATTTATATGATCTTAAAAAGATGAAAATAAATAATGATGTCATAGACTATAGAAAATAGCTGATCATGTCAAAAAACCCTTTCTAATTTAAGCTGATGATGTCATCTCACCAGTTACCATATTAAATGATTATTTTGATGATGATCTCATCGTTTTTTTGATGACGTCAACTCTCTAGATTGTTATACAGAATACCTTTCTATTTTTAGATGATGATCTCATCAGTTTAATCCCCTGAGCTATTGTGACGTCACTCCACCACCTCCACCACTGCGCAGAACCCCCCGTCTCCCTCTACTTCGGTGGGTTATAAAATTTTGTTTGATATGGTACAAAAGCTTTGCGATTCTTCACAGCGAATGCAACGTGACAAAAACAATTGCTAGTCAGCGAAGAATAACGGCCTTGAAAAGCTTATAATGGAATCAGGCAGAGTCGTATACACATTTTCCCAACACCAAGACTTCGATTAATGCAACCTAGAAGACACCTGAATAACATTGATACGTATTACAGGATACTCAGCTTATAAACCATGCACACAGCCTAGCCCCTAGGCGTACTCGGCGCAGTCAATCCTGGACTCTACCGTGAGCTGTGACGTCACCGACAGAGACTCAAGAGAGAACGACTTGGCTTGTGTCTCTGTTAGTTTGACACTTAAATAAAGGTATTGATTGTTTGATTGATTGATTGATTTCGCCGTTTTGTCATTTCGTCGTTTCGTGTTTTAAACATGCCCGAGAAGATAATGACCGATGAAATTCCGGATTTTCATACCTTTCAGACCTCAATATTTTAGAACCTGCTGTTGTTTAGCCCGGGGAAGGTACTCCCATACATTACCTATACGGGTATGTGCCGCCCAACGGGGTCGTGATTTTGAAGCTCCTGATTTAGAACAGGGTATCCATTTCAGAGGCGTTTTCTAGAACGGGGTATAATATTTCGAACGCACGAAAGCTCCAGTTTTGTAAGCTGCCATTTGAAATTATTCAAGAACAGATTGCTTTTAAAACTACGGCTCAATGCGTTAACAAGCAAACTGTTGTACTCTTGTTGCACCCTGTGTTTTAGCGTGCAGGGCGGGCGTATTTTGGCGCGAGCCGCGAGCGCTGACTCCGCCATCTTGGATAAACAGGACCATCTCTAGAACGGGGCATCACTTTTAGGGTTTTTTTTTAGAACGGGGTGCCAGTTTGGAGTCATAAAGCACGTAGAAATGACTTACAAGAACTATTCAATTAGTGCCCACTTGAATTCGTGGTTGTTTCCTAGTGTGTTCAAATCTAAATAATAGGGACTTTAAGATCCAACGACGGGACGGCGACAAGAACGTTGGTTAAAAAGAGAATTTGCGTTCTTTCAGTCTTTATAGCGATTATTCCTACCCACTTACTTTGTCAATTGTAGGCGAACCCTCCTGAAGCTGAATTTCAAGAGACAACATTTAAGCTCAGAAAGAGAAAAAAATTTCGTCGTTGCTTGTTTACGTCCTCCATAAAACGCGAAATGACGCATTTTCACGTCGTAGTCGTGCAAAAACGGGAAAGAAATGTACAAAAAAGTGTGATGCACGTGCAAAGTTGTTGTTTTGCTAATTAAACCAATTGTTTTTTGGACGTTCTCGTTGTAGTCCGCGTCGTTGGATCTTAAAGTCCCTATTATGTTACAACTAGGGTATCTAAAAGATAGTAATGCTGCGGCACATTCTGTTGATACTGGCATTCGTTAGGCAGGGAGACTTAAAAGAATCAAAAATGACATTGAATGTCCTATTTACATGTTGGAAAGTACTAGAATAATTACTATCAGTCTATAGAAAGAACTCGCGGGAACGCTGTTTAGAAAATGATCAAGTGGTTATCAACTCTGGTTTTCCCACAGTAAATTGTAGGAAATAATAGAAATTCAGATTGTTTATCCATATATTTAATATACGGTGCACGATATTTTCTCTGGAAACACAATACTTTTCTTGCTGTTTGTTGCACTTTATTAAGTAACAGTTGTTTAGCTATATATTTATAGAAAACAACAACACAAAAAACGGAAAAAAAAAAGAAAGTAGAAATAAATAATTCGGTAGGACTGGAACCCGGCACCACCAACTGGACGCGACTACACCTAACCACTACACCACAGAGGCTGATTACGTGATTCGTAGGAAAACTGTTTCATTTTATTCCTTTTCTATAAAACATCCGCCGGCAAGATGATCGCCAGCCGCATTAACCGAGCTATTAACAGTGAAAAAACAATGTAAACGCATATTCCATGGCAATGAATGAATGAAAGAACATAATTATGCTTTTCAAAACGCCGATACACGTCCTGGTCTGCAAAGTAGGACACAAAACATGTTTTGTTATCTCGATTTCCTCTGTTATTTTGAAGCGAATGGTCAAAATCACATCCATTTTCGGCTCATACAGTTTCTTAAGAATAGCATTGCATGACATTTTCTCACTTTCACATCACCTTCTAGCAAGCTGGAATTCGTTTACCCCCGTGTTGCGGAGTCGAAGAGCAAATCATTGAAATGATCATCTTCTCGTCAGGTTTAACACCTGGACGAGTCAAAGGCTCTTGAATTGAAATCCACTCCCCAAGTTAACCATCGTATTCATCTGAAAGACTCCTGCGTGTCTTAAAATTTGGTAAGACCTCTAACCGTGCTGTAGAACTAAGCAGCGAACGATGCACTACTTCCCCGTGTTTTTATTTGAGTTGTTCGTGGCGCAGTGCACTCTGGTTAAATGCAATGCATTGTGGTAAAAAGTGTGGTTAAATGCAATGCATTGTGGTAAAAAGTGATGAATTCGAGAATTCGTCGCCCCTTATATATTTCCTTTAAATCCTGATTATGTTGCTGCTCGCTCCCTTCGGTCGCTCCGCAGCAAAAATGTCTGTTATGAATTAAATCAGTTGGCCGTAGCAACGCGTCCCCTAAATCCCCTTAAAGATAGATTTAAAAGCGAGTGCGATATTTAAAATTCAGTTTTTTCTAGCAGTTGTGATGTAGAGAAGATTTGGTAAATAAAAACGGAAGACTGAGAGGCAATTCACGCTAGCTTAAGTCAGTAGATTTTTTGTAGCCTGCGTAGCAAGCGTTTCCGCGCGAGTTCGTCGAGAAAGTTGGGAAGAATGACGGGGAAGGAATGATCTCTTTTTAGATTTCAAAATCGGTTGTAGATGTCATTGAACTCAGCTTGTCTTTCTATTATTCATTATAATACAATATCGGGCGTCCGCGTAGTGGAAGTCCGAATTGGTTGATCACTAGCAGGGGCGGATCCAGGAATCTTTGATTGGGGGGTCCAAACTTTGGTTCAGAAAGGACACCGTTGGCGCGGGAAATACTGCTTTGCGAGCGGAGGCGAATAGATCATAGGAGGGTACCGAAAAACAATTCAATTTTTGAATATCCCTGGAATTAAGATTAGTGACAAAACGCAACGCGCGTTTCATTAAAAAAAAATCAGCCATTTATTTTGCTCGCTAATTTGTCAGCTGCAGAGGCTGTCTGATGTATTTTAGAGTAAGTATTCAAGTACTTTTTATTTCCAAGACCTTTCAGTACTTTCATATGTCAATACCGCAGGCATCTTGTGCTCTAGAAACCTGTTTCCCTTTAAGGTCCTTAACTATATATTATATTAAACCTTCACTTCCTTTTATTTTAGTTTGCACTGTATATGTTGTGTTGTACCTGGCTGCATATGCAGTTTGTTGGTCGCTCAAAATCAGTGTTTTAAACTTTTAACATATTATTTTGCACTGCATATTTGTGTTGGATGTGGCTGCATTGCAGTTGTTAGTTGCTCAGTATCGGTGCTTTTCTAACAATTAACTATTAACCTTTTTAATGCCTACAGCAC